>CM076448.1:33494912-33697412 GCA_038419695.1 Scomberomorus guttatus
GTGGTCTCATGCTGTCGGTAAACTTCCTAAACTTCAAACTCTCAAACATTCATAGACAAGCTCTCATATGTTGGTCCCTACTATATCAACACGATTCTCCTCACAGATGTTTTTTATGGAATGATGTCAACATCACGTACAGAAACAAATCATTACTTTTTGAAAATTGGTTTAACAACAATATTTTGCTTGTAAAACAGCTATTTAACTGTGAACTGCTTCTGTATTCATATGAAGATTTTATAGAGAAATGACTGAGTCTTGTTTAGCTGTTGTTAATACAAAATAAATTATTGGAAGATGGCACTTTGGGCTCAGAAAACTAAAGTCCCCCTCTACTCAAAAATGTGTTTTTCTTCTTTTCTTTGGTTATTTGCAGAGTTTGCTTTCACATGCATCTGCTGAAGACACAGAAATGTGTCCATAATGCACAGCATCCAACAAAAAGAGGAACGTTTGTAGCATATATATTTTTTAATATTTATAAACACAGTATCAAAAAAGATGTCAGCAACAAAATCCAGATAGTGTACATAGTATGCACTTATATCAAAAAACTTCAAACAATACTTGGCCTTGAGCTGGATTTAGACCCAAGTTAATATTTTAGGTTATCAGTGTGTAAATCACTGATTCAGATTCATCAATCCAATGTTATGTATAATATATATTATGTATAATAATATGTGTAAAAGCTTAAGTGGGCTCGATGCAGTTGTAAACAGTGTAGTGGGTATATGTTCAGGCATATATTACTTTGAAATCAGTTCTATTGATTCTGCAGTATGACAGGTTTCTTTAAGAAGGAATGAAATGACTCTCGGTTCCTCTCTCAGGTAGCTCAGATGGTGCAGAGGGAGTCAGAGAAGCGTCTGACAGCGGAGGAGTATCTGAAGCAGCAGAGAGGGAAAGCCTTCCCCGACATCTTCTACACCTTCCTGCAGCCGTACATGGCTCAGTTTGCCAAAGAAACCTTCCAGTCCGCCGACGAACGAGTGCTCGTCATCCGTAAAGACCTCGACAACATCCTGCACAACCTGCGAGGAGGTGAGAGAGTCATATCTGAGGCCTAAGACGTTTTAATGGTTCCACAACGAGGAATCCTTGTCAGAGAGCATCAGTGTGTTTAAAAGACAAACCTTTTCCTGTCCAGGCTCCCCCTCCTCCTCCTCTTTGTCTCAGGATGGCAGTGAATGCGTGCTGAGCTCCCGGGAGGAGCAGGGCCTCATTGTCCTGGTGTCCGTCATCACCTCCTGCCTGCAGACGCTGCACTCCTGCGACTCCAAGCTGGCGGCTCTGGAGCTCATCCTCCACTTGGCGCCGCGGCTCGGCGTTGACATCCTGCTGGACCGCATCACACCGTATCTGCTGCACTTCTGCAACGACCCCGTGCCACGTGTGCGCGCTCAGGCCGTGCGCACTCTGGCCAAGGTGCTGGCGCTGGTGAAAGAGGTGCCGCGGAACGACATCAACATCTACCCAGAGTACATCCTGCCAGGCATCGCACACCTCGCCCAGGACGATGCCACCATCGTCAGGCTGGCGTACGCAGGTCAGTGGCTCCTCTGCTCGAAAATAAATAATTAATTTAAAAGAAAGCATCGTTCAGACCCACAGAAGTTTATTTTAAGTTCTGTTGGGGAATGCAAAGTTTACAAATGCCAAATATATCAGGCCGAAGAACTCTGTCACTCTGTCTCGCTTACTGCTGGAATATTTATTAAATCAGAACGTTTTGGTCTGTCAGACCTTCATCAGGCATACGGGCAGCATCACAACACTTCCATATATACACAGAGGCGCCGCTTCAATCATCCAATCAGAGGACTACAGAAATGTCCATATGCCTGATGACGGCCAGACAGACTGAAATGTTGTGATTTAAAATATTCCAGCAGTAAGTGAGACAGTGTGTGGAAGTTCTCATTGTTTTCAAGATGCACTTTCCTCCAACGCACCTTCATAGATTAAGGTCTTTCAAAACTTTTTTTGAGTAAATGTATATAAAATGATGCACAAGATTTCTACAGCCTCTTTTCAACAAAAAAACTTCCAGGCATTTAAAGTGTAAAGTAAATGTTTATTCTTTAAAGCTACTCAAAGTGAAAATCTGGGCTACAAGCTTGATTTAAAAATTAAATATTTATGTTGGATTAACCAGGATAACTGTTTTTTTTTGTATAAGTATTCTTTATGCTGTTAAAATGATATATGTAGCACCAGTTGTTTGGGCCTTTTTATTTATTATTTTCCTTCTTCTTGGTGGTGGTCAGAGAACATAGCCCACCTGGCAGAGAGCGCGCTGCGTTTCCTGGAGTTGGTTCAGGAAAACAACGTGAACACGGAGCAGGACCTGAGTGGTGAGGACGCAGAGGAAACACTCCACCCCAATGAAAACTACGACTCAGGTACAGACACACACAAGCCGATGTTCCCGCTGTGGTTGTTTTAAAGTATTGTTCTGTTTCAACATGATGAACCTCTCTGTGTGATGTTCAGAGCTGCAGGCGCTGCACGAGATGGTGCAGCAGAAGGTGGTGACGCTGCTGAGCGACTCAGAGAACATTGTCAAACAGTCGCTGATGGAGAACGGCATCACGCGACTCTGCGTCTTCTTTGGCCGGCAGAAGGCCAACGACGTGCTGCTGTCTCACATGATCACCTTCCTCAATGACAAGAATGACTGGCACCTGCGTGGAGCGTTCTTTGACAGCATCGTGGGTAAGAAACGCTCATGAAATATTCATACAACTCAGATGCACCAGGTTTTAGAAAGAGCTACAACTGTCATTTTTATTTGAATGTGTGTTTTCACCTAAAAACTAAAAGTGGAATTGTTTGGACAGTGGATTGTGCTGCAGGAAGCTAATCCAATCCTTGGAGTTTTCTTGTATTTTTGTAATCCAAATCACTGTTTTCACCACAAATAATGAAAGTACAAGGACAAATAAAATACAGTTTGTGTTTTCTGTCATCTCACTTTCTTCCTGTTTGTTTTCTCTTCTTTGTCTTCTTGTGTTGTTGTGTTGAAGGTGTGGCGGCGTACGTGGGCTGGCAGAGCTCCTCCATCCTGAAGCCTCTCCTGCAGCAGGGCCTGAGTGACACCGAGGAGTTCGTCATCTATAAAGCTCTCAACGCTCTCACCTGCATGTGCCAGCTGGGCCTGCTGCAGAAACCTCACATCTACGAGTTCGTCAGTGACATCGGTAAGATCAGCGGGCTGCAGCATGACCAAAACATGTCACATGATTACATTTCCTGCTCATGTCAAACCAGTATTTATTGGTTATTAGCTGCTGCAGTGGTGTGACAGTGTTGGTCTGTCTGTTGGTTGCTTCAACACTTTAGTCCAGGGTGAAATGTAGAGCTGAAATGATTGAAATTATTAGTTGGTGATTAATTTATCATTTTGAGTCATTTTTCAAGCACAAACAGTGAGAAATTTGCCCAACATTCCCTTGCTCCAGTTTCTGCAAAGTGAGGACTTTTCTCTGTTTTAAATTATAGTAAACTGAGTATTTTGGTGTTTTGGACTGTTGGTCAAGCAAAACAAGACATTTGAAGACATCACTTTGGACTTTGGGAGGTTGTGATGGACATTTTCTCACTATTTTTTTTAAATTTCATTGACTAAAAGAAGTAATCAAAAAAGTATCTGCAGATTAATCGATAATGAAAATAATCATTAGTTGCAGCTCCAGTGAGATTTATTGGATGAATTGCCCTAAAATTTTGTACAGACATTAATGTTGCCCAGAGGAGAATGACCATCTACGGTGCCACCAGCAGGTCAAAATTACTTGTCCAACACTTGAGTTCATGACAGAATACCTCTAAAAACATTATTAAGAGTCTGCAGTAATGTCAACAGCTCTGTGAAGCTGTAAACACACACCTTACAGCTTTGCTAACATGCTCAACAATAACATAATGTGCTGATCTGTAGCAGGTATAATGTTCACCATGTTCACCATCACCATAGCAACTAGCAATTATGTTCATTGTTGATTAATCTGCCATTTATTTTCTCGATTGATCGTTGGGTCTATAAATGGTAAACCGTGTCCAAGACAATTTCCTACAGTCCAACGTAAAGTTTCAAATTAATTGTTTTGTCTGTCAACATAAATCACATAAGACAAAGAAAAGTAGCAAATTTTCACAACTGAGAAGCTTGAATTATGTAATGTTTGGTGTTTTTGCTTGAAAAATGACAATTGTCAAAATAGTTGCCTATTAACTTTATTAACTTACTAACTATCATTTCAGCTCTACCGTGAACACAAAGTGCAGCTGAGGCTGATGGGAATGTTAACTGAAGTTTTGGCCTGATGATGGTGCTTGATGAAAAATCAGAGGTTCACAAAAGTTACAAAAAAATATATTAGAATTAATTAGAATTCATCCTGAGCGGAACATGAAAGTCTGCAACAAGTTTCATGACAATCTGTCCAATACTTATTGAGATATTTCACTAAAAAACACAAATGTGAACCTGCTGATCGTGCAAGAAAAAAATCAGGTGATTACTTAAATCATTATGATATATTGAAAATATGAACGTCTGTATAAAACGTGGTGCAGATGCATCAAATATTTATCAAGATATTTCACTCTGGACCAAAGTGGTGAAGCGAATGAGTAACATTTCTGCTAGTGTGGCTGATACTTTGAGATTAATATTAACTCTATGTATGTATGTTGCCATACTATCATGCAATGATATTATTGATTAATCTAATCTTTCTTAAACTATTGAAGGATGCATATAACATTTTTGCATGTCAGCGTGTTAACATGCTAACTTTAACCCAATAAAATAACATAGTACACCTGTACTGTGTGATTCAATATTTTCCATAACAAACACCTGTCAGTTACAATAAATATTTAAGATTAAAATTTCTTTCAGGGTTGTTCTGTTGGATTATGTCACATTTTATGACGAATAATTAGTACTTTCTGTCTCACTGCAGCTCCGTTCCTGTGTCACCCAAACCTGTGGATCCGTTACGGGGCGGTGGGCTTCATCACCGTGGTCGCACAGCACCTCAATGTGGCCGACGTCTACTGCAAACTGATGCCCCACCTCAACCCCTTCATCACCCAGCCCATTATCCAGGTGAGTGTTCATCATCATCATCATTGTCATCATCTTCACAAGACACCTTAATTTGTGTCTCACCTGCCCTCTTTCAGTCATCTGACGTCTCTGTCACTCTCTCCTCAGATCGATAAGGAGCTGGTGCTGTTGAGCGTCCTGAAGGAGCCGGTGAGTCGCTCCATTTTCGACTACGCCCTGCGCTCCAAAGACATCGCCAGCCTCTTCCGACACCTGCTGCTGCGGCAGAAGAAGCGTGCAGGATCCATCCCAGAATGCCCCACTCCTGAAGACCCGGCCATCGCACAGCTCCTCAAGAAGCTGCTCTCACAGGTAGAGATAATGCAAGGAGTACAAGCAGAAACAGCCACAGTGAGATGTTACATGAAAAGCTGTAGACAACAGGCTCTTACTGCATTTTCAGCTCACCTCCAACAGGTAAACAACTTCTTTTACCTTGCTGTGCTGTGTAATAGAGAAACACTTGCGGTGTATACACCCAAGAGTCCCAGCAGGTCCCAGTCCCAAGTAATCAAATTACTCAAAGAAACCAGGTTATGCAGGTAACCGGGGAAGGTGTTTACATGCACTGTTGTAACCTGGTTACTGTAAATCCATCAGTAACCAGATCTCTCCTCTACCCCCAGCCTTATTTTGGAAACATGGGTTACTGATTTTAACTGTATTAATGACAGGAGATGCTTCCTGACTTTATTATAAACCTGGTTATGTGTATACATGGCAAAGTAATCTGCGTTTTCCTGGAGAAATCTAGCTGGGGAAACCAGATTTCTCTAATCCTCTACCCCGATTACAGAAACCAGGTTTCTTGTTTACATAACAGTTAAGAAATTAGCTTCCTGGAGAAAGCAGACGGTACCCCAGTTACTTACATGCTAAAAAAAGGAACTGAATGAGCAGCATTTAAAGGAATTTCCAGTCAACCGTCTTTGTTTGTGGTGTTATTTACAGAATCCAACAAAGCTGCGGTAAACAGTTCACTGTTCAGTTTTCAAGGTTTGATTAAATCTGAGATGATCATGCTGTGAAGTAATTTTACTGTATTTTATAATAATAATAATACTAATAGTAGTATTTCAGGACAGTTTGATGATTATTGTGATAATACTGTTTACCGCCATAATAATTGTACCGACACATCCCTACTCACAGGTCTGAACAACACAGATTAATGATGACATATCATGAATTATAGAGAGGTGAACTCTGGGAATTTGTTGTGTTCAGTAATGATCAGTGACACAGTCTGTGGTCTGAGGTGCAACAGACTTCAAACTTTCAACCAGAGAGGGCAGTGAAACACTGCTTTTCAGCCTGACGTTTAAGTTATCATCCAACAGCATACAGACACACACATTATTCAGTAATGTGATGCCACAGATTTCCCACAGTGTGGTCTGAACTTTGTTGTTTTTTGGTTTTGTGAGTTACCCGAAATAGCTCCATATGGCCTGATGAAAGGAAGCCAAGGAGTGGTCTGTGTGTTTGTGTGTCTCGTTGCTGTTTAGTTTGTTGTGTGCATGCTGGCTGACTCCATTTTGCTTTGATTGATTCTGTTTGCCATGAGCTCACAGTGCTAGAAGAACACACTTGATTTACTGTATATGTCCTTTTTTTAACCCAGACACATTTCCCAGAATCCCCACATTCCTTTCAAAGTGTTGATGTTTTGAAACTCAACTATGAACTTTGCATTAAAAAAAATCAAAATGGAATTATTATTATTTTGGAGTGAGAAGTGGGGGAAGTAGTCCTGTTCATTTTCTAATGATGGACATAAAACTGTCCCCGCATGTACATTCAAACCTCGCAGATGATCCAGAACGTGTCTGTGCATCTGGTCTTCAACCAGCCCAAAACAGCACGTCACCCATACACACACATCATATATTTAATCCATTTTAGTTCATGAAATTTCCTAAGGACATTGAGATATTGTCTTGGATTGATAACAGGAGAAGTTGTGTTAAGGGTGACTTAACATGCTTTTTATGAATTTCTGTCATTTATATACTGTTATAATGTCAGATGTCTATGTTAAACATGGTCAAAGTATCAAAACTTGAGGTGAATGTATGAAAAAATGTTGCCTGAAAGTCAAAGGTCAGGGCTTCAACCTGCTCTTAATGCTTCGTTTGCAAAGTTACTTTCTCACTGAACTGACGTCAGATTGTTCACACATCCTCCCACAAACGGTGTTTCCATGTGTTGTTCCACTCATTTGGAGTAAAGGAGAAAAAGAAGTGAAATCCTGCTACTATAGTTTGTTTACGTAGCCTCCGGAGCCGGAGGAAGCTTCCTGAAGCTGACCAATCAGAACAGAGCGGGCTCATCAGGAGGGGGGCCTTAAAGAGACAGGAGCTAAAACGGCCTGTTTCAGACAGAGGCTGAACTGAGGGGCTGCATAAAGGGCCAGTATAAGATAAATAAGGAGTTTTTAACTGGAAATCATGCAAAGATATTCCAGTAGAGCCCCAGAATATAAATATAGAGCTGGAGATGTGCAGGATATGTCCTCTCTAAGATGTGACCTGTATCTGTAAAATTCTACTGGTTGCCTGCAAAAAAGAGATAAAAAAATGAAAAGGAAACAAATGAATTGGAATATAAAAGAAACTCCTGCTGTCAGACATTTTCAAACAATGGGAAAGTGAGCCTCTGGTTTTTCTGAGGAAGGAGAGCACACATAAAAGGGAGTTAAGAAAGGAGGAATATAACATGAAACAAGCTGACAAAGTAAATCATCCTGACCATGGCCTTATCTCTGTTTAAAAAAACAAAACTAAACCAAACTTACAGCTTAAAACCATGCAGACACAGACTCAGACTCCCACGGACATTTTTCTTCAGCTTCACTTTAATCAAAATAAAAGTCTTAGAAAAGAACAACTATGAAGGATTCCTGATAACAAAACCACCAGTGACTGGAAATTTCTGTAGAATGCCTGTAACAAGCACTTCCACAGAACTCTGAATATTTAAGGGCCTCTGGCTTAAAAAGTGTAAGCTGAATCCAGATAAAACCAAAAGTCATTTGAACTTGCAGATGCAGGGCAGTAACTTTTGTAAAAGTTCCAACTGGAGAACAAAACAGCTCACAGACAGCCAGATTCAGTGGTTGGAGCTCTGGAGTTTTTTGTCTTAATGTTAGGAAAGACCACATTTCTGTGAAACATTGTGCAACCACATAGACAACTTTTACAGACTAGGAGTCAGACTCATGAAACTCATCAGATTTGGGCCATGTGTATGCATGGTTCTGTTTTATAAATCTCACTCACTGGGGACTGGGCGCACGAGCCTCACTTCCATTCCCACAGTGCAGTTTGACAGACTGTGTTGTACCAGTGAAGTTCTCCAACAGCCAGAACAGCGGCCATTATATGACCATTACACACAGCTGTGTGGCTCTTAATAGCCTCCACGTCATTGATGCATCACATGGACTGTAAGTCTTCATCAGCAGTGATATCTCAGAAATGCAATCGATGATTAGTTTGTAGCTCTCATATCCAAACAGACTTTACAAGGTGTGTCACAACTAAGGATTAAAAAATATTGGCAGCAAAATAAAAAGTGTTAAAATGTAAACTAAGAGAATGATAAAATGAATCACAAAAATGTCAGTATTACGTTTGTAAAAGTGCCTTTGATTGGCATTTTACAAATCTCTGTGTAAATGCAAAAAATCACACAGTCAGTGCAGTTAGTGTTGTGGAGGTGCAACGACCAGCGCCAGCAGCGCTCTGACTGTTTGGTATTTTCTGACCTTGAAACTAGGGCAGAGTGCACAGTGCATAGGTGGGCATTTTTACATAAATTCACCTCAAGTTTTGGAACTTTGACCATGTTTAACATCCCACATCAGAACTGGATATAAATAATAGAAAAGCAGAAAAGCAGATTATGTCCCCTTTAAGTAATTGCGTGGCTTTGGTTTAGTCCAAACCTTATTTGCTCATATTTAACCCTGTGAAACATCTTCTTTAGAGTTACAGTATCACTTTTCTCTCTGTATTATTGCAGTGAAATAAAAACACAGATCATCTAATGTGACTGTTAAACACACAAAATGTAGTTAGTGCTGGCAGAGCAGAATCTCACATACTGTCGGCCAAACTCACTGTTTTCATAATCTTATCTTTGAACTGGTTTGATTCTGTGTCTATAGAAAAACTAATCAATCTTGTAGTTTCCAGTCATGTTGCGGTTGGCTCCGTCTGGAGACAGACCACTTTGTGCACTCATTCCTGTTTCCTGTCCTGTGCTGTTCAGGGGATGACCGAGGCAGAGGAGGACAAGCTGCTGGCGCTCAAAGACTTCATGCTGAAATCCAACAAGGCCAAAGCCAACATGGGGGAGCAGAGTCACCTGGGAGAGGCGACCCAGACCGGTGTCATCGACCTGGCCACGCTCGGCATCACCGGCCGCCAGGTCGATCTGGTCAAACCCAAAGCTGAGGCCGAGGATAAGAGAGGTAATCAGCAGGGTGATGGAGTATTTACACACACGTTTATCGCAATGAAACCTTCTTTTCTTCAGTGTCTTTTTATCAGCTGGGAAAAAATAGTCTTTTTTGAGTTAATATAAAAGAGTTTTCAAAAGTTTTCATGAATCTAAGTTTGTAAGAATTTCGTCAGTGTCGCAGAGGATAGAGCAGAAACCATTAATTTATCAATTAGTTGATAAATTAATCTTTTAAGATCTTTTAGATTTTATTTACTAATGATTAAAGTGTTCTTCACCTGAATTAAAAAACGAATTTCTCACTTACCTCTAGTGGTATCTTTTTATTTTTAGAAACAGTTAAAGCTGCAACAAGCAGGTGAACTAACTAGCCAATTAATTAAAAAAATGAGTAAAACAATCAAGTTCAAGTTTATTTGTCACTCAACCACACATGAATTCACACATGTAGTTGAAGGAAACGTCTCTACAGGATCCAGCGCAAGTCAAACATACATATGAGAACTCTGCGTCCCTGAGGTGTGTGCAGGTGTGTAAGAGACAGGGTGACAGTTAATAATGTACTTGTGAATGTGAATAAAGTAAAATTGAAATTAAAACAACCAATATAAGTGATGGCCAAACTATAAAAATAAGACTGCAAGTTATAACAGTTTAAAGATATCCTGTCAAGTTTTTGGCCACTAGAAGCGCTATGGAGCGATGTTTCTATGAGCGGGTCCCTCTTTTGTCACGCTGTACTACTGATCAACAGTCAGCAGCGCTCCTGCATCACCAAAGGCAGTGAAGAAGAAGAAAGTAGTAAATATGGATGTGAACAATGCAGCATTTAAAACATTAAAAAATGTGGCTTTGCCAGTTTTTTATGAGAACAGAAATGCATTCACCATGTTTGTTATACACTGTTTGATACACTGTGTTTTGGTGAGAAACACTGAATGTAAACTTTGTTTACAAAAAATTCCACAGAGCAGCTTTAAAGTTCATGTTTCAAAAAGTGCAACAACTTCAATCACAAATAAATAAATAACAGCTTTAAACACTTTCCAGTCACCACAAAGTCAATCAGCCAAAAAACTAAAAACTGAAAGTTTGATCATGATCTGAGATACAAAATCTGGAAACAGGAACCCAGAAGCCTCCGCAGGACCTGCTGAGCTAAATGTTCCAGAGATTTTTGGTTCCATTAAATTAGTTTTCAGTCAGTGTGTTTCAGTTGTAAATAGATCTATCAAGGGGAGATTTGTTGTTTTTTGTTTTTTATATCCGTCTCTTTGTTTTGAACTTGTAAACAGTTTATTGCTTTGATAACAGTAGATGTCACATGTTTGAAATTATGGAGCTAAATATTTAAAGTTAAAACTAAACAGAAGCATAGAAAGTTATTCTTGACCTTGGGAACAATATGTGTGGAAAAAATAATCTCAACTCAAAGGTCCAGCTTTAAGAAGCTTTCAACTGCATTTCAAGGTCTTCATCAGCGTGGAACTTTGGTCACAGCAGCATCTCACTTTGAAGTCTTAACAACATCAAATATCAAACAGGATCCTCCTACACAGAGCAGAGCATCTGTCAGTGAGGAGGAGGAGGATGAAGAGAGTCATAGCACCTCCTGGGAAGAGGTCAGAGTTCATCGACCAGGAGTCAGAAAGAAGGCCGGAGATAAGTCACATCTGACACCAGAGACTAAGGCTGGGCGATATATCAAATTCATTTGAATTTTAGTCATGGAGGTATTACAACATGCATAAAAATATTATTTTTAGTCAAAAAGTAACGTAGATGGTAGCTGCTACATTAGCTGTTTTGAGTCGAGACCATCCAGCAGCTGCCACGTCTTGAAGCTTAAGGACCTTAAAGTGCCACCGACGGCCGACAGATTCTCCAACTGACTCCCATTCAAAAAGCCTCAACTTCTCTCTAGTCAATCATTGTTTTCTATGAGTTCTGGTCTCAATCTCTAAATTCAGACCCTCTAATAAGTCATTTTGTAAATTATTACTCCATTTTGAAGACTTAGTAGACTTGATGTCTGCCGTGTGGGTGCTCCGGCTTCCTCCCACAGATCAAAAACATGCAGGTGAGGCTAATTTGGTGACTCTGAATTGCCAGTACATGTGAATGTGAGTGTGAATGGTTGTCTGTCTCTATATGTCAGCTCTATATGTCTATATGTCCAGGGTGTATGCCGCCTCTCACCCAATGTCGGCTGAGATTGGCTCCAGCTCCCCTGTGAGCCTCTAGAGGATAGGCGGTAGAGAAAATGGATGGATGGATCTACAAGAAGCACAGACTGAAAATGACTCAAACACTAAACTGAGATCTGTTTGTTGAAAGTTGAAGCGCTGGGAGTCGACTGAACAGTGTTCAGTGTCCAGAGACCATCTTTAAACAGAGACAGGAGTTACCATCTCCCCCAATATACAACCACCTGTTATCACGTGACTAAAGTCCCACACTTAGGTTCAGGTGTAATCACATGACACGAAGAAGACTGTGAGATGCGGGTGAAAACTCAGCTACTCAGCAGACCTTTTAGTTGAGATTATTTTGTCAGTAAACTGCTGTTAATCAAATACAAACAAAAGAAAACCAGAGTCGATCTGCTTGCTCTCTCTGTTTCATATTAAAATGTTGTTTTATTCATTTCAGAGTCCATCGCTGCAGCATCTGGTACACTGTTTCATGTGATTTAGTTTGAAGTGATTCGCATGCTTGCAGTGAAAGTAACAAACTGTTCAAGGTCCCATGAAATTAAAAATTCTTCCTCCATGTTTTGACCTCATGTTTCCGCCACAGTGGTCTGCTGTGCTAAAATTTGCTAAAATTCTGTCAACAAATGTGTTTTCACATATTTTTAAATTGGAATTCTTTTCATCTTTTTGTTTTTGGGATTTATTTTGCACTTTAAAGTTTCATCCAGTCAGGTTTGACAGAGCCGGTCAACTGCTGCAGGTCTGCATTCATGAAGCTTCACACTGCAGTAGATTATTGTGATTGCAAAGCTGTTTCATGGGACCTTTAATGTCTAACATGTCCCGTAAATTTAACCTACAGAGTCTGAAAGGCAGCGCTACAAACTGCAGAGTCAACTTTACTAAAGAATCTAATCTGTTAGTGTGTCAGCACTAACAGCTGCGTCCTCACAGTGTGGGTTTATTTTCTAAATCCTCTAACTGAGATGTGACATTAAAATGTTACCGGACTTAAGATTCAAATGACCTCAGTTAAATTCTGTATTTCTTTTTGACTCCTATTCTTTTTCTTTCTTGCCTTGTATCGTTTGCTTTCTTTTCTTGTTTCTTTTATTTTCTTTTGGTATCTCTCTTAAGGTACGGGTTCACAATTTTTCAAATCTGTCTTAAAACAATATTCAGGAGCCCAAACAAACATTGAAACAGGTTTTTCTTGCTGTAATCATTCCTCCTGTTCATACTAGCCAAGAAACTAAATTTATGTCATCAGACTGATCATCAATCACCATCATTAGGCCGATCTGTTATCAGGTTGTCCTCCTCTAATGAAAGTCTTTGTAGGATTAATATATTACCTTTCAATAAACAATCAGCTGTACTGTAGGATCACTGCACAGGAACATCATTCAATAATTTTACTGTTTAACTGTTTATTCCTCCCTTTTTAAACTAAGAGGGTTTCCTCTTAATCTGTTAGAAATCATAATTGAAATATACGTTAATTCATTTTCACGACAATTTTGAATTATATCTTACAAATATTTGAATTAATTTAATTAAATTTAATTAACAGATATGTTTGATTGAATGTGACCACAACAAATTCAAATTCATGCATTTTTAATTCACTGTTTCTTTAAATGGCACTTTTTGGCTCTATAAACAAAGACCAGAGCTGAAACTATTAATTAATTCATCATTTAGCAAACAATTAATCTGCAACAATTTTGATTGATAAATTGTTAAAATATTTTTTTTAAGCAAAAGCTCAAAAAGTTCACTGGTTCCCGCCTCTGAAATGTGGGGGATAATAAAGACTGAATATTCATGGAGAAACTCTCTTCAGGGTTAATATGTTCTGTTATGTCCATATTCTGTTGTGTCGAGAGTCTCCAGTAGTTGGTTCTGTGTTAATTTCAGATAGTATCTGTGTGGAGCCTTTGATTTCACGCTCTGTGTATCTCCATGAACCAAATCACTACTAACTCTGTGTTCCAGATGTTTGAGGTAATTAATGCTGTCTGCTGCCAAGTGATTTGAAAGAAAAAGAGCCTGAAGGAAATTCCTCTAATCTCCCACATTAATCACTATCTCTTTGTGTTCTGCAAATATCTGGCCGTCCTCAGATTCATTGTCCACTGCAAAACATGTTGAGTCCTGAAACTGAATTTTTGTTCCTTTACTCCTTAAATTTTCCTACAACATGCAGACAGTCTAACTGTATAATTCTTTATTTGGATCCCCATCAGCTTCCACAAAGTGGTTGCTAGTGTTCCTGGAGTCCACACAACAACAGTAACAATAAAAGAAACGCCAATTTAAAATCACATTAATCACTAAAATATAACATTAAGTGAAATAATTCAACATATGAAAAGGCAGACAATGCAGACATACAATAAAAACTAAATTGTCAAAATAAATAACAAGAAGTAAAAATAATCCAAAAAGTACAAAAAAACAAGTGAAAGCATCTCAAACTATTTATTTACTTTTTATGATGGAGAAAACATTTTTCAGTACAGCTTTGATTCCAGACAACCTTTTTTTTGCAGTGCAATTATAACCATAGAAATCCCAGCATCTGTTCAGCATGTGATGGTGTCATGTTCCTAACAAACATGTTGCAAACATTTATAGAGTTGTTTGTTAATTGTGGTGCGAGAAAGGTCTAACATCCTGTTTTTATTTACCTGTTGTGTTTTTTCCTGCAGCGAGGAAGCACACAAAGCAGGACTCCACCATGAATGAGGAGTGGAAGAGCATGTTTGGATCCCAGGAGCCGTCCTCCGCCCAGCCCATCACGGTAATCCCTCATTCTGCTGTGTCAGCTGCAGGTGTGGTTTAGGTTTACTGATGTTTACAGTGCTCAGGTATGTCTGGGACTGGTCCTGTATCAGCAGATTCACACCAGCACTGTTTTACCCTCAATATGTTAAATTTGTTTGTTTTGTTCAGGGTTGTCTCGAGAGTGTGAGATACTTCTCTCAAAAAGCCTACGCTGGTAAATTCAAGTAAAAAAATATATATCTAAAAGGGGTGCAACTAAAGATTATTTTTTATTGATTAATCTTTTACTTTCTCAATTCATCATTTTGTCTATAAAATGTCAGAAAATAGTAAGAAAATGCCCATTATAGAGGAGATGTGTCAATTTTCTTGTTTTGTTGACAGTCAAAAACCAAAAATATACAGTTACCATCATAAAAGACAAATAAAAACAATACATTTGAGAAGCTGGAACCAGCAAATGTTTGCTGATTATTTTTCTGTTGATCAACTAATCGATTAATTGGCTAATTAATCATTGTAGCTCTCATGTATTAACAGCAGTTTAGTCCCAAAACCCAGGTACCCCACTCACCTGACTAACAAATCATTAAAAGAGAAAAGTAAATACATTAAAATCAAACAAAAAATGAAATTAGGAATTGTTTCTGTCAGATGTTTTAGGGACTTTAGTGGAATATTTAATTCTCTCAAACTTGATACAGTTCAGATCAGAATGTGCAGAATCCATCCCTCAAAAGTACAACATACCTGAAGAGTTTTAGCCATTGTTTCATGAAGCGGACGCACTTCCATTTTAACAAATATGTCATGTTCATACTGAATGATCTGCATTAGCAGATTCACTTTTCTGTTTCAGATACATCAACCAGTTCTTTTACTCACATGTCCTTTGCGGTAATAAATATCGTCCACTGTGAGTGTGTTTGGAGAATTTAATCAACCTACATATATATATTAAAAGTAAAAAAGTTTGGGAACCATCACCACCATTGGGCCAAGTGGTATAATTTTTTTGTCTGAGTAGTTGGTGAGATTTCCAACATATCTGCCAAGTTTGGGAACTTATGGTGGCCACGAAACCTGTGAAAAATGTGAAAGTCCCTCTCTAGAGCCAGTGTTTGGTTTGTCCGTTCTGGGCTACTGTAGAAACATGGCGGTCAAACATGGCGGGCTCCGTGGAAGAGGACCCGCTCCCTCTGTAGATATAAAGGCTCATTCTAAGGTGACAAAAACACTTCACACAATTCTTATTTTCAGGTGATTATACACTAATTAAAACATACTTATGAATATTATATTCCATTACTGCCAAGTCTGTTCTGCTAGATGCCACTAAATTCTACACACTGCACCTTTTAAGAGAAACAACTGGGAGGCTTTGAATCAAATTTTCAGACATTTCCAAGTAAAATGTGAAACTAAATCATATCTGTGAAACATGAGGTAACTGTGAAGACCACACCTGTGACTTTCCACCCATCAAAGAGTCATTTCGCCTGAGGAAACTTATTAGACTGTGTGGTTGGACTGGTACTGATTTGTTGTTCAAAACATGATTAAGCAGTCAGTAAAATAAGATTTAGATGTGTTTGCAGGCAGCTGATGGTCCGGGGAGTCAGATCAGGAAGAGTGCTGCGGCCCCATCGGTGCCTGTGTTGCAGTCGGTGGCGAGTGGCCCCGCCTACCAGCGGCGTCTCAACACCTGCAAAGCGGAGCTGCAGCAGCTGGTGCAGCAGAAGAGGGAGCAGTGCAGCGCTGAGCGCATGGCCAAACAGATGATGGAGAGTGCTGAGTGGGAGAGTCGTCCTCCTCCGCCGGGTAACATCAACACACTCTGTACCTGATAAACACCAGAATACAGACAGACAGACAGCGCTGTAGAAGTGAGACCTTACACAGCTGTAAATATGTGTTTCAGGGTGGCACCCCAAAGGGCTGCTAGTCGCCCACCTCCACGAACATAAAGCTGCTGTGAACCGCATCAGAGTCTCTGATGAACACTCCATCTTCGCCACGGCGTCCAACGACGGCACTGTCAAAGTCTGGGACAGTCAGAAGATGGAGGGAAAGACCACAACCACCAGGTGGGTCTTTAAAACTGCAGACAAAACCAGAGTCACGACGATTTGTGGACATGCAGATCCCAAATAATGGCAGAATCAAGTTTCACAAATGATTGTCTCTTGAAATTGCAGATACAGTTATGAGTTTTACAGGGTTCCCACATGGGCTGCAGGAAGCACTTGTTTTGATTAGTGAAACTTGTCAAAATTAAAAGGAGAAGAAAGGATCTCATGTTGCAAATTTGCTGAAACAGGCCCGACCAGGATTGAAACACTAGAGAACAAGTCAAACCTGTTTCTATTTAATGCAATTTTTATACAGTGTCCAGGAGGTTTTTAAATGATAATTCCAGTTTATTATAACTTTGGTCTTATTTTCATAGTTCTCTGTCAGACGTCTTTGTAGGGATGTCATCTTGTTAACTTGGGGAATACTCAAAGAACAGAACCAGAAGGGGATTATTTCCACTATAACCAGGCAGTTCATCATCACACTGACTCTGAACTACAGCAGGATCACCTCCACATGTGTGTCAGACTCCATATGTGTATATGTTCAAGGAAGCCAACAACATTGGACCAGAGTTTTCCCACAATTCTCCCACATTTGGAGTCCATTTTCAGACTGTGAAATCATTTCAGCAGTGACTGTGAGTCACCTTTTTGGTTCCTGTTCATTCACACATATATTTTAGGTCTGTTGTGTTTGATCTCTGTGCCTGCAGGTCGGTGTTGACTTATTCCCGTATCGGCGGCCATGTGAAGACGTTGACCTTCTGTCAGGGGTCACATTACTTGGCGGTGGCCTCAGACAACGGATCCATCCAACTGCTGGCAGTCGAAGCCAATAAACCGCCAAAATCCCCCAAAGTCCAGCCCTTCCAGACCAGGTGACCTTAACACATCCACAGGTAAAACCTCTGACGTCTGACTGGTGACTTGTCTCATTTGTCTCTTGTGTCTTTGGCTTCTCTCAGGTCTCTGGATCTCCAGGAGGATGGCTGTGCAGTTGATATCCACCATTTCAACTCAGGTGCTCAATCTGTGCTGGCGTACGCCACCGTCAACGGCTCACTGGTCGGCTGGGACCTTCGCTCCAACTCCAACGCCTGGACGCTTCGTCACGACCTCCGCCTCGGACTCATCACCTCTTTTACCGTCGACATGCACCAGTGCTGGCTCTGTCTCGGTCTGTGTGTGATATAAACAGATGAACTGGACTCTACATAAGTTTACATAAAGTCTTTATGTTGCAGTAGCAGAGAAAACTTTTGTTTTATGTTTTTACTTTGGTGAATATGTCAGTATTTATTTAGAAAATATTTTAAAAACTGGTGAAAATCTGATAAAAAATCCAAAAACTTGTGTAAAAAAGGGTTAAAGGACGGTTCACAATTTTTCAGTTGTGTGTTAAACCAACAGTCAGGAGCTCAAATGAAGAGTGAAACCTGTTTTTCTTGCTGTAATCATTCCTCCTGTTCATACTGACCATTAGAAGATCCCTTCATAATGCACTTACAATGGAAGTGATGGGGGACAAAATCCACAGTCCTCCTTCTGTGCAAACATGGATTTCAAAGTTTATCTGAAGCTAATATGAAGCTTCAGCGTCCAAATGAGTCAAATCAAGTAGATATCTTTCAACGTTACAGTCTTTTTAGTGCCAAAGTCCCTCTTTTTGTTACTATACTTCCACCACAGCTCAACAGGGAAACACTGTCCGAGGAAACACAAAGAGGGAATTTGATGCTAAAAAGACTGTAAATGTGGCAGATATCCACTTGATATGACTAACTCAGACTGCTGAAGCCTCATATAAGCTTCACATCAACTTTTAAATGACTGTGTGGACACACTGTGGATTTTGGCCTCCATCACTTCCATTGAAAGCACATTTGAAGGGGATCTTTTAATATCCAGTATGAACAGGAGGAATGATTACAGAGAGGAAAACCTCTTTCACTGTTCATATGGACACCTGACTGCTGTTGAAAAATTGTGAACCTTCCCTTTAATTCTTTTACCATTGTTACTACTTAAATAGAAATTGGGGAATTTCTAGTTGAAGATTTGTAAAACACTTGGGGATTCTCTAATTCATGAAATACATGTAAAATTATGGGATTCTGACTACTGTATCTCATACAGGAGAAATTTAGGAAACTTCACTTTATGTGGTTCATGATGGAATTAAAACAGTCTGAGTGGCAGAACCTGTAATTGTATTTTCCATTTCAGCTTCACCTTTTATTAAACAGCCATCCTTCGGTTTTCTCCTCAGGGACGAGCAGCGGCACCATGGCATGCTGGGATATGCGGTTTCAGCTCCCCATCTCAAACCACTCCCACCCTGCACGTGCACGTATCAGACGGCTGCTCATGCATCCGCTCTACCAGTCATCTGTCATCGCTGGTGAGAGGATGAAGGCTGAATTAACCCTAACCCTGTCTGTATATTTAACATGTTGAAATTTAAATATTATGTCCAAAGAACCTTAAAAATTGATAAAATGGGTAGTGTACGATTCAGATTTTATTCCCAATAAGATGGATGCTAGATTAAAAAATTGGCCTAAAAATGGTTTGGATGAACACTAAGAAAACTTTCAGGATCTTAAAAAAGCAGCAGACCTTTGTAGGTTTTTACAAATAAGACAGTGAAAAAAGGACTTTGATAAGATATAAGTCAGATCCAGGTCATAGAAATATCTCATAGTTGTACAATGGATTACAAAAGTTTAAGACACATCATAGTTAAAGGAGAAATTGGAAAAGGAAGGAAATTTTACGTTACAGTTGGAGGAATAGTAAAAGTAATTAATCAACGATGGAAAACTACATTTACATTATCTTGAAGAGAGTTCCAATGTAAGAATATGATAAAATGCTTTGAAACACTGGCATGTTATGTTGACAAATCATTATCATGTGTTCTGGGTCTGTCCATTTGCTCCCACAATATTGGAAAGAAAAATCAGGTAGTTTATGGAAGAGGTACTGAAAATACAGATATCACTCAGCTTTGAGGCATTGTGTTTGGGAAGGACACCTGATAATATTAACGGTTCTGAAAATAAATGTACTTGTTATTAATCTTTATCAATTGCAAGTCAGCTGGGTTTATGAGGTCAGGTCTGAAAACCAGACTGGACAGCTGTGTATCTGTATCCCTGTGTGTAGCGGTCCAGGGGAATAATGAAGTGTCGATGTGGGACATGGAGACCGGAGATCGTAAATTCACACTGTGGGCGAGTTCTGCACCCCCGCTTTCTGAGATGCAGGTAGGTGTGTCAGTACATTTACTTAAAGCTGCAATAATATAATATATATATATATATAATATATAATATTTCTTTAACTCCACAGTCTGATCTGTCAGTGTGTAATGTGTTGGTTGTGGCTCGTAGTGATGAACCTACAGAGAATTATCAGTGACTCTGCAGCTCCCCTCGGCTTTACGGAGCTTTATAGTGAGTTTCAGCTCATTGTTTATCTGTCCGGCTGCAACTTTACTGTTTTGGTTCACTCTCAGCGCTCTCATAGCGTCGTTTTCAGAGAAAAAGCTGTAAAAAGCCACTGTACACTACCTGCTCAGCACCAAACAGCAAACAGACACAGTTAGCTGTAGACTAGCTGGTGAACATAGTGGAGCATTTAGCAGCTAAAGAGCCAGATATTTCCCTCAGGAGTTGGTAGAGAGCAGAAACAGCTAACAGAGAGTGAATATTGGACTTACATTCACCAGGTGGACAGAAACACGACTCCTAATGAATGATAATGTTGCTCCGTAACTGCTGGATGTGGAAATAAGCAGCTGTTTGCTAACAAGTTCAACATATCAACTTAAAAGCTGATTATGTGTCAGAGTTGTGTTCACTACTTGTGTCTATGTGTGTGTTTTTCAGCCATCTCCTCACAGTGTTCATGGGATTTACTGCAGTCCTGCTGATGGAAACCCCCTGCTGCTGACAGCCGGCTCTGACATGAGGATCAGGTCTGAAACTAAACATTTCCTTAATGCATGAATTATTTATAATATGAAGGTTAAAGAATGACACAGCTTATTTTCTTAAATCCATGTTCCTGCTTGTAAAAAACACTTGAGCTCTTAAAACATTTGTGACTTTGACAACATACGAGAATGGAGGGAGAGTCAGTTTTGAAAAGGACCGACAGTCCAACTAATAAATCCCTGATTGATAGAAAGTCCCTGCTGCATCCAAACATCTGCTGCTCAGTGAAATTCTCCTCACAGCCTCATGAATTAAAAACAGATGTGTGAATCATGAAAGCTGAAACACGAATTAAAAAAAAAAAGAACTGCCAGATACTGTATCATAACTGTTGAGCTGTCTGAGAACACTTGAACATTTCAATAATAACGGTATAATAATGGCTGAATGTTGTTGTGGTTTTCAGGTTCTGGGACTTGGCGTATCCTGAGAGGTCGTACATCGTGGCGGGAGGAGCCAACGACTCACTGCACTGCCCGTCTGTCCTCTACAGCAGAAAGATCATCGAAGGAACTGAAGTCGTACAGGTACACTGTCACTGCTGCTGGAATCAATCAATCAATCATGAATGATCCTCACTGAATAACCTGTAAGAGTGAATATGTTAAATGAGTTTAACATGTCCCATGTCTTGTTGAATCACATGAGCAAGCCAGCCCACACCAAACTGACTGGGTGGTCTTATTTCACAGTTTGTGTGTTAGTAGGCACATCAGAGACCCAAATACATACCCACAAGCACTGAAAAAGGGCGTTTTTCATAATATGGCCCCTCAAAAATGTAACTACAAGTTAGAGATAGAACTGTGAATTTATAGGGCAAAGGTGGTCGGTTCTGTCTTGCTTTTCTGTTGTATTTTACATATCGGGAAGGATTGGACCGCTGTCTGTGGAGATTAAGCTTCACTAAATGTGCCAGAAGAGAAAAACAATAGACTTAAAAAAATGCGGGGGGTGGCGCTTTGGTTTGTCTAATACTTTGGTCTTGAGTAACAAATCTCAGTGATTACTGGGCTGATTTCCATGAAACCTGATGTGTATATTCATGAAATATACCAGAACCCTGATGATCTTGGTAAACCTCAGATTAAACTTTACTGTGTATTTCCTATCAGGCATCTGTGAGTCAGTGTGAGGTTTAAAAACAGTAAAACGCAACACTTCCTGTCGCTGCAGGAGATCCACAGTAAACAGAAGAGTGGCGTGGTGGAGGACTCGCCTCGCCGCGGCCCAGAATCCCTCCCTGTCGGACACCATGACATCATCACCGACATTGCCACTTTCCAGACCACACAAGGCTTCATCGTCACCTCGTCCCGAGACGGCATCGTCAAAGTCTGGAAGTGAAGAAGAAGAGCGGAAACAGCACAAGAAACCACCAGTACAAATACACACACACACACATTATTATGAAGAGTTCGGTCACGTAGTTTGTTTAGAAACGGCTCCAAAGACTAATACCAGCGATCATGTTTTCAGTCTGCAAAGAGTAGTTCTGTGTAAGGCAGACACCACTGAGCATGTGCAGGAATGTGGTTCTGTCTACAGCTTAACTAGCATGTTGTGCTACATATAACATCCTCTGGACGTTGTACTACATTGTACATAAACATGATGCTGTTATTAGTCTTTGGAGCCGTTTCTAAACAAACTAACGTGACCAAACTCTTCATGATGAAGGAACATGTGACCCAGTGCAGCGGTGTGACTCACTGACCTGTTTTTAATAATTTTTGGACACAACAGAGGAATCAGATATATCAGGCTTTGATACACACACAATACTTTGTCTTGTTTGTCATGTTTGAGTTTAAAACTGACACATTCAGGTCATTTTTCGGAGACTCTTTTTGCCCTTTAAAAACTGTTTATCAGCAGTTCATTCTTTTAAATAACACACATGATTGCACTCTGTCTCTCTTTATGTTTCTTTCTCCTCTTTCAGTCTACAACAGTAGATTTTGTACATAAGTTATTTTAAATCTGAATAATATAGTTTGATCAGAAACCTGTACAAAATATCAAATGACACATTTTTTTGTTGCAGAAATGTTACTAACTGCAGATGAACCATGTGAGCTGCTTGTCAATGTTTGTCCATCTGCTCAATAAAGTCTGCTGTTTGACCAGCAGAAAAAAACAACTCTTCACAACATGTTCATGTCCTTTCATTCAGTAAAATGACATATAGTCATTTCAAGATTTGATGATAAGTAACTAGATTATCTGACCTGCAGGACAAATGTTTCTCAAGATTGAAAGTTAGATATCTCAACCACGTTTTTCTTTTCATAATGTTATTTTTATGTTTTTATTAAATTAATTTGTGTATATTAAAAGATCCCCTTCAAATGTGCTTTAATGGAAGTGATGGAGGCCAAAATCCACAGTGTGTCCACACAGTCATTTAAAAGTAGATGTGAAGCTTATATGAGGCTTCAGCAGTCTGAGTTAGTCATATCAAGTGGATATCTGCCACATTTACAGTCTTTTTAGCATCAAATTCCCTCTTTGTGTTTCCTCGGACAGTGTTTCCCTGTTGAGCTGCGGTGGAAGTATAGTAACAAAAAGAGGGACTTTGGCACTAAAAAGACTGTAACGTTGAAAGATATCTACTTGATTTGACTCATTTGGACGCTGAAGCTTCATATTAGCTTCAGATAAACTTTGAAATCCATGTTTGCACAGAAGGAGGACTGTGGATTTTGTCCCCCATCACTTCCATTGTAAGTGCATTATGAAGGGATCTTCTACTGGAATATCTTTGCATGATTTCCAGTTAAAAACTCCTTATTTATCTTATACTGGCCCTTTATGCAGCCCCTCAGTTCAGCCTCTGTCTGAAACAGGCCGAAAAGTTAACTTATTTCCATAATTCCATTAAAAAGGTTCAACTTTTAATAGATTATAGATTCAGGGCCCACAATTCAAACAATTTCAAGTATTTATTTGTTTATTTTTACATATTTTGGGCTTCCAGCTCATAAAACCCACGAAAACAGGAATTCAAAAAATTAGAATACTGTGAAGAAATCAGCCCAAATTTTGCAGGACATGACTGTTTTAAACTGAGTGTCACACTAATCATCTACTAAACTCAAAGCACCTGCACAGGTTTCCCCAGGTGTCATTAAATTGCTTCAGTCTCAGTTCGGTTCAATATGGGGAAGACTGCAGACTTGACAACTGGCCAGAAGACCATCATTGATACCCTCCATAAGGCGGGTAATCCCACAAAAGTTCATAGCTAAAGTCACTGCAACAGTCTACCAGAATGTTTTAGAGGACTTCATGATTCCTTCTGCTGAGGATCTGTATGCAGATGCAGAGTTCATCTTCCAGCAGGACCTGGCCCCTGCCCATACCGCCAGAAGCACCAAAACCTGGTTTAATGCCCATGCCATCACAGTGCTCGACTGGCCAGCTGACTCACCAGACCTAAACCCCATTGAGAATCTATGGGGTCTTATCAAGAGGAAAATGAGGGGCACCAGACCAATGTTATGTTATGTTGACCAGTAGGAAGACAGAGGGCTCTCTGGTGCACATATATAAAGACTGACACAGAAAGTCAAAGCTGTCCAGCTGAGCCGCATTTTCACTGTCACTGAGTCACTAAATGCAGCTGTGCTCGACCAGACAGCAGCTGGAGACTTTCTGTGTTGTGTGTTTACATACGTGTGCCAGAGACCACTTCAGTTGTAGTGATTCTGAAACCACTTAAAATTAAAACATTTTTGTATGATTTACCAGAGTATACAATTCCCAAAACCATCTTTCCCTCCACGAGACCTTCTGTTGACATACAGTGAACCTGGTAGCTTTATGTAATGTTTTTGACAAATTCGTTAACTCAAGACCTGGAACGGGTCCACAATATCTTTTCATTTTTTTTTTTTTTTCGGAACACAAGACCACCAGCATCACACATAGTGCTTCTGTAGCCATGATTGAAAATTTCTTGACTCTCCTCCCCGACGAGCTATGAACCTGATGAATGATGATTGGTCTGGGTCATACTTGTAGTGTTGCCAGTGTCCCGACCAAGACACAGCAAGAATGTATGGCACTATGATTGCCTAATCTGACATGGTGACCATGGTGAAAGACAAAATCTTGGCATTAGCAACAACATTAGCAACTAAGGCTACAGAACGGACGTCTGTGCATGCTCGTCAGCAAGGTAGAAAAAAAACATCACGAACAGAGCGTTCAGAGAAGGTTGACATCCTGACTTTTGACTTGCAGGCAGAATTTCTACTTACATTCACCTCAAATTTTGGAACTTTGACCATGTTTAACATCCGACATTATATATGTATGTATGTATATAAATAACAGAAAACCACAAAAAGTGTAATATGTCCCCTTTAAGATAAATATCTGTAAATAAGAGTTGTGTCTTCGGTCAGCTGCTGGTTTTCAGCCGTCCATAAATGCTCCTCAAACAAACAAGCACACATCCAGCAGGAACTCCAGTTTTCTTTAATTCTTTATTATTGTTTTTTTTTATATACATAAAGCACCATTGGTCAGTTTAATAAACCAGACAGTGATCTTCCACTTCCAAACAGTGGCACAGATGTGACTTAAAAACCTTGAGACGTTTCAGGCCTTTTAAGGCTTGACGCTTCACACAGCCACTTCAGGCGTGTGTTTATATTTGTGAAGTAAATCAGAGACTGAACAGACATGAGAAACTACACCCCCCCCCCCCCCCCCCCCTCCCCCCGTCCCTTTTACAAAAACTGTCCTCGATGTGACAGCAGCAGCTCAAGTTCAGTTTGATTCTTAAATATGATTAAAGGACAATTCTGGGTGTTATTTTAAAGTATATTTTATTCAATAAATTCTTGCTTAGATGTGAAGATGGATGCTGCAGCTCTGCAACAGTAAATAAGTACAGACAAAAAAAAATCATCCATCAGACAACTTACAAACAAATCAAAGGCCGGAGCACAACCTTAGAAGGGCCTGTTGAAATAATAATTTCCTGTATTTTTTCTGGGAATTCTTTTGTTTTAATGACCTGAGTGTGTGAACTTCTGAACAGCTAAAAAAATGATGCATCACATGTTTCTTAAAGGCTGATTCATATTTTTGGACTCAATGTTTTTCGTGTAAGATAAATTTTTTGACATTTATTTTTGCTAGGCGAAAAAGTACCAAACAACAAAGTAAGGCTGTCACTTCTAAATCACTTTTAAATTAAACTGTAACTATCTTTTCTGCTTTCATGTACATCTGTCTTCTTTTTGTTAAATGGAAAATTCCAAATTTAATAGTAAACACATTTTAGGGTCTGGCGGTTTGTTTAAAAGCCACCATGTTGTGACAACATGCAGCACTTCAGCAATGAAGTTATTGTCTCAAAATACATCTTTATAACCGATAGGAACAAGACCAAAACTCTACAAGTAAGAGTCAGATAGTTGTTGATATTTTCCTTTTAAAAATGGTGGGATGTCTGTAAGTGGTGTCATCTAAATGTCTGAATTACAATTTATTTCTAAACACAGGAGCTGATGAACTCTGCAGTTTGGTTTCCACTGGTTGTGATCATGAGAGAACAGTTTCATATCTTTAAAAAAACAAATAATTATATCATTATCCCTGGAAAAAATCAAAATAAACATAAAAAATATAATTTGAAATCCTGAGCAGGGCTGCAACTAATGATCATTTTCATAATTGATTAATCTGTTGATTATTTTCTTGATTAATTGATTAGTTGTTTGGTTTAATAAAATATCAGAACATGGTGACAAATGTTGATCACAGTTTCCCAAAGCCCACAGTGACGTCCTCAAATGTCTTGTTTTATCCACAACTCAAAAATATTCAGTTTACTGTCACAAAGACTAAAGAAACCAGAAAATATTCACATTTAAGAAGCTGGAATCAGAGAATTTGGAAATATCCCTCTTAAAAAAAATGACTCAAAACAATTAATTAATCAAAATAGTTGGTGATTAATTTAATAGTTGGCAACTAATTGATTAATTGACTAATCATTGCTGCTCTAAATTCTGTGATTTACATATTAAGAAGATTGTACCTTTACCTGCTCACTTCAACATTCAGCCAATGTTTGTCTTACAGCAGCTGGACGGATAAACAGCCAAATGTGAGTCACATCAAAGATTCATGTGGGAAAAGGACATGTTGTGGATACCAAGCTCATTTACAAAAACACACTTTAATGTTACCAAATCTGATGTGACTCCTTCATACATTCATTTTTGAGTCTCTCCTCAGGCCGCACCTGCTTCATTAAAAATAGCACCTAAAAGGAAAAACTATCAGGATACAAAAAGTATTCAAAAAGTATCCTGATAGAAGTGTGTAACAGCTTTGGAGTCTCTGAGCGTCGGTCAGGTGGAATCAACGTCCAACAGTTTGAGTTTTCTACTGTCAGTGAAGGTTTTTAAAAAGAGCTCTAAAAACGAAGGTGCTCTCTGGGAAACAAAACACACACGTTCAAGAAAAAACTAAACAAAGGTGACTCTCCTGACTCTTAAACTGGCCTGAAGGCCTTTTTTGCAGAAAGTGGTGAACAGTTTAACTGTCCCACAACAGACTCAACACTTTGTAGTGTTTTTTCTTGAAGATGCGTGTTTTCTAAAGTTTTCCTGATACATGTTTGGTGCAGAGTGGTGGTTTTCTCCAAAAAATAAAAAAATAAAAAAATAAAAAAACAAATCCAGCAGTATCCTTCTCATCGACTCTACGTCAGACAGAGGTTTTCACACTGCTCCTGTGTCTTGAAGCGGTTGTCGTTGCCGCCGCAGCCGCCGTACCAGAAGCGGGAACATTCGCTCTGTACGGTGTCGAAGAACCACATCATGGTGTAGTTCTGGCAGCTGCCGGGGTCCTGGCTGAGGAAACAGGAGTCTGGATGAAGACAGAAGAGAGAGGGAGAGATTAGTGTGATGTGTCATGTTACTCATCAATTACAGAAACATTACAGACTCATGTACAGATGATTTCGAGGTGGTAAAGTCTGAATTTAAGAATTCAAACTGGGTGTTTTGCTTGTTTTACCCAGCTAGCCGCTTTCCTGCTGAACATTTCCCAATCATCAAACATTGTTTGCTTCCTGGCAGCCATTTGTTTCAGTTCATTTCTATGGAAATCAACTTCCGAAAACATTGACCTTGTTGCAATGAAATAACAAATCACAGTAAACACCCATTTTCAGCTGGTCTGTTCAGTTACTTAAACAAACACTACAGATCTGTCAGAACAAGTTAGTCAGAGATGTTTTGGGTTTGAAGAGAAAACATTGGTAACAAGTTTAGGTGGTTACCTTTGAAGGATAGAGCCACATAATTACAACTCTGTGTGCTTCATAATATCTGTAACAACAGACTTTCTCAAAGGCTGTTTTCGTAGTGTAACTATGGCAACTCATGTAACTCAGCTTGTCTAGTTTTGCTGACTTGTGTTCAGGCGGAGTGAAAAGTCGTCTGTCAGAAGGGTTTCCATCCACCTGTTTTTATTCATATTTTCAATTTGTGCATAAAAAACCTGAAATTCACTTGTAAAAGTAGCTGTGTGGATAAAAATCAAATGTAAACAGACTTAGTGAATAAACGTCACTAAAGAGTTGAAAACATCAGATCTGTGTGGAGCGATGAGGAGACTGTAACCTTCCTCACATCAATACATGAAACTAACAGAAGTGTCATATTTCATCATGTTTTCCATCGTTTGAGCTTTGACTGCCGCTCTTTTCTCAGCATACAGTGACATCAAATGTCTAAAATTGACCTTGATGTAAGACAAAGAAAGCCAGAAAATGATCACATCTGAGAAGCGCATGTTGCAGCTGTAGTAATGACTGAAATGATCCTGAGTGGTGAATCTTTACCTTTGGAGACGAGGCTGGTCGGCTGCGGCCTCAGCAGGGTGTTCCGATCTGTCAGAGACAACACAGTCAGCCAGAAGCTACAGGTTTTTAATTAACAGCATCATCATCATCACTGCAGTGGTACTGGATATTTATCCTGGAGAATAAGGTTGTGCTACTGTTTGTGATGAAGCGGGTTTCATAGAAGACGTTTACAACATCACTCACTGAGTTTAAACCCACATGAATTAAATAAAAGCAGGAACTGAACTAACAACTATTACTAGCCTTTAGAATTTAATGGGTCATGCTGTAGTAATCAGAACATGGTTTAAATTTCAATTGTAACATTTGGCCAAATGGAAAAGCTTATGTGGCTAAAACACAACCAAAACTACATCAGCTATAATGAGTCATATTTGAATAACAATAACTAGGACATGCTTAATGCAAATCACCACATACCTTCTACAGCTTGTCAAACACACCTGTATACAATTCCAGACCTCTAGGCCTTATGGGAGCGAGGGAGTTTTTAGTTTGTGGTGTCATTGGTGTCCCCGAACCTCTCCAAAATGTCTCCAAGTGGCCAAATTGTGCCAGTCGCTTTTACTCATTACTGCATGATGCTAAGCTGCTTACAACTGGTTTAAGCAGGTCGCCGTCTATATGTTTAAAATGGTAAAAGCTTAATTACAGAGCAAATGGATACCCTAAAATCTGGCAGATCTGTGTGGAGCGATGAGGAGACTGTAACCTTCCTCACATCAATAGATAAAACTAACACAAATGTCATATTTCCATCATGTTTTCCATCATTTGAGCTTTGACTGATGCTTTTTTAATGACATCATCTTGTTGTGTCCTCTTCTTCTGCAACAGTTTAATGGCACCGACTGGAAAATTTCCGCCACCTGCTGTTTATCTGCTAATATTCACACAACATGAGTGGATGGAAAGGTGCCTTAATTTGCATTTTCTTTTGCAGATTTTCTGGAAATTCTGTTAAAATTTGCGTTACATTTGGATGGAAACCTGACAACTGTAAATATCAGGTAGTAACTGTACAAGAAGTCTTAAACTGTAAAGCTGCAGTGTATTAGATGTTTTAACAAAAAAGTTTTGAAACCTACTTACAGAATCTACTTTTTGACGTTTTTGACTAAACTTGAACTTGAACTAAAGTATCACTGATATTGAGATGAAGAAAATAAAGAGCTATGTTATGAGACAGCATAAAAAAGACGAAACACTGTAAATATCAAACGTTCAACCTGACCTAGAATTAAAGTGTCAGTAAATTTAAAAACGACATTAAACATTACAGGCAGGCAGTCCACAAACAGAGACACAGACAGTTTGTGGTCTGGTGTTTAGTCAGGACTTACTATGTGTGCCACATGTCCGGAAACATTCATTTTCCGTTCTAAAGCGGTTGGCGTTACCGCCACAGCCGCCATACCAGAAGGGAGAGCATGCACCGATGGCTTTGTCAAAGAACCAATGTTGGACAAATTCTGCACACACGATGCCACTATCAACATCCAGCTGACACGGGGCTGAAAGCAGAACACATACATTTACTACAAACACTGACAAGAACAATCCTCCAGGGCAGCGGCTCTGCAACAGCTTAATTGATTGTTTTAATGAAACTGATACGTGTGAAAGTGTGACCACCCCGTCCACTGGCAGTCTGTGGTTCAGTCTGAGCTGTTTGAGAGTCTGTAAGATATAAATGATGTTCAGAGCCGCTGCATCAGGAGAACACATGCGTCTCATAAACAAGGTCTCATCTTGTCATGTTCCAGGTTTAGTTCAGGTTTAGTTAGGAAGTGTTAATACAAAAAATACAGGTGACAAACAACATAAAAAATGCGATTATGAAGTTTGTGCAATTAAGACACAATTATGAAGCATGCATTCAGCTAACAGGAAGTTATTCTGTTAGAGAATTACTTTAGGAGAGTAAACTAAAAACTGCAGGTTTGAAGCAGGTTTAAGCCGCTTTGTCATGTCACATTTTTGACCCTGATATGCTGATGAGGCTTTAAGAAGGGTTAAATCATCAGTATGTAATGACCTCTCAGGATCACTAACTTTCAGGCCTCTAATCGCTGCGGGTGTGATGACAACAGCTTCACCAGGTTATTTCCATTCATTGCAAGATTTTGTCTTTTTTGGGATTTGTTTTTTTGTACATATTTTGAATGTTTCTGCTTCAATCTGTACATATGGTATCTATAACTGTGGTGCTCTCTATTAAACCATATGGTCGGTAACATCTGTGAAGGTGTTTGATGCAGTTATGAACTCGCTGAGAATTATCACCATTTCTGCAGCTCTTTGCAGCTTTCATCCTCTTTTAGCTCACTGCACACAGACTGTGTCTATTGCTGAGTCTCATGGTTCTCAAATAGGGCTGCATTAGTTCATGCAGGCTAAAGTCGGTCTGCATGTGGCCTTACAGTGCTGTCCTGAAGATTTTTACTCTCTTATACTTGTGTAATGACATGTAACAATAAAGAATCTTGAAGTATGAAAGGAGAGGTAGAGAGGCTACCGTAGATTAGAGGCCTTAGTCATCTTTTTTATCAGACATGAAAAAATTATTCTGCATCAAATCTTCAGTTTTTAGTAAGTGTGCAGAATGTTTTCAGGCCACACAACAGAGCTGGAGCAGTGTTTGTTATAAATCTGCATGAAGACGGGTGGAATATGTATTATTGAGTTTACCTAAAGATAACTGCTCTGATCAACAGCTGCTGACAGCGTGTGTGATTTTGTGTATAAAGTGGTGTGTGTGCTACCGTTGAGATCAGTTCCTGAAGGGAGAGGCTGTCCGTCCCCTCTGGTCAGAGTCTCGATGACGTCCAGCTGGCCTGTTTGAGTCTTGACTCCCATCTGCTCCTGAAACTCTTCCTCCACCTCCTCCACCTCCTCCCCAAACACCTCCTCGACCGCTGCCTGCTGCCTGGACACATAGCAGCCAAAATACATACAATCAGTCATCATTATATTAGTCATACTGTTACAGTCCTGCTGCATTATTTCTGCTCAGCGGTTCTAAATCTTCCCCCAGATATAACCAAAGCTGTATATTTCATTTCTGCACTCAAGGGATGCAACTAATGATTATTTTCATACTTGTTCTGCCCATAAAATGACAGAACAGTTCCTCAGAGCCTAAGGTGTTTTCTAATAGTTTTTTTTTGTTCGACCAACAGTCCAAACCCAAAGATATTTAGTTTACTATCATAAAACACTAAAAAAAAACCTTCACAATAATCACATTTGAGAAAGTAAAACCAGTTAATATTTGGCATTTTTTCCCCAAAAATGACTTAATCAATTAATCAATAGTTGCTAATAAGTAATAAAATAATAGTAATAAAATAATAAAATAGTAACTAATATCAAAGTGTGTAATTCTTTGTGAGTTACCTGTCGTAGAAAATCTGTCCTCCATGTTGTTCTGTCAGCCGGTCGCAGGTCCATTTTAATGAAGGAGGAGGATATGTGTTCATTCCCTCTGAAATAAGCACAAAACACAGGAAAATACATTCATGCAGTGTCGAAAGAAGTATTCAGATCCTTTACTTTAGTAAAAGTAGCAACAACACAATGTAACAGTACTGTAGAAGTCCTGCTTTTAAAATCATACTTGGGTATTAGAAGTGAATTTGGGTATTGAATTATATTAATGATGGATACATGTGTAAGCAGTATTTTAATGTTATAGCTGGTCAAAGTGGAGCTCATTTTAACTACTTTATATTTTTCAGGGTAGTTTTAATCTTTAACAACGCATCATATTTTATAAGCTGATAAAGTAACTGTAGTTGTCAAATAAATTTAGTGGAGCAAAAGTACAATATTTCCTTCTGAAAGTAGTGAAGAGGAAGCATAAAATTAAAGCACTCAAGTTAAGTACAAGTACCTCAAAATAGTACTTAAGTACAGTAAGTAATAGAGTAAATGCACTTTCCACCACTGCATTCATGTTTATTGTTGCTTAGAAAAACAATATGAAGAAATTCAATTTAATTCTTAATTTGTATATTGAATTCCACACCAAATCAGAATTTAGATCAATTAAAAATAAGAATCCTTATTACCATTACATATTTTGCAAAAAAATATTTTGTTGTGTTGGAATTTTAATTTCTTTATTGATCAAATATCTTATTTTCTTCCCCCAGAGAAGTTGTCATTGGAAAACAAAAATTGTGGACAAACATTCTATGATTTTTGGTCACATATCACGATCACATCATATCACATCAATACACTCGCATTTGAAAAATTTGCAAAATGCAAAAAAAGTGATTGATGATTTTGGCTTATTGTATATAACTGCGGTCGAGGCAGATGGCGCCCACCTAGAGCCGGTTCTGTTTGAGGTTTCTTCCTGTTAAAGGGGAGTTTTTCCTGCTGTCACCAAGTGCTGCTGATGGAGGAATGTTGGTCTCTGTAAATTAAAGAGTACAGTCTGACCTGCTCTGTGTGTAAAGTGCCCTGAGATAACGTTTGTTGTGATTTGGCGCCATATAAATAAAATTGAATTGAAGCGTTGTTTTTGTTTTTATTTGTAATGTTTTAATGTTTGTTTCTATGTTTGGTCGTCTGTTTGTTTGTGGCCTGGGTGGGGGGAATGATGAAATGTGTGGACTGCATTGCTTATAGTATGTACAGTTTGATGAAATGGAAAATAATAATAAAATATATATTGAAAAAAAAGAAACAATATGAATACATGTATTTACTAAGTTCCCTGTTATTGTGAACTGGATGATATCTTGAGACAGAAAACTGTGTAGAAAGTTAAAGACAACCTGTGATCTGACTGAATGTAACCCTCTGCTGTCTAAGAGAGTCTGCTCTTACTCTTGAGGGCGGAGAGGAAGACTCTGAAGAAGCGCTGGGCGTAGCCCTGCTCGTCAGCCTTCAGTCGCCCAACGTGGATCAGGTGCTGCTGTACAGGCTCACTGGCCAGCTCCTCCACCTGCGTCCGGTTGTAGCGCTCGCCCACCGTCACCACAAACAGCGCCACTCCCTCACACTTGGCCTTCTGGGAGATGTAGTGCAGCTTGGCCTGGTCATTGTAAGCCGTCTGGGTGCCCACCACGGTCAGCACTGCCTTCCTCATGCGGGGCTGCTTGGCCTTCTGGAGCACCTGCTTCAGGGTGAACTCCAGCGTCTGTCCCAGCGCCGAGGAGCCGCCCTGCTGCTGCATTTTCTGGACCAGGTGCGTCTTCATCAGCTGGTGGTTCTGGTACTCCTGCAGGCCAAACTCCACCTTGGGAGTCTGAGTGCCGCTCTGCTGGACTACAGCCACTCGGGCCTTCTGGTCGACCCGGCGGGGCTGCGGGCTCACAGCCAGCTGCTCCACCACAGAGCCCAACAGCTGCTGGATGCCGGCGTACTCGTCAGCCTGCACCTGCCTGGAGCTGTCTGCTATCATCACCAGGTCCACATCCACCTCCTGAGGCTTCACTGGTTCTTGGACAGAGGCGCACTCCATTGCACGTTTGCAGGGGTCTGAAGAAATAAGAAACTGTTATCATCCAGAAACCTACAACAGTTGTTGACCAGAATACTGTATAATTCTTATTTGTGTAAAGTTATTGTGATAGCACTAAAATTTTAAATCCAACTTGTGTTTATGCAGGTAAAGCACTGATGAAACAGGCCTTGCCATCTTTACACAACAATTAAACTTGTGCTGAAAGGACAGTTCCCAGTGTTCCCAGTGTGTTAAACAGCAGTCAGGTGTCCATATGAACAGTGAAAGAGGTTTTCCTCGCTGTAATCATTCCTCCTGTTCATACTGGATATTAAAAGATCCCCTTCAAATGTGCTTTAATGGAAGTGATGGAGGCCAAAATCCACAGTGTGTCCACACAGTCATTTAAAAGTAGATGTGAAGCTTATATGAGGCTTCAGCAGTCTGAGTTAGTCATATCAAGTGGATATCTGCCACATTTACAGTCTTTTTAGCATCAAATTCCCTCTTTGTGTTTCCTCGGACACATTAAAGGACGGTTCACAATTTTTCAAGTCTGTGTTAAACCAACAGTCAGGAGCCCAAATGAAGAGTGAAACCTGTTTTTCTTGCTGTAATCATTCCTCCTGTTCATACTGACCATTAGAAGATCCCTTCATAATGCACTTACAATGGAAGTGATGGGGGACAAAATCCACAGTCCTCCTTCTGTGCAAACATGGATTTCAAAGTTTATCTGAAGCTAATATGAAGCTTCAGCGTCCAAATGAGTCAAATCAAGTAGATATCTTTCAACGTTACAGTCTTTTTAGTGCCAAAGTCCCTCTTTTTGTTACTATACTTCCACCACAGCTCAACAGGGAAACAGCTGCTCCGTGTAGGATTTAATTATTTCTGACTTTGGCGACTCCTAGTGGTTGTATGATCACATGTACATGTAATCATAAGCGAACAGCAGTCTCCTGCAGTCCAGTTAAGGGCAAAAAACTCCAGGGAGAGTGTGTATTTTCAGAGCAGTGGGCTTTTGGTTTTCGGGATAATGGTCTGTCGGATGAATGGGCTTTCGGTCCAATGGGACGTTTTTCAAACTTTTGGGGTTTCAGAATAATGGGCCGTCAGACCAATGGCACGGCACCGCTTCCGCACAGTGGATGTCCCAGTCAGGAACGGGGCTTTTTCTACTATAACCCCACAAACTTCAGTTAAACTTTAGTTAAAGACACGGGTTAACCCATTCTTTACACTTTTGATTTTGTGCTTTTGGAAAAAAAAAAAAAAAAGACACGACCCTCCAAAACTCCATGGGAAACCAATAGGGATGATATGGCTTACAATTATTAATTTTTATAACACATTTTTAATTAACAAAACTTGGACCGAGGTCAGTGGCAGAAAATAGATAGATGGATTAACCAATTTGAAATTATTAATCAAGTTTTAGCTAAACTCTCTTCTTGTCCACAGAGAGTAGATGAGCTTCATAGCTGCTGTAGCTGCAGTAGTGTTGCTGCAGATCTGATGCTGCGGACTGAAACTTCACAAAAAAGGATGAAACAGCTTCCTGCAGCACGATCCACTGTCACACCAGTCTCACTTGGAGGTTATAGATGTAGAACATCTTCCGACAGTCGCAACAAGTAACATAACTAGACTTTTAAAAACCTTCCGAGGCCTTTTCTTAGGAAAATTAAAATCAGTGCTTTTAAGGAATTTTCAAGACCTGCAGCATTTTTATTTTCTTTATGTCAGAATAATTTGAAAGATGATATAATCACACTAAAATTCTACATTTGGTAGCTTTAGTTTAAATAAATCCTATTATCCTACTACAGTGTTACTAGAACTTGGGACAAAAATTCAAATATGCAAAAGCAAAGAATGAAGATAAGTTTTTGGCTGCACAATTAATATAAATATATATCCAAGCACAAGCCTTGCTGCTTACCGTAACATATAGCACAGTTCTTGACCTTCCTCAGGTCAGCACCCATGTTCCTCCCCAGCACTGTGAAGATAGAGTTTCCTGTTTCATCCACCTGGAATGAAACAACAGCTGTCATTATTCACATTGTTGGTGCAATGACATAAAGCCACAAGTTAAAAAACTACACCAAAATCTTATTAATCTCCAGGCTCAAACACGTTTACTCTACGTACTCTCTGAAGTAATTATGATGTGATTGTTGGCTTATGTCTTTCAGACACAGCTGCAGTTTCTCAACCCCAAAATTATTTCTGGCAGCGGGTGGTGAATGCAATCTTACCTGAAAAGGAAGACTCTAAGTGCAAAGAGAGTTGGAATGAAGTCATGTGTTTGAGGGCCAAACAAGAAACCTCCTTCTTGGCTGAAAAATGAGCTGCTCAGATGTTCAGTGCAGATGTTTGAGAGCAATACTGTCCAGCTCACAGGATTAACAAACACTGAAACTGTTTGCAGTGTCGAAACAATAACAATATTCTATTTACTGTCTGTTTGTCAGACTGATGATGAGGCCTGAATAGCCATGTTTAGATTTACTGTCATCACAAAGAGCTGGATCATCACACTCTAATCACACCTGAAAAACCCAGATCCAGATGTTCACCTGATGATGATCTCAGCAGCTGACTGACTTTTGCTTTGAGGAAAGTTCAAGTCAGCAATGAGTTTGGTCGTTTGACCTTAAAGGATAAATCTTTATATTTTCTATATTTTTCTTCACAGTTATGTTTACAGCTTTACTAGCTTGTTGTGCTACATATCATAACCTCGTGACTTTGTTATATATTATAAATTTCTCAAAGAACTTCAAAGAAGTTCAAAGTCCAGAGGTTGTGATCTGTAGCACAACAAGGTAGTGAAGCTGTAAACAGAACTGGATTCCTGCACATGCTCAGTGGTGTCTGCCTTACACAGAACTGCTCTCTGGAGACTGAAAACACTCAGTGATGTGTATTTAATAGTTTTTGGACAACGATGGAGGTCTACGGCACAGTTAATAAGATATATCAGGTTTTGGTCCTTCTTTTTGATCCAGTGTCAGGTCAAACACTACATCATCAATATTTGTTTACTTCTTTTACTGATTAATCTATTTTGGTCATATATTGTCAAGGTTTTAGCTTTCAGTTAACTACACAACAGTTCCACCAGAAGGTGTAAATATTAAGGAACAACTAATCTCTACATAAGAACAATTTTTTTTGTTTGGCAGAAAGTGGGGAGTTTGTATGACTTGTCCAAAAAAGGTTTATAGTTGTTCTGAATGGCCACATGTGGAGGTGGAGTGAAAAGCTGGCTGTCATAGAGAAGGGGAGATGTAATAATTGTTAAATCTGGGGATAACGCTGGACATTTTCAGACATTCTCTCCTGGAAGACACAAAATTGGCAGAAATAGTTGTGTGAAGGATGTTAAAGAGAGCTTGAGAGAGAAGTTCAAACCCTGCGTGTCTCTTCTCTCCTCTGCACTGCTGGCTAATCACCATATGAAGTGGGTGTGAATGTCGGATGTTTGGTTTGGGAAAGTTTTTGAAGCTATTCGACCATCCAACAAGCAGAGTATACTGGCGCCTTAATGCTTGAGACACCTCTGTTGCTGTCCTGACTTCTACACTGCTGCGGGTTTATGGGTCAGTTTGAAGTGATTGCTCATTCTGAGCCGACACCTTAAAGAACTGAAGTGACAACATGTTTGGATGTTTGCTTGGATGATTCCTATGAGGCCACAGAGCACTGCTGACAAATCAAACCCACCTCCATCGCATCAAGAACATCAGAATCCTTCTCCAGTGAGATGACCGCAGGGACGATGTTGAGGGCCCGGTACTCCATTATGGCGGAAATGATTTCGTTAGTATCCTGCGATGGTCCCTTGGAGAAAAACACGGCCACCTTCCTCATCATTGCTCCTGCACGGGTGCGTTTGAAGACGTTCTGACCCACGAAGCGCATGGTGGCTCCCAAACGGCGCCGGCTGGATGTGCGCTCCAGGGCGATGTTCTTCACAGATTCGATCAGTTGGGTCTTGCGGCGGTAGTCCTGGAAACGGATCAGGTACTTGGTGTTGGCGTTGTACCCCACCACAGCCACACGGGCACCGGTCGGACAGTTGCTCTCAGTGATGGAGATGTCCTCCAGCAGGGAGAGGAGGGCTTTGCGCTGCCTCTCGAAGGCAACCGGGGTCACGTCCTCTGACATGTCCAGGCCGAACACCAGCTCAGTGGGGTAGGCTGGACACTCTGATCGATCTGCAAAACAATGAAGAAGAGTTAAACCAATCATTTACAGCGTAAAACAAGACAACAACACAAAACTGTTGCACTTGTTACCAAACAGTTGATTAATTTACCTTCTTGTTTCCCTCAAGTCTGTCCTGCCTGTTATTCCTGACTTTTAATGTCTCAGCAGCTCCAGTTTAGCGTGATATGACTGAAGCAGCCAGTTATAGTTATTAAGTAGATATGAGCAGTTATAATCTGTTTATCTGTTATAATAAGTTTTATCAAAAATCTGTTTCTGATTGTTTCTCACTGTTTGTTGTTCAGCAACAGAAAACACATTTGTTAGTGTTTCGGTCCTTTCCCGACATGAGCACCGCACATCAGAACAGTCAGCTTTTACTTAGCGGCACTTTAGGTCAATCAGATGAGCTGCAGCTGAGCTGATTTACATCTGTAGTCTTAGTAAAATAGTGACATAAAAGTTTGTGCTCCTGATGATAACTTATTAAATATCCCCCTTTATGTTTCTCTGATGCAGCACTGACTAGACAATCAGTCTGAATCATAAACCTGAATTATTGAACTGTGCACAGCAAACTGGATATAAACAACAGACAGATTTTTTGGATCTGGGAGGTAATGGGTGTTCATATGTTAAATATGTTCCAAGAAAAATTTATATATCTAAGATAGAAAATGAAGATATACATACCAATGGAACATGCTGTGTAGAGAGAAGAAAATATATATTATTTATAGTTGTAATGCAGTTTTTGAAACAATGAATGAGATCGTTACATTTTGTCTTCTGTGAATGAATTTCTGAACAATGTGACTCTTTAAAAAGCTCAGTGTTTTTTCTCGACACTTACCACAGTTGTCCCTGATGTAGTTGATCAGCTGACACTCCTGAGACAACAGAAAACATGTCGTGTTTAAACGCTGTGTGCAAGATTTAATATTGTCCTTTAATGGTGGCGAGTGATGTGAATTTAAGGCAGACTTACAGTCATGCTTTTGCTTCCGGCTGGACCTCTGGGACCCTGGATGGAAGAAAAGACATTACTAACTTTGACTCTTTCATTCAGTCTTCACACTTATCCAAGCAAGAAAACAACACAATTACACCATATAATCACTTTGAAAATAACATAAATCAAGAGTCGGGAAGCTCCGTTGAAGTCTCAGAGTTAAGGTGGAAGGGATTTAAATTTAAAGGATGAATCTGATGATAAATGATATGAATATTGATGATGAAGATAATAAAAACTCTGTCACCCACCTGGTGTCCTGGATATCCCGGCTCTCCTGACACACCTGATTCTCCTGATAAGCCCGAGTTCCCCTACAGCAATCAGAACAGAAACAAAACTCACTGATGAAGCAAAATAACACAGTTATTAATAAAAATAATATCACAGTGTGTATGTTGTCACTCACCCCACGACCTCGGTTCCCTTTACGTCCTGGATATCCTTTGGGTCCCTGCAGGCCGTTCTCACCCTGAACACAAGAAACACTATTTATTCATCACACAGTAAATTCACAACAGCAAGCATCTTGTTTCTCATTTTTTGGCTCTGTATTATCTTTGGATGTCAAAAAAGTATAAAGATTATTGCTCAAGGAAACGATTAAATGACATTTCAAGATCTCAGAATTTCCTGACCAGATAAATTATTACATTTTTTAAAAAACGCGTTGTTTCAGTACACAGCCTCTTATCTCAGGGCTGCAAAAGCATTTGGACAAATGCCAGAAGACACAACATAAATTCAACAGGTCATTAATTCCTCCCAGACACAGTACATCTACTGCAGTTCTTCAGAGTCTGAAAAGGCAACTGAGCCTTTTTAAACAGAAAACTATATATTTGTGACATATTTTTAAAGATTTCTGTCGTCAGTAGGAACTAATGGGCTTGGAGGTGAGAGCCACATACAGAGTAGGGAAGTCTGTAATGTCTCTTACAGGAACATAGAGTTGTGAAGTGTGGGGGATGCGCTGGGGGAGGTCTTTTTCCTCATTATGTATTTAAATTTTTTCATTAAACAAACAATTATTTGGTTATGAAAATAGTTGCAGCTCCACAGATTGTAAAATCAGTTTTCTCAACGCTGTATAACCTTTAGCTTCTGCCTGCTGCTAGCAGGGCACAGAGGCACAGAGTTAGATATTATCTAACACAGTTGTTCATCTGCTGTTTTGATGATTCAACCAGGAGAGTTTCATATTGATCCAAGTTGTCAAACAGCTCCAAACGTGAGTCACTAATGTTGAGAAAAATAACTGGGACTTTTACTGCAGGAACAAGGAGCGTCCGCTGAGACCACTGATGCTCGACCTCCTTCTTTTTGATTGCTCGTACTGTTGCTCGTACTGTTGCTCTTACAGGGAACTCGTCTGTGCTTTCACCTCCAGCTCACTGTGATGTTTGAAACCTAAACTGATATCAGAGCCAAACACAAAATGTTCCAGGCTGGGTCACAGTCCAGATTCATCCATCCTTTCATACTGTAAGGGTTTTATTATCTGATCTGATGTTGGTGAAAATGGATGGAGTCACCTCTAAACCAGGGTAACCAGGGAAACCAGGATCTCCCTGTGTAGAGAAGGTAAAAGGGAACATTTTTATTACAATTTTTAAAATAAACTATATTTATAAAAATATTAAAATCTAACACAGGACTTTTTAAAAAATGGGTAAGGTGTCTCTACCTTGGCGCCTTTGGGTCCTGCAAATCCATAACCGTCTCTACCATCCTGACCCTGAAACAGAGTACACACACACGGTCATTATCTGTTCATTCATAAAACAATTTACATTAAACTGTATATACAAACCAGTGCTGGAATGTGTTTACTCAGGTACTGATAACATTTATTATTATATAGTAAACTCTACACTTTTATTTAAAGGTACCCTATGGAGTTTTTTGACCACTAGTAGTGAAATGTTTTAACAAGGAGGTTGAAAAATTTGGTTTGTATCGTGCTCAAGGAAGAACATTCATTTTGTAAATTATGGTCCCATTTAAAGTAAAATAGATGATAAAGCAGGGTATGCTGTAGGGTGTGGCTACCTTGTGATTGACAAGTCGCTACCATGGCGACAACGTTGATTATGTAACATAGCCATTGGTGTAACCCCAGATTCACAGTGTAGGCGTAGCTGTCACTATTTCACAGTGTGTTTTCAGTTCAGTCTTGTTCAGTGTTTGGTTGTACTAAAAGACCCTCTAAAGGAGTTGGATATTCAATTTTTCCGGTAAGTACATTTGGTTTTAATGGTTTTATGACTGTTTTTCGCTAGCAAAAATTTGCATTAGCTAAATAGCTAATTTAGCTAATGCTATTTAGCTAGCATTTACTATATGTAAACAGAAACTTAGTTTGAATAAAACTCTACAGGGCTTTAATGAAGAATTCAGGACTTTTACATGTAATTTCAGTATTTCAGAATGTGGTATTTCTACTGTACTTTTACTTCAGTAAAGGATCTGAATACTTCCACCCTTGATACAAACACAGCAGACGTTCGGCTTCTTACCGGCATTCCTGTGGGTCCTTGCGATCCGGGAACACCTTTCCCACCTGGATCTCCTGGTTGGCCCTTCAACAACAACAAAAAACATTTTCAACAAACAGTTTCTGCACTGTTAGATCAATACTTTAACTGCACTAAACTTCATTTATCAGTTTGAGATATTATTCCCTCATAAAGTCGTACTTTCACATCCAGCAGACACAGAGCAACATGATCATCCAGTTGGAGTTATGTAAAAATATTGATTAGTGCAGCTTTAATATTATCTGGATATATTATTTTAATGTTTCTGTTGATCAGGATTTAAGTGTGTCTCAGACCTACACTGAATGTTACTCTATTGATACTGATGTCACTCACCTTCTGTCCGTTGGCACCACGGCGTCCGCCTGTTCCCGGGTTTCCAACTGATCCAGGTCCACCCTGTAGGAAAACCAGAACACTGTTACTGCATTCATCACTGTCACACCTTAGGGCTGCAACTAATGATTATTTTCATTACTGATTAACTGTTAAAATGTCAGAAAATGGTGAAAAATGTCTCCCAGAGTTTTCCAAAGCTAATTTTCTGTCAATTGACTAATCAGTGCAGCTCTAGCCACATCATGCATACTTTTATTTATTTATGTTTATTTAGCAGGGATAGTGCATATTTATAAACATGTCTGTAAATGTACTAGAGTTAGCCAGAAAGCTGTTTTTCATCTGCAGTCCCTGAACAAAAGACGCTGTGTCTGAAGGTCAGTAAACACTAAAACGATTTGTTTCTGTCTGTTAAAACTAAATGCTAGTACACCTCAAACAAAAAGATCCAGTTCGACCAGTTTTCTAAATTAGTGCTCAAAGGATATTAAACTACAGGTCACCTAAGATTACTCTTGCACTCCTATAACACTGTCGGACTCATGATGGACATGTTTTTTAAAAAAAGGGTGAAAATCGATGCATCAGAACCAGAGAATTCGTTTTTTTTTTTCCACACGTTCTTCTTCTTTGTCAAAAACCTGGTGCCTACATTACCCACAATGCACCCCAACCACTGACAGCTCCCTCTGGAGACACAAAAGACTTTATAAACACACGCTGAGGTGGAAAATCAAGAGGTCAACTTTAAACTGACAGCTGGACTTGTGAGTAATAAGTTATTTATAAGTTGTTTGTGTGCTTGTAAATGAAGAGTTAATGATTAACTAGTGAAATTTTACTTTAAGTCCCCTACTTATTATTTATAATCACTATATAAACAGTTAATAAATGTTTAAAACACACTATAATGCAGTTATAAGCAGATATAAGGGCATTTTAAGTGTCTATTATTGTACAGTTTTTGTCAACAATTATAACTTCTCCTATGAAGACATATTTTATATTATTACAGTTGTGTTTTACTATATTGTCATTTATTATCTGTTTATACAACAGCAAACACATCTGGGTGCCCACAGGAGGAGTTATAGTTGTTGACTAATACATATTTGTATAATAAACACTTATATCTGCTAATAACTGCTTTATAGTGTGTTATAAACCATTTATTAACTGTTTAGACTGTTTTAGCTGATTGAATATATGTTACATACACAGTACATAACATTTAAATGATCCATTTTCCAGAACATCTTATCAGATTTTAGATGACTTTACTAAAAGCAAAGCCAGCTCACTGTTTTCAGCTTTTTCTACAGCAGTTCAGTCATGGAGCTAAATGATGTGCATCCAGGGTTCATTTGTTATTAATGGCAGATATGTAAAACTAATGTTTGAACTTTAAAAAAAATAAAATCCAACACAAGCTGGTGATGGAATCTCACTGTATTTTCATGAATAATAACCCTGCACAGTTCACTTTTTCTGCTCCTAAATAATGGCTCTATGCAGTCGGGTCAGTGGACCAGAACTGAATAGCAGCACTATAATTACTTACACACTACTACTTACTCACACTGCCACAAACTGAAAGAAATGTTTATTTTAGCTTTTTGAGGAGTGAAACAAACAGAAATGTAGCGATAAGCATATAATTTTGGCCCATTATCATTACAATATTTATCAAAAAAAACAACACAGGTTGTACTTTTTGTGTCAACAGTGTTTTTGTAATTACTCTCACTGCCAGAAGGGGGAGACAAAAGTCCCGCACTCCAGCTTTAAATATAACTAAATATTGTTTCTAGAGCAGCAACACTAACACTAACACTAACTAAAGAAGTACTAGTAGCTAAGTTTACAAGAATTTGACCTCACAGGTCAGTCACTAAACGCTTCGCTCATAGAGACTGAGGACAATCTCCCAGGTTTTGTTGTTAAAACTGGGTGGAAACAATTAGAGAGTTTAAAAAAACCTGCACTGCAGAACCAATCCAAAGTCTTTAGGGAGGCCCCTCATATTGGGGCGGTGACATGCAGGAGAATGGGGGGAGAGCATGTACGGCGCGTTCTTGACAAAATGTAAGGAGCGTAAATTAGTTAGCGACCGTTCTCGCTGCAGTTCAAGTAACTACTGTGCATTTAGAAATCCCCAAACTTTGGTAGGCAGAGATCTCCAATGTCTGGTATCACAAGACTCGTTTTAAGATAAACTGAACAGTTAGGCTCCATACAGACATACGCTGTTAGCCTAACAGGTACGCTGTGGTTGTGTAAACATACCGGCAGTGGATGGGAAACTGCGGGCAAAGCAGTTGAAAATTTCACTTTTCTACGTGTTTATTCTTGTTGAACAGGTGGTTTGATAAAAGTATTCTTATTGGCTTTTTACTCGTGAAGATTTTATAGCCTTTACAGTAAAAACAGATAAATGCTTAGGTGCTGCTGGTAGGGAAAAGCCAGACATCAGAGCTCACCTGAGAGCATGCAGCTCACCTGTCTATGTATCTCCGTGGAAGGAATTATGGAAGGAATCAGCTGTGAGTTATTTCCGCCTCCACATGACTGATTACTTTAACAAGCCCCATGCAGGACTCATAAATAAAGATAATTGGAGGGCAGGTCAGATCTACACACCACATTGGCGAGACTCAACGACTGAAATAGCTACAATCAGAAACTGTAACGCATATTCTGTGTGATATTGGATGTGATTTCTGTGTTCCCACCCACCGTCACTTCACAAACCTGATCAGACAATATTTAAATCACTTTCAGTAAATAAACGTAACTGAGGGGGAATGTCTCTAAACTGGAGCCAAACACCAGATGAGTCCCAGAAGTCAGGCGACAGCAGTGGTGACATCAGCTGCCACAGTATCCACGATTTGTGACTCGCAGTGATTAATGCGCAAAATGACAACCGCAGAATTAGCAAACATTCATTAAGTAGAGTCATTGAGAGTCACTTTGGATTTGTGGAGCATTTACTTATTTATTTATTTAATGTAAAAACATATTTGAATTTACATATTATCAGAAACTTTACTCTTCATATTCGCTGAACTGTTTGCTTGCCTGTAGACAAATTTTGGTGATGCTTTATATTAAAGGTCCCCTAATTTTATACTAATTTCCTGGAAATTTTTTGAGTAATTTGCAGGTATTTTAAGAAAAAAAACTGAAAAAGTGTTAAGTTGGTCTCATCGGTAAGAACCTTCTCATTATAGGCTACGGAGATGTTCTTTTTCAAAATTTCTTAATTAAGTAGACTTTTGACAGTTCTTGAACTGATAGAAAATACTCAGTTGTCAGTGTGTAGTTTTGCCTGCTAAACTTAACATTAGCATATTAGGTTTTTTCAGTAATTTCCTAAAAGTAGCTGCTGTGTAACTGATAATTTGTAGGACATTTCTTTGAAAGAGTAGAATACAAGAAATGTGCTCATTATAGAGTTTTTAAGAAACAACCTAATATGCTAATATGTAGTTTGACACACAAAACTGCACACTGAAAACTTAACAGAAAGTTTCCTATAATTTGTACCAAATTGCACCACAGTCTCTGTGAAATGTCCTAAAAATAACCATTAAATACCTGCAAATTACTCTTTAAAATTTTTTTTTTTATATTTATATTTTATTTGTACACACATAAGACTGCAATAACGTGACAGGAGAGGTCAAGAAGCCACAAGCTTATACAATGGAACGTTTTTTTTTATGCACAGCTGACCTGATGTTCACTGACTAATTGCAAGTTTACCAACTGAACACTGTCTCCATTTTACTTATAATTTCCACCAAATTACAAAGTTCTTTCCAGGAAACCTCTAAGGAAATCATCAGACATTTACAGACCTATAAAATGAAGCACAACTATGTTTTTATTTAACTGAAAGAGATTTAATTTCCTTACAGTCCTTTCTAAATTGTTAAATAAATATGTTGCTGAGAAACAACATTTCTCATATTTCTGTTTTAAGGTGAGAAAACAATTTAAATTTTGGGCGATGTTCCTGTTTTTTATGAATTTATGTGTTTGTAGAAGTTCAGAGGAAAAAATTTAAAATCTGATGAAATTCAGGACATTTCTTTAGAGTCCAGACAAGAACATATCAGCTGGTCTGGGGTCAGTTGTGTTACTGCGGCGTTGCTGAAGTGGAGTCAGTGTTGAGGTGATGTACTGACCTGAGGTCCAGGAAGGCCAGTGATTCCTCTTGGTCCAGGTTGACCTCTGACCCCTCTGGGACCCTGCAGAGACAACATGGACAAGTTGAACACAGTGGTACGTGTACATTATTAACTTCACTGTGAGGACAGAACTACTTCATGTTTACTTCATGTTGGTCTGATCACTCACCTGTGGACCTGAAGCACCTGGACTGCCTGTGGGTCCTGGATCTCCAGGCTGTCCAGGTGCACCCTGCAGAAACACACACACAGTGTTCAAAAAGGATGTTGTTAAGAAGTCATGTAAAGCAACACTAACAGCACTGAGTGTTGTTTGATTTCCACTCCTACCTTCTCACCGAGTGGCCCTCTTCTTCCAACTGGACCCTGAACAGCAGAAAAACAGCAGTGTCATGCAAAATGTTTGAAGAATTATTAGATAGACATGATGACATTAATCACTGACTGCTGTGGTCGGCTGTTTTCATCTCTAATATGTACAATTATATATTTGAATATACAGATTCAAATTTGCCCCTGCAGCTGCCTCCCCAGGTGATGTCATCACCATTTAAAGCAGCTTTCAGCTACTTCCTGTGGTACTGAAGGTAAGAATGAAGGTAAAGAAATCTCACCGGGTTTCCAACGGTTCCACCCTCACCTCGCAGCCCGTCCTGTCCAGGTGTTCCCTGTAGATTTAAACACATCGAATTTCAGCAGTGCGATACAGGAAAAACTGTTCTGACCAGATACGATTCAAGGTTAATGATAGACTAAATATTTGTAAACAGGGATTTATTTGCAGTGTAATGATCCCACAGTAAGATATTAAACTGTCATTTTTAAGACATTTCCTGTCAATAAAAATTCTCAATATATACAGAAACAATTTCTACAATCAGGAACAAAACACTGCGCCATAGTTTCTGGACTTGATCCAAAGTTAATCCAAAAATGAACTGATTCAAATCCACATATCTATCCAACAACTTGCAGAAAGCTCAACTTCCAACGACACCTGATATGCTCCAACAGTCAGCTGCTTTGTCAAGTGTCAGCTGACACTTGACAAATGAGCAGGACTTTTCTCATATTAATCTCATGTTACTTCTGTTGCTCTTCATTGCATCTTCATAGTACTCTTTCTCATCGTACTTGTGCCTGGTCAGCTATGTGAGAATTTGGATAAAAGCGTCTGCCAAATGACAAAATGTGAATGTAAAATATAAATGCATCAATCTGAACACACATGCAGTCTGAGATGTTTCTTACCGGTAAACCTGGGTTCCCCGGTTCTCCTTTGGCTCCTGGGACATTGTTATCAGCACCTGGTTCACCCTGTTAGACAAAACACAAAGCCACAGCATTAACTGGAAGATAAACTGAACATCATGTTTGGCTCCCTGAAGTGGAGCCTCCAGCTGTTCCAGCTGTGTTCCAGCTGTGTTCCAACTGTACTGTGAAGGAATTTTAATGTGTCATATATGAAACGCTCCTTAGACAAGCAGACACTGCAGGTCAGTGAGTTGTCTTCTTCCTGGTAAAGCTGACCTGGCTTTATGATTGTTGCCATAGTGACAGGGCTAAAGTAAATAATCTTATAGCGATGTTGTGACTAGGGACAAAGTCACCTGGGCGCTGCCTGAATAACTGAAAGTGATTCAACTCTTTTCCTTCAGATTTGCTGCGGCATTGCACTGGGTCTACACCGGCACTTGTAACTGCTATCTCACTGGTTGATCAAGTTTGTGTTTGTCAATAATTCTTCTTGCATAAGACATCCATATCTCCTGGAGTATCTGAATTGACAAGCTCAAGATTTCTATAACATGTACTGCTTTCTAACAACAGACAGAGCTGACATTAGAGTTACTGACTGTGAAACCATTAACTTATGGCTTTTTGTGACTGTGAGATGTGACTGCAGAGACGACAGAAAATCAGAGATTCACACCAGACAGACTGTTTGTAATTTTAGAAGTAACATAGATTTGGCTGAAGTCTGCAGGACTGAAGATCTGCTGGTATGTTGGTAAAAAATTGTAAGCTGATATTTCAGCCCAGTATGGTCTTGAGTTTTTAACCATAACTAATGAGCTGACTCTCACTCTCTTCCCTCCAAACATACAGATTTTTTTATTGGGAAGTCAATAGGAGGCTCTCAGATTCAACCTAAAGTACCAGTCAGCACAGAAGCCCTGTTTCTCTAATGCAAATAAAGCCAAACCCAACATTTTGTTAAGCTTTGGGGATTTTATGATGTAACACCTCTTTCAATTTGCAAAGACCCAGCTTTGTTAAGAAGTCAAGCCATTTTTTTAAACATGTAGTGGAGATCTGAAAAAAGCTACTGAGTCCATGTTTGATTGCTTTTGTTTTGTTTTCCTGCTCCTGTATCTTGTTGGCACCACAATGTCTCCTAGAAATGACATTTATAAACTACTACTGCCGCCCAGATTACCTTTACTGTCAACATAAAGAGAAAATGTTAATTAACGTATCTGAACAAAAAGTCCCAAAAATGTTGATACTGAACATATGAGTGAAATGTTCAGAGACAACTTATTTCATTTGTTTTCTGCCAAAATATTAGTACAATATCTGCTCGTAGTAACTATAGCTTTATTAAACATTTTCATGGTTGTGTTCATCATGTTATTCACAGAGAAAATCACTGCACTGTCCTTCAAGGAGCTCACAATCCCATGACCACAGAAATTACTGCAAATTTAACTTTATTAAATTCAATTAAATGTAATTTATTTGAATGAATTAATAAGAATTTAATGAATTAAATTCTGCAGTTGATTGTAAGAGTTTGACATTTTACACAATCTGTAATATTTATTCACAAATTACTCACACATCTGTTCAAAATAATCCAATTCAGAACTGATGTTATGAGTTCAGGTTAAACATCTCAGCAAAACAACTTCTCTGTGCAGACGTTGTTTCCTGTGGGACTTTATTTCCCCTGAATTTGTCCTTTCAGGCAGAACTTAGGCAAGGCAAGCTTTATTTATATAGTATATTTCATACCCAGGGGAGAAAACAATGTTCTTTACATGAAGATTAGAAAGAAAACAGAAGAAGAGAGAGAGAGAGAGAATAAAATAATAATAATAACAATATTAATAATAATGATAGACTATTCCAACATTTAGGAGCATAAAAACTTAAATGATCTTAAGGCATCAGTGTTGTCAATGGAACAATGGAACACAGGTCATTGCACAGAACATCAGTTGGGCTATTTGATATGTAATTCTGCATAAAGTATATTTGCCATGAATAGATTTAAAATCCACTCATCCAGAGAGAGAAAACACTGAAACTCACCGGATCTCCTCTCAGTCCTCGCTCTCCTTTCAGCCCCGCCTCTCCTCTGATACCTGGGATACCCTGAGGACGACAGTTCAACCTGTCAACCAACCAGCCGAAGGTCAGAGGTCAACACCTCCGAGCTTCACTCCGTCATCACTCTGTGACAGCTCATCTAAAGGGTGTGACAGCTAAAGGGGAATTCCACTGAACTAAAGAAGACAGTTTCTGTTTGACAAAATAAACAAATAAACACAATAATAAAAACAAAAAGAAGAAAAACAAACACAAAATGATAGTAATGCATTTGATTTGTTAATAATTTACATGAAGAACGTTTTTATTCTTTCAAGACTTTGAATGTACTGCAATACTGTAAATATCAATTACATTAATTAATATAAAGAATTTAAATGCCTCTAAATAATAAAATGATTTAAGTACTGTATATTATAAATAAACATATTATTAAGTTATTTTGTATTTAAAATGTACATACTTATAATGTATGTAATTATCTTGTCAAAAATATAAAATATAAAAATAATAGCAGCAATATTAAGATGGAAAACATTAATAAATATTATTAAAAAATAAGTAAAATAGCTTGTTGTCATTTAAATGTTAATTAATTATTCATACTAGTCATGATTGTTTTAATAAATATATAGTAACAATATAAAAAACATTATGAAATATTCAGTATTACTATTAAATTCTCCAATTCAATTTAATATTTTTTTCATGACGACTTTATAACTTTTTAATCATGAATTACATGTAAATGCTAACATGCTAAGTGTTAGCATTAATACTGATAGTACTATGTTTAGCTAGTTAGCTTTTACTTTGACTTTGAATTGTGTTTATTTAATTGTGTTTAATAATTCGAGCCTTGGTAGAAAAACATCTTTATCAATATTCATGGTAAAATGAGAACAATATAGTCAATTTGAGTGTTACAATGCTGAATGAAATTTAGTCATTGGAGGGTTTTCTGGTTTGATAAATATGATGACAGACTGAGACAATCATCTGAGTTTCATAGAAGAGAAAATATGAAGTATTTTACTGGGTTTCCTTGATGTCCTCGCTCTCCTCGACCTCCGTCCAGTCCCGTCACTCCCTGCAAACACAAAACCAGAAACCACTCAGCACTGAGAGCCCGAAAAACCCTCCGATCAGCTTGTTTCCTGAACGCACCCGCTCATTTCCTCCATAATATAAACAAAAACAGAAACATTCGATGTCTTCACATCATCAGGCTACACACTGCTGTTTGTAAGACGTCAAAAGCCAAAAAGGTTGGAAACCACTGGTTTCATCTTTAACAATGTGTTGTATTTTAAAAGCTTGTTATATTATCCATTGTGTCAAATCTTCATCTGAAAAGTAACTAAAGCTGTCAGATAAATGTAGTGGAGTAGAAAGTACAATATTTCCCTCTGAAATGTAGTGGAGTGGAAGTATAAAGTAGCATCACATGAAAATACTCAAGTAAATACTCAAAATTGTACTTAAGTACAGTTTACACAGCATTATTGGCAGAGAGCAGTGTATCATCATCATCATATACTGTATGTATATATTATTTTATCAGCTCCTTACACAGATGAGCAGATGTTTGGTTGTAGCTGTTAAGATCGTACCTGTTCTCCATCAACTCCGTCCAGTCCGTCTTCTCCAACCTCGCCCTGCAACACAGGAAGAGACCTGAGTCACTGCTGATTTTTCTTTTTTGTTTTTTCTGATGAAACTCTATTTGCACTTTAATGTTCATCCAAACATTCCTCAGCACACACAGCACATCACATTACTTCCTTCCTTAATTGACTTTACATTCCAGCCGGTCTGAGTCACTCACCCTGTTTCCCCGGAGGCCTCGGTTGCCCTGCAGACACACAACGCAGTTTGAGTTAAATATGCAGCATAAATGACATGCTTCTGTCAAGCTAAATTACTAATCACTAATGACATCACAATCTAAAATATCACTATACCTTAATTCCTCTGAGTCCAGAACAACCCTGGATACCCTGAGGTCCACTGGGTCCGGGACCCCCACGCTCGCCCTGCAACACACACAGAGAGACATGGGAGTCAGGCAGCAGAGGAGATGCTGATTCATCTGTGATATATCATCACTGTGAGCAAACACTAATTCATTTAACCCTTTGTTGTACAGTTGACATTTTTTAAAACAGGATTTGGGTCACTTACACGCATTGAAAGCCTCACTGAAGTTTTGGGGCTGCAACTTTATGATTGTTTTTAATGTTGGATAATCCACCAATTAAGGCTCTAAAGTTTAATGTTGTCACTTGATGTAAACGTGTTTTATGTACTTTAGTCTGTGTGCCTAAGTCTCTGTTTTACCTGGCTGCAAGACAAATTCCCCCTGAGGGTCGATACAGTTTAAGTTGAACTTGTAGGGCTGCAACTAACGATTACTGATTTGTCTGCCAATTATTTTCTCTTATGAATCATTAGTTGTTTTGTCTATAAACATGTCAGGAAACAGTAAAAAAAGGCTATGAATGCTTTTGAAAAAATAACTGGAGATCAAGGTGATGTCTTCATATGTCTTGTTTTGTCCAGGCAACATCCAAAAGCCAAAAATAATTTCTTATAGTGTAAGACAAGTCAAAGCAGCCAATTCTCCCATTTGAGAACCAAAGACCGTCGAATATTTGGCATTTTTGCTTGAAAAGAGACTTAAATGAGTAATTGATTATCAAAATAGTTGTTGATTAATTTTGTGTAGAGCAACAATTGTTTTCTCAGTCAATCGTTTAAAAAGAAACAGTTAAATCCCGTTTATCAGTGTATGATGCTTTATCACTGGTGACAAATTTAGTTCTCTTCATCGCTCTCTGTATCACAAGGCTGGATGGACTAATCAGCTATTATCATCTCTGTTAAAGCTTCCAAACTGCCCTCCAGATGTGGTCATTTTAACCCAAACCATGATCTTTCCCTAACCCTAACCAAGTGGTTTTTGTCCCTAAACCTAACCAGACCTTAACCACTGTGTTGTCACATCATAAAGCATCATTATTTTGTAGCATAAACGTAACGTAGAAGCATATTAACTACTGGTAGGCGCCACTGTCCTTTTCCAACAGCTAGATTTGTGACATCACAACTAGCTTCGAGCCAATTTTAGTCCAATATTCAACTTACACAAGTGTGATGTGGAAACTTGAAGCCTCCAGTGCACAAACTGTTTTTTACAGTGAAGGAGGAGATATCTGGTGTCCAGCAGAAAAATCAACAATATTTACATATTAAGAGATTCTAGATTTTTACATGACAGAGAAAGAGGAGATGATGTTTCATTTCATATATACACTGGAGATCAAAATTAGAGAACAATTTATAAACAACTGATTTTTTCTGAAGTAATGTCATCTTCACTGCTCAACAGTTGAAGGACTTTTTGTTGTGTCTATACGATGCTACTAGAACACTTTTTCCACAAAATAACTAAGGCATTTCAACAAAAAACATTATTTTGCAGAAAACACACTGATCAAAATTAGAGAACAACTACGACTGTAGCATGGAAAAAGATTACAACTAAATTTTCTGAAGGTTACAACAGTCAGCAATTAGTAGGAAGTGTACAGGCCTCTGCTCTGAATGACTTCAGCACATCTGCGGCCACAGGACAGCACTAGTCTCTCACACTGCTCTGGTGTGATTCTGGTCCACTCTTCTTCCAGTCTCCTCCACAGTTCGGTGACTGTAGTGGGTTTCTTGGCCATAACTTTGTCACCAAGGATTTTCCAGAGGTTCTCTATTGGGTTGAGATCAGGACTCTGACTTCTTTACACACTTTGGGTTCAGTCTTTCTCCAGTTTGTCGCCGAACATGTTTCCCATCGGACCCAAATAAATTAAACTTGACTCACTCAATTAACTTCACTCAAGTGAACTTTGGACCAGTTCTCCTCTGTCCACACAACATGCTCCTCAGCAAAGCTTAGTCTAGCCTTTTGATTCTTTCTGCTAATGAGAGGTTTGGTCACTGCAGAGTGGGCTTTTAGTCCAAATGCTCTTAAACGTCGAGACACTGTATGACGAGACAGATCCTTACCCTGTTCAGCGCTGAACTGGCGAGCAATTCCAGCTGCAGTGTGGAAACGATTGCCCATTGAGATCCTCCGCAGTATCCTGTCCTCTCTTGTATTTGTCTGTGGACCACCAGCCTTCTTGGGGGACTTGAATGAGTTTGTGATGTTGTAAAGATTCAATATTCTTGAATTTACAGATTTGGAACAACCAACTTGTCTTGCTATGGCTGATAGGGTCATCCCTTTGGCCTTCATCTGGACAACCTGCTGCGGAGGCTTCCAGTCACTTTAGAACGGCCCACCATCATGCCGAGTCAGTGAAACTGGAACTTAGGCTGCCAGTTAAATAGACGGATAATCAAGGAAATTAGCACCAGGTGCCAGATTAACACCAATAACTGGGAGGTATCTGAAAGTGTTCTCTAATTTTGATCAGTGTGTTTTCTGCAAAATAATGTTTTTTGTTGAAATGCCTTAGTTATTTTGTGGAAAAAGTGTTCTAGTAGCATGGTATAGACACAACAAAAAGTCCTTCAACTGTTGAGCAGTGAAGATGACATTACTTCAGAAAAATCAGCTGTTTATAAATTGTTCTCTAATTTTGATCTCCAGTGTATTTCAACATGTCTGGAGAGGATCTTTAAGTTTAAATTTAAGGGGTAAATATTGATAAACTGAATAAAAATGAACTTACAGCGACACCCTCTTCTCCTGGGAACCCGGGGTGACCCTTCTGTCCAGACAGACCCTGTATATAAAACACACACAACAGCTTCAGTGGCAGAAAAATCAACTGAAACTCTCACAGGTCAAAACTTCAAGTAGGACATCCAGCTTTAAAACCAGTTTCCTTGAGGATGATAAAATCGAAAGACTTATGTAAGAAATATTTCTAGCAGAATCTAACTTAAATATCCATTTTTTAGCTTTAGTCTTGAGCAACTTTTAATTCATTCAACGATATGTACAGCAGCTAAATTTGTACGTTGTTGCTATCTCAAAATCACACATTAACTATCTCATTCTTGAGATAACAACTGGTGCTCATATTTAAAATAATTCTTTTTCTAACACTTAATTTATTGAGAAAATACAGGAATACAATACAACAAGGCAGTTACAGACACCACATGTTGAGGGGGATAAAGTCCTATCCTAAAGATAAAGTAATATTATAGTCCTAGTGTTTCTACTGTTTACCCTTCCTGTTTGTTGGTTCCCTTTTTGTTCTCTCTCTCTGTCTGTGTGTTTGTCTGGGAGTGATGCTCTGTTTCCCTCCTGCTGCCAATCAACCTGCACAGCTGTGACCCATCCACTCATCAAGCTATGCAGTATATATACCCCGGCTCTACACTGCAGTCCTTGGCAGATTTTTAAGTTCACTAATGTGACCAAGTTTAAATTCTAGTTAGTATATTGCTCATGTTTGTCTGAACTCTGACTCTTTGTCTGCCTGACTCGCCCAGCGTCTAGCCAGCCTGCCTTCCAGCCAACAGCTTGGCTCTCTCTGCCTGCCCCGCTCCACTGTTGTTCTGGCTCAGTTCTGCAAACCTCCATCTCTACAACTTCTCAATAACAAGTTTGTCTTCCTCCTCTTGTTCTTTCTTTTTCTTACCTGATGAGTAAGAAAATGGGTTCAAATTTAGCTTAACCTCACAAATACGCAGGTATGGGTGTGTACTGCAAAAATTAGGGGATCAAGGTGCATGACTAATGTAAAACTAAAATAGCATCCACATGTCATCATGGAGTCCTTCCCTTTAACCTCTGTAACTGTACACATTGAACACTGACCCTGGAATGTGTCCCAATGTGAAACAAGTCCTGGTTTTACTTTGAGATATCAACAGCTGAACCAGGCCTGATGTTTTCTTTATGAAATCACTGCAAGTGTCTGCTTGTTCTCAGCCCAGCCCACATTTTCCCAAATATTCTTGACATCATGTTTAAAATTTCAAGGCATGTGTGTATGACACTCACTTTTGACCCTGGGGGGCCCCGAGAGCCACGGATGCCTTCATGTCCTGAGCATTTGCACATGACGCCGCAGCACTCCCTATCTGACACAGTGTCCTGCAGCGAGACAGAGAGAAACAAACAAGCAAATATGAAACAGTGACATTTTAAATGTGCAAACAAATTAATAAATAAAATAAATGTAAAAGATTACAGATTTTACTGGCTGCAGAAGCAGTGAAATCATATGATGAAAAGTTTTCTGTTCTTTTTGTTCATTAATATCCATCAAATACACATTCAGGAGCTTATTGTATGGGAGTTTTGTTGTTGTTGTTGTTTGTTGTTTTATACTGGTTTTGATTTACCACCTAACAAACTGTATTTACTGACTAATTTGGCATCATTTCTTTCCAGAAAAAGTTCAGTCTGCTTGAAAACATTCCTTTAGAGACACTTTTCCTTTTCTTAACAACAATAAAAAAAATCCTGCAATGACATCTATGGAAAAGTCACAATCTGCACATTCTGCAGGTTTTGGCTGCTTTTTTCTACATACAGCATGAGTGAATTCTTAATAATAAAATAATAATATGTTGTTTTTATAATCTGGAACACCAGAGTGGTTCAGTAAATAATAATCAGGTTTAGTGGATGTTCACAGGGTTTAATTCCATGGAACCCATTGAGGCTTACTGGAATTTGCGTTTTGGCCATTCTTTTACTGAGTAAGTGAGTTGCATATTTTCTCTAGCCAACACTTCCCTGAGGCTTCCCCCCCCCCCTTTTTTCCATTTCTGCAAACAGGCATGACAGGACATGAAAAACATTTCTGAAGAAATTAGACTCTGCAATTCTTATCATGCCGAGGAAGTTAGGAGGAGGGTGAACTGTTCTGATGAACTAAGAGTTCGTTGGAAGTGTTATTTATTATTATGTTTTTTATTTTCATGATTACAAGGAATCTAAAATTTAAGAAAATTTGTGGCATTCAATTTTCTCGTTTGAATGAAACTCGCCCACAAACAGAGCGGTACAGGTCGCCTTATATGTACATGAACAGGTAACATTCATCAGGTTGAAATGAATTTTGTGACATTAAGAGAGCTTGTTGGATCACTCATACGAACAAACCACACAGAAAAAAGAGAGGAGAGGTTTAGGAGCACAATACAAATATATTCTTCCATGAGGCCAAATGCATAAAATCACCTGAATTAGCTCAGTAACTGACAATCATCCAGCTGAAAAGCATGACGTGAAAAACACTGCTCGTTTACTGATTGGCAGGTTGTTTAAGCACTGTGTTTAGAACTTCGTGATATTTTGGGAAATCATTTCAATATATATAGTCCTCTTGTTTGCCAGCTTGTCCAGAGTTCGATGAGAAGATGGATATCAGGTTAGTTTTTGTGCATCCAGCAGAGAGATAGAACGTGTTAGGTCTGGCTAACACAAAGATTCAAAGCATGGGGAAACTGCTAGCTTAGTGCCATAAAATGTGAAAGAGAGAATAATTCTTGTATTTTCAACAACAAAAATTCAAATTTATTTCAGTGGAACTGCCGTAGTCAGTGGATTCACTTGTGAAGATTTTGTAAGTCAAAACAAAATGTCTCAACAGTACTGACCCCAAAAAAGGCCATGATATATGTGTCAAATTGTCTTTTATCTGTTGTCTCTAGTTCTTATTTTATTTTTACTTTAAATCCATTTCATTGGTTTCATTTTCATCTTTTTAATTTTTTTATTTATCATGTGCATTAGTCTCAAATTGTTGTACTGTTTGCAATTGTTCTCTCTTGGTATCAGCTTGTCAGTCATCTGTAAAGCACTTTGAATTGTACTAACCTGTACAAAAGTACTGCACAAATAAAGTTTGATTGAATGAAACCATCCAGTTTTAGATTATCCTGTTGTGTTGGAGTATAAACTGCTCCACACAAGACAAGAAGCGGCGTGATTTGCATTCAGTAGTGAAATGAAAGTGGATGGTATAAATACATATGTTCTCTTAAATCAATGTTTTTTCCTTGTACAGTTAACATCCAAGCCAGTTAGTTTGTCAAGATATAGCTCCAATGCTAACACTTCTCTGTGGAATTCTGTTGCAGCTGATGTGAACGGACACAACAGTGACACGAATGACTTACAATCTGTTTGAGGATGGTGCTACCGACACTCGGCATGCCAATGCTCAGAGGAAGTTTGTAGCCGAACCCTCGACCAAACTCCACCATCTGCAGCTGAGTGGGATCAACCGCTCCCTCCAGAGCCACAACCAGCAGAGCGCTCACCCCTGGAGAAAACACACACAAAAAGATAACAGATTCATGCCTTCATGTATCTACACAGAAAAAACCTCTGCCTCTCTCAGTTTTTACCAGACTGTCGCAGCAGCTCTGATTGTTGCTCCAGATTCATCACGTCTTCATCAAGTCCGTCTGAGAAGATCACCAGCACCTGAAGGACGAAGTTGGTCAAATGTTAGACTTTTTAATATGTAAGACTTCTTAGAACAAACATTTAACTTTTAACTGCTGCTTCGGATCATCCATTCACCTCTGCAGTCTCATTGCTGTAACCCTAACAAAAATGTGTCCAAAAAAAATCTGATAGAGTGACAGATTAACACAAAATTGGAAATTAGAAAATTAGTTCTTATACTGATCAACCTGCACTTGCTAATCATTTTCATGGTTTGTTTAATCCTGCATTGGGGCAAGATTTGTGGTTTGGCATCAAAAGACACTGAGCAAGGAAAATATTTGAAAATCTATTAAAAGCACTTTTCCTGACTTCTTGAACTTGAATTGAAGGCCGTGACTATGAATCAGACCTTCAGGAATGTAACATCTTCGACATTATTTTGAGGTGGACTCAATTTCTAATTTTCTTCAGGTCTATAAAGACCTTCTCAGTGCTGGTCTTTATTTATTGCAAGTGCAAAACTGTGCAGACTGACCAGTGTAATGTCTTTATTCAACAAGTGACTGATGGGGTTACCACTAAGAGTACTGAAAAAATCTGTTTTCAGTAAATTCTTTACGTGTGCAAGATTGTAGTATGTCTGAGACTCACCTTCACACCAGCTCTGGACCGGGCTGCGAACATTTCCTTGAAGGATTTCAGCAGGGCGGTGTTGAAGAAAGTTGGCCCTGCCAAATTTGTAGCCATGACTTTCCGCACCACATCCTCGCTGTAGCCCTCGAAGTTGGAGTCATGCAGGAGACTTCCATCACTGCTCACCACTCGGAAAGCAATGTTGGTCTTGACAGGGCCGGAGCTGATGCAGCACAGATTGGGCACGGAGGAAACGTAATGGGCGATCTCTGGGAGGAAGGTCTCGAGTTTGGTGTGGCCGTCGACCAGTTTCTCTTGAGCTCCGGTTCTTTGAGAGATATCAAATCCGAATGCAATATCGATGCTGCATTCTGTAGCAGAGGTAAATAAGTCTTACCTTTGGCAGTCATAGAGAAGGATATGGCAATGACAGAACGTAGGGGACGCAGACAGAGACAAAACCACTAGGGCTGCAAAAAATGGTTATTTTCATTATCAAATCATCTGCCAATTATGTTCTCAACTATTTGAGTAATTTTTCTGTCTATAAAAGAAATAGAAAAAAATGTCCATTATAATTTCTTAAAGCTCAAGGCAATTTCTTCAAATGTCTCATTTTGTCCTATCAACAGTCCAAAATCCAAAGATTCAGTTTACTATCATATATGACACAGAAAAACTTCAAATTCTCACTTTTGAGAAGCTGCAATTACTAAATATTTTGCATTTTTGCTTAATAAAATGACTAAAGATTATTTGATTATGAAAATAGTTTCCGATTAATTATCTGATGGTCGAATAATTGTTGCAGCTCTAAAAGACACACTTCTTAACTCACCAGGTGTATCGCTGGGTGTGGATGTGCAGATGGTTTTGACCACTTTGTCCTTGATTTTTTCCAAGCTGCCAAAGTTCTGCACAGTGAACAGCCTCTCTGGAGTGTGACAGATCTGCAAGAGCTGTAGATCATGGACATCTCCGATGCCGATGGCAAACACCTCGATCCCCAGATCCCTGAGATGCTTAGCTGCATCCTCCACATCATCCTGTGATTCTCCGTCAGTGATCAACACCAGATTCTGAGAGATCCCGGCAGACTTACGGCTGCCGTTGTCTGCAGTGAAGTAACCCTTAATGTTTTCCAGGGCAAGTCCGATTTTGGTGCCTCCACCACGTTGTTGCATATTGTTGATGTGGTTAGTCACTTCCTTTTCGTTGGAGAATTTGTTAAGATAAAACTCCTTCTGGAAATTGTCGTTAAACTGGGCAAGTCCAACATGCACTGAATCCTCCGTGACATTGAAGCTTTTTACCAATTCTATCGTGAAATTCTTCATAATATCATAGTCCTTTTGGCTGATGCTGCCAGACTGATCGACTAGGAAGACCAGGTCAGCCTTCTGTTTTTCACAGACTGCAAAAACAATGAGAAGAAATTTGTCCACATAAGTAATAGATACGAGTATTACAAACTTTATATATAATTATAATACACTCATATTAAGAGCCCAGTGGATACGTTGGCAGGATGGCAAGAAACAGAATATTAGAATTTTCTAATTTGAGAAAATTGGAAATTTACTTTGCTTCAGTTAGTCTTGTGAGGCGAGAAAAAAAGTCAAGCTGGAAAGACATTCTGCTGTTGGATTTTTCAAATTTAAATGGTTTTTAACTTCTGTGAGCACCACAAATAAAATTCCATTCACCTTGATTAAATTGGGATGGTGGCCATGATTGGCAAAAGTATTTGCATGGCTAAATAGTTTAAGTGAGAAAATATTGGGCTTTTTGTGGCTGGTTAATTGACCCGTCAAATCTTGTAGCAAAAGTTTTGTTATAGTTTAGATTTGTGATCTGTAAATATTTATATCCTAACTTTGAATGATGTAGAACTACTGTGTACAAAGGTGGGATTACACTTTTGTGTTACCTGGCTTGGTGGTTTTACAGAGGACTTCAGTAATATTCTTGTACAGAGTTTCCAGGGCGTCAAAATTGTCCACATAGAAAACTTTGGATTTGTCATAACCAGCCATGATCTCCAGCTGGGTCCTGTTGGCTCCCTCCACTCCGATACTGAAGACGCTGATCCCATTGTCTCGCAGTTCTTTGGATGGCATAGAAAGACTGTGACGGTCGGTAGCATCACCATCTGTGATCACCATGAGAATCTGAGGCACCTTGAGTGCTGCCCGACCGCCATTTTCAGCGCTGAAGAACTTTAACGAGTATTGCAGAGCCTTGCCAGTATAGGTGTCTCCATTTGGGGACACCAGTGCTGTTATTGCTTTTAAAACATTTTGTTTGGAGTCATACTGTTTCAGAGTAAAAACAGATTTGGGGTTGTTGGAGTAGAGAATGACCCCAAAGCGAGTTAGGTCTCTGCCAACTGTAGTTTGGTTCACCATTGACTCCATAAACTTCTTCATGCTTATAAACTTGGCCGATGATATGCTTGAGGAGCCGTCAACCAGGAAAATAATGTCTGCTTTTTCAGTCTTCTTACAAACTGTTTGAAAATACAAGAACAAAGAGCAAATGTGGTCAAATGGAAGGGTGGCAGGAAAGTGCATTTACATCATAATGAATCAGGAATTTAAGGGAACACTTGGACATCTATACACTTGTTTGCCATCTTACCAACTCTAACAACTTCAAAGCTGTCTTATTTACGTGCTCTGTCCTGTTAGATAGCAAACTACGAACCAACCAACTCTAACAAGAGTCAGCTGGATTTTGTTGCCAGTAGAATTCCTTTTGCTACATTAAGGAACCAAAGTTTCAAGATTATGTTTCTTTAAAATTAGTTTTGGTGGAATACTGTTGTCCAGCAATGCTGTCATTTTGTAGGTATCCTAGAAGTTAGCAACAATTAGGATTCCCAAAGCAGATTTCCAATAAAATTCTTCATATGGTTTTTGATTAATGAAATAAAAAGAAATAAGCTGTGTCCTGAAAAAGACTTACAATATGTACATATTTTTTTCTTTTATAAGACGCTAGTCAAAGAGTTAAAGAAAAGGAATGGGAGCCTGTGGCTTACAAACTGTTATGCTCTATTACAGAAATGTTTTTGATCCCTGTTGTATTTTGGGACATTCCTGCACTCTCACCTCTCTTTGGATCACAGAGCTCCAAAGCCATCTGGCTCTCCAAGTCCTTCAGAGCGTCAAAATCCCTCTCAGAATAGACCTTGTCTGGTTCCCCACTGATCTCCAGCAGCTGGGTGTTGTTGGCATCCACCACTCCAATGGCATAGATTACCACTCCCTTGGCCCTCAGATCCTCAGCAGGGCCTTTGACCTCGTCTTGGGCCTCTCCATCTGTTATCACTACCAGAATCTGCCTCTGGCCAGGACGCCCTCCACTGGTTGCATCGAAATACTTCGACAATGCGCTGATGGCTTCACCCGTGTGCGTGCCCCCACCGAGCTGCGTCATACCATCAATGGTTTCCAACATCTTATCTCTGCTGTAGCTGAGGGGGAACACCATGTCTTGGACAGTGCTGAACTGCATGACACCAACGTGCACCTCATTCTGCCCAATATTGGACTTGCTAATCAAAGATTTCACAAAGTCTTTCATTTTGTTGTAGTCTTGTGGATAGATGCTCCCAGAGCTGTCAATCAAGAAAAGGAGGTCGCTTTGTATGTCTTTGCAAGCTGTAGAGACAGAACACAGACATGTTAGTGTGGCGTTCCTCTTTTTTTCATGATTTTCTTGCCTTAGGGCCCCTTTCAAGTGCTCTATCTACAAGGGCTCAACATAGTTGACTCAAAAGGTATCCATACCAGCAGAACCACACACCACACACCGAACTGAACCGCATCACATCAATTAATTTTCAATTGATGTAACACACCCTAAATGCGTCATACAAGGTATGGTAGCCAGAATGTGCCACTCTGGGGAACAAATAGATACAATAGCTGTTTTTCTGTAGCATCAATGCTAGGAAATGGGACAGTGCTGGATTCTGATGTGTTAACACATGTCTGTTTGTGATAACGTATGTCAAGATGCCACCATGTGTGGTCTTATGTTGAAAACAATGGGTGGAGGTTAATGGACTGACTATGAACCACAATGACCCCGGAAACTTTGCTGCATTGATGGCCCTCATATCCTGCTATCTCTCTACTATCAGCTGTCCAATAAAGGCTAAAATAAAATGTTTTGTTTTGTTTTGACATCCTGCACTGTCGGTGTGTTGCTCTTAAAGGATCATTTAGTACATTTCAACCTGATGTATTGTGGCTGTGTGGGTCATGCTGTGTGGGTCATGCTAACTTTGACTCACAATCGTCATCACATGCCAAGATATCCATAGATTCACACATAAACAAACCAATGTGCAAATAGCCCCGGATGTAGTTACCTATGCAGTTAGCTACAGGCGGCTAGTTTCTTTCAGACTCTGAGACGAATGTTTGAAATGATTAATGTAGAAATCATGTTTATTTAAAAAAAGCTGTAGGAAGCCCGGATAGCTTGCCTTGATATATGTCACTTTGTATGAGTCCTTGTTTACCCGAACCACTATTATGGAGCTGACGAGTGCAAAAAAGCATCACCTATAGATTCACAATGACCACATTTTTGGAAAATGCATCAGGTTGAAAAAAATGGAATTATCCTTTAACTGCCACATGCACAATATGGTTGACATGCATTTTAAACTGAAGTCCAATTTTTCTTACTGTCTGGGGAACAGATGTCTGTGATGATGTCATCCTTGATGGGCCTCAGGGCATCAAAATTATTGACTAAGAAAGTCTTCTTGGGGTCGCCGGAAATTTGTCGTAGCTCAGCTTGATCTGCATTTTTCACCCCAATGGCGTAGACGACGACGCCCTGCGCCCTCAGTTTTTGTGCAGGAGCTGTGACATTATCAGAGGATTTTCCATCAGTGATAACCACCAGGTACTCTGGTACTTTGTGACCACGAGAGTTCGTTGCTCTCTCAAAGTATGGGCTCATGAATTCCAGCGCTCTTCCTGTCTCCGTCCCACCTCCTAGTTGTTTAATACCTTCCACAGCTTTCTCCAACGCATTAACATCTGTGTAGGTTGTCAGATCAAATTCCAAATTTGGCAAATCTGCGTATTTTGCAACCCCCATGCGGACATGTTGTGGCCCAATACGGAAGGTATGAAGAAACTCAATGATGAACTTCTTCATGTCATAGAAGTCGGTGGGGTAAATGCTTCCTGAATGGTCAATCAGGAAGAAGATGTCTGCTTCATCTGTTTGTACGCAGCCTGGAAAGGACAAGCAAAAATATTACAAGTTCTTTTCCCAATTCAACAGCTGCACACTCTCTTTACATTAATTTACTAAATATCCTGTTATAAATACTGTATTAACATACTTAGGAGACTTAAAACTTATTTTTACTGTGATTATTGTTGTTACACAAGCAAAGAAATCAACTATACTAAAGACAACTATAGAAAACCACTGGTTCAGACCTTCTTTGATGCCAGATGTTCTTGTACTGACTGCTTGGCGCATGATATTATGGCAAAGAAGTTTCTGCATGCTCTGCTGCAGCGGTTTCAGTTTGGCAAAACTGTCCACATTAAACACATGCTTATTGGAGGGGTAGGATGCCATCTCTACCAGTTGTGTCTGGTTGGCACTTTTGATTCCTACAGCGTAAACAGTAACACCAACTCGACGGAGTTCAGCTGCTGCTGTGCGCACATTGTCCTGAGATTCACCATCTGTGATCACCACCGCCACCTTCTGGTTTTGCCTGCTTCCTCTCTCCTGGATGAAAACCTTCTCACGGGCAAAATTTAGAGCCGCTCCGGTGTTCGTACCACCTCCACGGTAAGGCAGGATTTTGATGAAATTCAGCAATTCATTCTTGTCATCGAAGGTGTTGAGGTAGAAAAGTGCTTTAGGGTTGTCACTGTACATCACGATGCCCACTCGGACTCTCTGTTGACTGACTTCCAGGCCACTCACAATCGAGTACAGGAAAGTGCGGACCAGCTGGAAATTGTCGACGCCAATGCTTCCAGACTCATCAACGATGAACACAATGTCTGCCAGTTTGGCTGCTTTGCAATCTGTGAAAGGAATGTATAATTATTAAGTCACAGTTTACCAATTCAGGTAGCTTTCAAGATGAAGACCAGATTGAAATTAAGAATACTCATTGCTTCATACAATTTGTAAAATTCTGCTTTGTGAGTAATTTCTTGCTGACAGATGCTGGTGTTACCCGCATCTGAGACTTTTCCAAAGGTAAAAATTGGAAAGTGGGTAAATAATTTGAAATACACACAGATTTACTGTGGATAAATGGTTGCAAAATACATTTTCAAAGGTGCATTTCAGTGATTGATTTTAATAATAATGATAGTATAGTTCTTAAAATGTTTTCACCTCCAGTCAGAGTGGTCTCATTTTCCTGTTTTTCGAAAACAGTCTTCAAAGTAGGTGCAGTGTTGGCAATAGAATCATATACGTAAGGAGAACTGGCTAAGAGACGTATTTCTTTCAGCGATGCACCAAGGCTCATCCCTACCACAGTCACTCCTTCTGATTTGATCTTACGAGACTCCTTATACACAGGATCATCTGAGTCTTTTCCACTCAAAATGACCAGGAATTGTCGGTAGCCTTGGTCCGCCCGGCCCCCCGCCTCACTGGTGAAAAACTCAGTGCTGGCGTACTGCAACGCTTTGCCCAGGTAACGTTGCTCGTTGGATTGCAATCTGCGCTGGCGGAAACGCTTGACAGCGCTCAGGGTCTCATCTTTGGTTTGGAAAGCGTTAAGAAGAAATTCAACCTTGATATCTTGACCATACTGGGCCAAACCAAGACGGTAAGCAGAGGCTCCGATGTTCATTTGATTGACCAGTCGGACAAGGAGAGTCCTGACCTGCTGGAACCCTGTTTGACTCACGCCACCATCCACCAGGAAGAAAATGTCTGCAAACCTTTCTGCCAAGGCTGAAAGAAAACAAACAAACAAACAAAAAAGTTAGGAACGACAATATTAAAACGCATGAGTGTCTCATTATTGTCACATATTAAACCAAACTTACTGTATATTACATCTCAATAAAAATGTATACTGTAGATGATTAAATCCCAATATGCAAAAAAAGTAAGTGTTGCTGTCAAACTTTTGTAGTGTCACAGGGTCTGGTTGCAGAGCTCACTAGTCAGCCAAGGAGCCATTTCTGTGGAAAACATACTTTCCCACACTAAACTTGCATAAGTAAGTTCAATTAAGTTTGTCCCTCTTAACAACGTCAACATCACTGGAACCAGAGCATGCAGCCTGAAATGTTATGTGAAAAAGATATCCTTTCAAGGAATCACAGTAATAGCGTAATTAATTTGAAATATTGAATAATGTCCTCAGACAGTGAGATATGATAACATAATCCCAAATTAACATAAAGCAAATTACTGGAACTGCATTGCACTGCCAAAAAAGTTAAAGGGACACTCCAGCCTGTGAAAACAGCTGTATAATGTCTTCTGTGGACTACACATTTATAACAGAAAACCTGTCCGGGGGCGTAAAAGACATCTGTGTTTACCAGACAGCTATTATGTTGCATTATGGGAAATGTAGGATCCATTATTTTTGGACCCATACATGGTACCAAAGATCAGGATATGTTGACTTGTGCTATTTTGATTATGACCTTTCTTTTCAGCTTTTGCAAACTCTTCAACATTATAGATGTACAATACTATAATTTCTGGAGTAACTGAGGCTCTTTGTTTCTAGTTTTCAATGGAAATATATGAAATATTTTTATTTTTGTCAGTTTAAACAGATTTTAAGTGTAGCTCACTGGCACGCAACTGTCAACTGGGTGTTGCCAAACAACAGCAAAACACCTCTTACTCTAGTTGGAATCAGAGCTGCAATAAAACACCTCTCTTTTTAACGTTTAGTGTAATTTAATTACAATTAAATGTTTTTTTAAAAAACTCTATAACAACAGAACAGTAAAAACACGATTTTCAGCTGCTGCTCACTCTCACCTCCTGTACATTTCTGCTTGATAGACATTTAAGGTATTTGTTTTACTGTGATCAGTATTCTTAGATTATACTGCAAGATAAACAACTCTTTATGGATGTTTCCTGTAATTCTTGGCCTTACCGTCAGTGGTGGAAGAAGTATTCAGGTCCTTTATTTGAGTATAAGTACCAATACAGCAATGTAAATATACTACATTACAATACATTACATTACAAATAAAAAGTCCTACATGAAAAATCCTACTACAGTAAAAGTACATAAGTATTATGAGCTTGATGTAGTTAAAGTATTGCAGTAAAAGTACATAAGTATTATGAGCTTGATGTAGTTAAAGTATTGCAGTAAAAGTACATAAGTATTATGAGCTTGATGTAGTTAAAGTATTGCAGTAAAAGTAGTGGTTTGGTCCCTCTGACTGATATATTATTATATATGACATCATTAGATTATTAATACTGAAGCATCAGTGTGTAAGCAGCATGTTACTGTTGTAGCTGCTGGAGGTGGAGCTAGTTTCAACTACTTTATATACAGTTAGCTAGTTTAGTCCAGTGGTTCCCAATCAAAATTAAGTACAGTAGTAAACAGTAGTAAATGTACTTAGTTACTTTCCCCCTCTGCTTACCTTGCCTCTGATCGTCCATGGAGACACACACAGTTTGCAGCAGACTCTCTGTCAGCCCATGCAGAGCCTGGTAGTTGACGATGGGGAACAGGAAGTGCTCTGAAGGCCTGCTGGCGATGGACTGGAGCTCCTGCAGGTTTGCTTGTCCCACCCCGATGGCAAACACAATGACTCCGTGCTGCCTCAGGCGCTGGGCGGGAAATGTCACATTATCTACGGATTCCCCATCTGTGATGACCACAGCGATCTGTGGCACACGTTGGCTGGCTCGGCTGCCGGCCTTTTCAGTGAAGTAATTGGTCTGGAGAAATTTGATGGCCTTGCCCGTTTGTGTGCCTCCTTCCCGGTAGGGAAAGTTGTCCACTTGATCCAGCAGGGACCTCTTGTCCATGTAATCCTTCAGCAGGAACTCCTGGTAAGGTTCATCACTGTACTGCGCCAAACCGATCCGAACTTTGTCAGGGCCGATGTCGAGGCCTGTGATCACCCTCCGGAGAAACCCTCGGACCTCCTGAAAGTTATCGATGCCAATGCTGGAGGAGCCATCGACCAGGAACACGATGTCGGCCACGGTGGCTTTGGCACATTCTGATAGGGAGGAAGAAGAAAGTCAGCATGTGGAGCAGCAGGTGGAAGAACATTTAATATGTGTGTGTGTTTATACCCATGAGAAGATGCAGAGTGAGTCCATGTTGTTGATACTCTAATGCAACATAAAACCTTGACATAGCTCTGAAAAATGGTGAAATGAATTGGTAGCACCACTCTCTCACTTGAGAGCATGAAATCCACTACCTAAAAAAACTGTGGTTGAACTGGTCAGCTTTTACTGTGTACGTGTGGTACAGTTGGGCAAAATAACAAGAACACCTGAGAACATTATACACTAATACAACACGGAAACAACACAAACTGCAACATTTAGATTATCCAGCTCAAGTGAAACTTTTAAAAAACTTCACCCTTGCTTTTTAAAATTCTATTTATTCTGTCTATTTTGGTTGATATTATTTCTGTTGTTAGCTTAATGCTTTTAATGTGTGACAATTTTTTCACATCACATGTTTTGAAAAGTACTATAAAAAAATTGACTTAATACCACTTTTAAGCTAAATTAACACCTCACAAAACATCAGCTCTAAAAGCTTCAAGCGTGGTGGTATTTGTTGCAACAATAATGGAATATCAAACTTTAAAGTTTACTATTGATCTTGGAAACTTGACAATTTCAAATCAATATGATATGACCAAGAACAGATACTAAATAGGCCTAAGGTATAATTGTTCTATAAACAATGAATATTAATGTTATTTCTCTTTCAGTCAGATGATACCAAAGTGACTTATTTTCAAATTTCCAGAGAAACAAAAAAATACTTACCACCACAACATACCACAAAAGAGTTGCTATTAACAAGTATTTTCATAATTGATTAGTCAGCCAGTTATTTTCTCAATTAATCTATTAATCATTTAGTCTATGAATTGTCAGAAAACATTGAAAAATGGCAGTTATAATTTCCAACAGCTCAAGGAGATGTATTAAAATGTCTAATTTTGTCTGACCAGTAGTCCAAAGCCCAAACACATTCAGTTTACTCTCATCTATAACAAATAAAATCATCAAACCAGTGAATTTTTGCCATTTCTTGCTAGAAAAATAGATATTCGATTATCAAAATAGTTGACAATTAATTTTCTGTCGATCAACTAATTGATTAATCGACTAATCACTTGGCTCGAGCATTCGTCGGATGCGAGTATTACTGAGGTCAGATTACTGAATCACACAAGCTGTGTGTAATGACACGTTACCTTTAGACAACTGCAGGAGTTGTCGTTTGACTTCCTCTACAGTTGTGCACAGTGTCTGGATGATGCTCTGAGAGATTCCCTGCAGTGCTGCAAAATCTGACACACTGTAGACATGCTGACTGTGCGGCTCATTCGCTATCTCCCTCAGCTGGTCTTCATCTGCATCTTTAATACCAATTGCATACAAAACAATTCCCTTTCTTTTCAGATTCTGGGCATGTGACTCCACGTTGTCTTGTGATTTGCCGTCGGTGATCACCACAGCAATCTGTGGCACATCCTGGTGGGCCCGGCTTCCGGCAGCCTCCACAAAGTGATTATTCAGCATGAAGTCTAAGCCTAGCCCCGTCTGGGTGCCGCCCCCCATGTAAGGCAATTGGTTGATGTACTGGAGGATGTCGTCCTTGTTCTGATGGGTGTTCAGCAGGAACTCAGTGCGTGGACTGGTGCTGTACTGGACCAGCCCGATGCGGACATGATCAGGCCCGACGTCGAAGCTGTTGACCAGTGTGTACAGAAACTGACGGATCTGCTGGAAGTTCTCTGCGCCGATGCTCCACGACCCATCGACCATGAAGACGATGTCAGCTACGGCCTCTTGAGTGCAGACTGAGAGGTTGTCAAGTCACACAGAGGTCTTGCTGATAAGAAGCTGCAGGGTGCTAGAGTGAAAAGCTTTTACCACCTGAGCAGTTCTCCGTTCTTAGAAAGCATGCCAGCCAGAAGTGAAGAAGGGTTATTTACACACAGAGGTGGTGGGTTGCACGTGGTGCCAGCAGACAGAAATGAGCAGCTTGTTTTCAGGTTGTGGACAGTTTCTGCACAGGAGGAGGTGTCTACTCTGAAAGCTCTTACCTTCAGGTTGACTCTTGCACTCAAAGCATGAAGAAAATGAAAAAAGAAAGTTGTGTGGCTCACAGCTAGTGTTCATCTACAGAAATTGTTGATGGCGCAAATAGAGGATTCGACAAATGGCTGATCAAACCCTGCCTTTCCTTTAACTTCTCCTTCTCACAACAAAATGTTCAACATCAGTTCATCATCTTAACTCTAAACCTTTCTTACATTCTTGTGCCTGGCTGCACAAAACTCCCCCTTAATAGTTCTCTTCAGATGTTTTACCTTAAATACTTTGGGATGTACCTAAGAACACTAAATGTTGCCATGATCACATCATTATTGTGTGTTTTAAAACAGCAGTCAGGTGTCCATATGAACAGTGAAAGAGGTTTTCCTCGCTGTAATCATTCCTCCTGTTCATACTGGATATTAAAAGATCCCCTTCAAATGTGCTTTAATGGAAGTGATGGAGGCCAAAATCCACAGTGTGTCCACACAGTCATTTAAAAGTAGATGTGAAGCTTATATGAGGCTTCAGCAGTCTGAGTTAGTCATATCAAGTGGATATCTGCCACATTTACAGTCTTTTTAGCATCAAATTCCCTCTTTGTGTTTCCTCGGACAGTGTTTCCCTGTTGAGCTGCGGTGGAAGTGGAAGTGGAACTTTGAAATCCATGTTTGCACAGAAGGAGGACTGTGGATTTTGTCCCCCATCACTTCCATTGTAAGTGCATTATGAAGGGATCTTCTAATGGTCAGTATGAACAGGAGGAATGATTACAGCAAGAAAAACAGGTTTCACTCTTCATTTGGGCTCCTGACTGTTGGTTTAAGACAGATTTAAAAAATTGTGAATGTCTGGAGGGGAATTCTAAGACTTAATTAGGTTTGAGAAACTTCTTTAAGTAAGGAACTTATATGAGAACTATTAAGGAAAATATATTTTTATGCAAGCAAACAAAGTAATTTAGCCCAAAGTGTGAACCAATTAATGCGTCATATCCATGTGCTCAGCAACAAACACATTCCTGTGCAGGGTTAGTTCTGGTGCTCCAACAATGTTTATAAAGAACATGAACTTCAAAACATACCACACACATCTGCTCTATAAGGCCCTTTGTGTGTGTGTGTGTGTGTGTGTGTGTGTAAGTGTGTGTGTGTGTGTGTGTGTATGTGTGTGTGTGTGTGTGTGTGTGTGTGTGTGCCTACATGCATCATATATACACAGATTGTATAAATTGGTTATACAGATGTTGTGGGTTGATGTAATGTTGAGGCAGGGGTACGTTTACCATGATCCTTTATGTGCTGGTATGCAGGAAGTTAAGTCATAGCTGCATAATTATACCCACCTGTCTTCTGAGCAGTGTTGCTGTAGAAACATGCTGCTATGATGAGGCTGAGGAGAAGACCCCGCCTCCCCTCCATGCTGGAATGGCTCTCGGGTTTCTCTCTTCCTACAATACAAAGACAAAGACGACCATAAAGACAGAGAACAAATCTGTTTCCCATCTGGAAGGCGCCCAGTCGCAGCGGGGGGATACGTTTGTTCCAGAAGGTCTTTACAATGACTGCATACATTTACAGACATAAAAACAGGCCATGCCCATCGAAACTCTGCATTACTGGACATCAAAACTTCTTATTTTTTTCAGGACTAAAAACACCTCTAAGCTGTGGTGATGTGAGCTGCATGACAAACAAGTTAAAAGTGTTGACATTTTGGGAAAAAATGCACTAAAAGAGGAATTTACTAAAACCTTTCATGTGTGTGCTGAAATAGTAGCCTGATATTAGCATTTCTGGCTAATGGTGATACATCACAACATTTGGTGGTTTGAGAATTGTTGAGATCATTTATAATTTATGAGTAGAAACAGGAATACAGTCAGTGCCAGCCCTGGATATTTTGGTGCCAGTTGGAGCCCACCACCACCTACTCCCACCAACACCCTGGACACAAGCTACTAAAATCTCGCATTCTGCATTTAATGTACAGAGAGAATAAGATACTGCATTATTTCTTAGGATTGCATAGTTCAAAAATCTGAACAGATATCTGAAAACCTGGACAAATAAACCCAAACTATAGCATCTGCATGGAGAGACAGCGCTAGAAAGAGGAGGAAAGTATGTTTGTTTTAAGTGATTTGGACCCTTTAAAGGGGACATGTTGTGCTTGTTGTGAATTATTAATTTTATATATAAGGGGTGGTTTTCATGGTTTAAATTAAGTGATAGCTTTCATGTTAATTTTTAAACAAACTCAAATGCATGATTCATTTTGTGTGTCAGAGTCAAAAAGGGTCACAAATCAGGGTCCACCACTGAGGAAATGATAGAAAAAGTGATAGAAGTCCATATGGAGCTGTAGATGACAACACAGATATATACCCTCCTCCCAGCTGCTATCAAAGCCTCTCAGTGATTTAGAAATCTGACAGTCAGGCTCTGGCAACTTGGTCATATTTGAGGTATGAGGAGTGTGTAAAGTGGGCGTCTCCTGCAGTATTAGTTTAATTATATAAGTTATGTGTCTCTGCACACTGCCATGAACTCATCTCCTCCAAGTGACATCAGACCACAACTGCAGCTCTGGGATTATATGGAACAAATCATCACGTGAATGTTGTAAAGACTCCAATCCAGTCTGTATTGCAGCACAGACGATAAGATAAGAAAGAACTTTATTAATCCCGAAGGAAATTCTTGTGCTATCAACAACAACAACAAAACTATGGTTGCGCCATGATAAGTGAATGGTGCTGAAATGAAGTCTAATAACCCTATCAGGAATTAAAGTTCAATGTGTGAATTCCACAACTTTAGCCTCTGCGACCAGAACAGGTTTGTTCTTCACAAACACAAATGGTTGGCAGTCGAACAAAAAGGTGTGTTCATTCTACCGTTAATGATCCTAAACAAACCTTCAGGCTGTCAGAACTACCTACTTCCAAGAAAAGAACAAGACGGTAGGCTTCAGATCATTGAAGCAGTACACTCATCAAGCTGGTTTGGGATGAACTGGACAGAAGGGTGAAAGCAAAGCAACCTGACAGTGCAACACATTTAACTTCTGCAACAGAGTTGGAAGAACTTTCCTAACATTTGATTTCCTTTGTAGAAAGAATGTGTGTTCAGCTGTTGTGGCTCCTTTAATGAGTTAATAGATTACATTTTGTTTAACAAAAAGATTTCATAAGTTCTTTGTTTTTTTACTATCTCAAATTGTTTATCTGTTCTTTGCTTTAATTTCAGAGTACACTGAAACATTAAACTATGCAAATTTCAATAAAAACTGGAAAAATGGTGTTCTAAAAAACTTTGAATATAAAAAAGATTTTTATTAAAATTATCATTCTGTCATTTCTAACTACAGATCAATCTCCAACCTGCCTTTTCTGAGTAAGATTTTTAAACAGCTGAGTGATTTCTCCCGTGTTTGAAAAATTCCAGTCTGGTTTCAGGGTCCAGCACAATATGGAAACAGCTGTAGTCAAAGTTGTAAATGACCTCAGAATGAACGCTGATGAGAAAAAGCTCTCTGTGCTTGTCCTGTTAGATCTCAGCGCTGTTTTTGATACTGTAGATCACAACATTCTGCTGGACAGACTTGAACATTGGGCCGGTCTCTCTGGCACAGTTCTTAAATGGTTCAGGTCTTACTTAACTGGTCGACAATTCTGTGGCCATGAGCGACCACTCCTCTGATAAAATAGACGTGGCGTGGTGTCCCGCAGGGCTCTATCTTAGGCCCAATTCTCTTTAGTCTATATATATGGCCACTCAGCAATAGTATTAGAAATCACAACATCAATTTCTATACTTATGCAGATGATACCCAGCTATAGATCTCTCTAGGTTCAAATGACTACAGTTCTAACAACTTGATTACATGCATCGCTGACATAAGTCAGTGGATGACTCAGAGCTTCTTACAGCTGAATAAAGACAAACTGAGATCCTAGTTCCTGGAGCAAAAGCTGAGAGAGAAAAACTGTCTGACCACCTAAAATTATTCACACTGAACACCAAGGAACAGGTCACAAACCTTGGTGTTATCATCTGATCTAAAATTTGAATGTCACATTAGAAACGTGACTTCCTTCTATCATTTGAGGAATATTGCCAGAGTCAGACCGTTCCTCTCCCAGGCAGACACAGAAAAGTTAATACATGCTTTTATCTCCAGCAGGCTGGACTATTGTAATGCTCTTCTGTCTGGTGTGTCTAAGAAAGCTGTTGGTCAGTTACAGCCCACATTACTCCAATTTTAAAATCCTCGGTTACCTGTCAGTTACAGAATTAATATTAAAATTCTTTTATTGGTTTTTAATTCACTGAATGGCTTTGCTCCATCCTATCTATTTGACATGGTTAAGACTTCTGTACCTGCTAGGTCCCTTAGATCCTCTGACTCTAACCTCCTGACTGTTCCTGAGGTGAGAACTAAAAGGCTCAGAGAGGCAGCCTTTGTTAATTATGCCCCAAAACTCTGGAACAGTCTGTCTGAGGGTCTGAAGGGCTCTAAAATCTGTTGACACTTTCAAACGAAATCTTAAGACACATCTTTTAACTATTGCTTTCTCCTGAAGCTTTAAGTTTTAATCTGATTTTTTGTTTGTTTGTTTGTTATGATCTGCTTCTTTTGTTGCTATCTGCTTTGATGTTAAACACTTTATGCTACATTTTATGCATGAATTGTGCTATATAAATGAAGTTGCTTATTATTATTATTATTATTATTATTATTATTATTGGTTCTGCATTTCTAGAGAGAAGCTGGAGGTTTCCCGTACACTTCAGTACAGCCAGAGCCATCATCCAGGGGTCATTAGATGAATTAAAGCTTCAAACATTCAGCCTTGGTGACCACTTTCTGCAAATTAAGAAAAGGACATGTACAAGTACAAAGGAAGGAATCCTTCCACACACCCAATCACCTGCCTCCTTCCTCCAAAGCACTCAGACTCAGTCATGTCGTATGGACTCTGTGCAGAGTCAGATTTTTGCAGCTCACAAAAGCATTCTGTCAAACTTCATAACTACTTCAATGTGCTGATGCTTCTTCCCAGCTTCATCTGGAGTTCCAGAGAAAGCCTGCGGCTCAGCCAACAAATAGATTCAAACCACTTCTGCCTCACAAGTTTCACAGAACTGAAACCCCTCCAATCCGCACCATCTGGCTCTGCTTACTGTCTGATGGTTCCATTTCCTGTGATCTATGGGCAGCGGACACTGTCTGGCCACATCACAGGTCAGATAAATGCAAAAGTATTTTAAATGTCATGTAAATTCGCTTGATGATGCCGCTCACTGTGCCATCTTGCTGATTTAGACATGCAGACACAGAGCAGCTTCCTGCTGCTTTTTACCACTTCTCTACTCTCTCACTCTCACCATGATAAAGTCTCTGCTCTTTGTTTACATCTTTTCTTCTTCATCCTTCCTGAACTCCTGCTTGGTCCATCATATAAAGATAAAAAAGTGCCAGAGAGTTTCACTGAAAAAGGAAATATTACCATTTAAAACATCTTTGATAACCTTGTCTGAGACACAAATGTGTCTTCAACTAGAGGCAGAGACACAGATATCGAACCATCACTAGCAGACAAATGTCCCATAAAAACAACAACTTTTTAAAAGATGTCATATTTGTGTTTTTTCCTCCTGAACGATCAGTTAGTTCTGCTGGAAACAAATGCCACACTTTCACTCTTCAGTGTTCAGCTTCTTCTTTCCTGAACTTTGCCCTCTCCTCCTGCTCCTCCTCCATTCTGCCATTCCAGTGAACTTTATGTCCAGTATTAAACATAATTTACCACCATATTACTGTAATATCATCCTCCAGCCTGCCTGAATGGAAATGGAAAGATAGAGTTGGAAGCAAATGTTTTGAGTTTCAGACTTCACAGCATGCAACTACAAAAGAATTCAAAGGAAACTGAGCTCTGATTCTTTTCCACGGTGTATGGGATTAAGTTTGAGGGTGGCAGAACTGAAATGAAACCGTTCTTCCTCCTCGAGGCCTCTGAGTGTGAAAGCAGTGCATTAAATGTGACAATAACCAGCACTTATACTGTATGTGTGCACTTTCCTTTTAATGTGAGGGTGTTCAACATGTGTGTGCATGTGTGCATGGCCGCCCTGCTCCCACAAACATGTTTAAAGCCTGTGTTTAATCACCTGCCAAATGGTTGAGGCCCTGCAAGTGGAGGAAATGGGGTTCGCGCTAATGTGAAACATGTGAAGCCAATCACACCAGAGCGTTCCAGTGACAGGCTGATTGAGAGGAGGGTCTCTGCATCCTTTACCCATCCAAACATCTTTACATGGACCTCCATGTTAGAGTAACTCTTTCTGTCTCCAATGTATAGATGGAGGGTTTGATGTTAAAGAATGAGAGGCCTCTTTGTTTAGAGCATCAGTCCAAACTGAAGTTTGGCTTACAGGAATGACCAGAGAGTGTTGGGTAATTTCAAGGATTTCCTCTCACTGATACCCAGGTGATATTATAGTCCAGATGGTTCTCTGGAGGTTGGCTGAAGACCAATATCTGTCCTCTTAAGAGGACTAGTCAGACAGACTTACATCCCCTTTAAGAAGCTTTGACAGGGGCGTCACCCAAGTTTTCTAACTTTCTGGACCTGACAATACATAACACTTGTGTACAAAACACTAGGGCTGCCACTTTTTCAACAAATCTAGTTCGAACCACTGAGGATCAACATGTAATTCTGACGCAGCCCATGTAGCTTTATCCTAAACTACATTGCAGAGCTAATGTGGTCCCGATCATTTGCGGTGCCTCTGCTGCCTTACTGAAAGACAAGCTAACAGCTTTTTACATCTGTGGTGTCGAATCCAAAACGTTTCCTCAAATTACTACTCAGGTGGTTTGGTGTCATGATTATCTGTTCAGCACGTCTTGCTAGTTTTCTACATTTTGCATAAGTGAAGACAAAGACAAAAGAGGACATTTGAAGACAACACCTTGAACTCTGAGAAACTGATGAGCTTTTTTTTTTTTAAAATTATTTTATGATGTTTATAGACCAAAGCACCATGAATTAATTGAGAAGCAGCTGATTTATCAGCACAGACTGACCTCTGCAGCAGAAAACTGAGTCTGAAATTTAACGTCTGAGTAAAGCAGGTTTAAAATCTGCGACTCTGTTTAATCACAGAGAGGGAGAGAGACTACAGCAGAGAGAAACATACAGACAAATGAAAACAATGCATTACAAAAACAAAAGAACAGCAATGAAACAACCAGTTATTTCCTCACAACTTTACCTTTCTGTTTCCCACAGCTGCCTCTTATTAAGGAGGCTGTTATATTATTTTTTATGCATTAATAGAAATTATCTAGTCAAAAGAGTTTAAAGGTTTTACCAAAAAGTCATAAAAACATTGACCTTTTCACTGGGCTGACATCAGGCTATTTAATAATTCTTGTCATATACGAAGCCGCCTTCTTGCTGGATGAATGCACACTTGCACCACACCTCACATGAACTGCAGCTCATTTACATTTGTAGTTTTAGTAAATACCTGCTAAATTGGAAAACTGCAGTGATGCTAAATTTTGCGCCTCTGTTGGTAATTTGCGACAGGCTTATAAAAATCCCCCCACAGTGTTGTTTGCAAGCTGAAAAAAAGGCTGTTTCTGTTGTTCATTACCCTCTTGTTTTAATATTTTCTTGAGCTTCAAATATTATCATGCATGTCAGTGATCAGGGCTTCTTAAGTTCACTGAGGGCCTTGCGGCCTCCCTGCCACAGCTCTGCATGAGGGTAAAAATGTAGAAAGGTTGTGCTCTGGGAGTTGATTTTGGAGTGTAAAAGCTGCAGTTTTGGTTATAAGTTGAAGCTCTCGTCTGTAGTGAGTCCAGGTTTGTCCTGCATGGGATCTGAAGACGGGCTGAACTCTGCTTGGTGGAGACCAGGCGGCGGACGCAGTTTGACTTCTTGCTTTCTTTCTTTGTCCTCAGTGTTGGAATGTCTGTCATTAGTGAAACCAAGACAAACCAGCTGACTGGCAGAGATTCAGTGGGATGAAACCTCACTGCTTGATCCTTTAAAGGGGCAGTAGGGCGAATTTTTACTCTCTTATTAACAGGACGTTACATGTTTGTATGTTTTTTGTGTTGATGCTGATTAGCAACATTCCCACTAAAACACCACAACTGAACACGTCATTAACACTACTATTCACACTTATAAGTATTTATCCTTTGAGAGATGTTCATCTTTAATGGCCACATCACAGGTCAGATAAATGCAAAAGTATTTTAAATGTCATGTAAATTTGCTTGATGATGCCGCTCACTGTGCCATCTTGCTGATTTAGACATGCAGACACAGAGCAGCTTCCTGCTGCTTTTTACCACTTCTCTACTCTCTCACTCTCACCATGATAAAGTCTCTGCTCTTTGTTTACATCTTTTCTTCTTCATCCTTCCTGAACTCCTGCTTGGTCCATCATATAAAGATAAAAAAGTGCCAGAGAGTTTCACTGAAAAAGGAAATATTACCATTTAAAACATCTTTGATAACCTTGTCTGAGACACAAATGTGTCTTCAATTAGAGGCAGAGACACAGATATCGAACCATCACTAGCAGACAAATGTCCCATAAAAACAAGTTGCAAGTCTATAGCCATACTAACAGCCCTGTGAGGCTGAAATCCAGAATTTTTGCTAAGTATAAATGGAAACACAGCTTTGGTATTCTTACTGTGTGATCAGGCAGAACACAGAGAGAATTTTAGAGGTGGTTGGTAATTTGCAACAGGCGTATAAAAATCCCCACACAGTGTTTGTTTGCAAGCTGAAAAAAAGGCTGTTTCTGTTGTTCATTACCCTCTTGTTTCTTGAGCTTCAAATATTGAAGCATATTTATATGTTTTTTGTGTTGATGCTGATTAGCAACATTCCCACTAAAACACCACAACTGAATACGTCATTAACACTACTATTCACAATTAAAAGTATTTATCCTTTGAGAAATGTTCATCTTTAATGGCTTCTACCATCCGAATACAAAGGATTTATTTCAGGAGTCCCCTGTTATACTTTTTGTTCTTCTTGATTTCTAAAAGGGGGCACATTTTGCTTTTTGTGATTTTCTGCTAAAAATTCTAAAACCTGAGGTTCACCTACAGTACCTGTCAAAAGTTTGGACCCTCGAAAGAGAAAGTGTGTCCAAACATTTGACTGCTACTGTATGTAGAAAATGCTCACTGCAAGTCAAAGGTCAGGGCTTCAACCTGCTCTGAACACTTTGTGTGCAACGTTTTTTTCTACCTTGCTGACGTTGGCTCGTCGTGCATGCTCATAAACGGCCATCGGTTCTGTAGCCTTGGTTGCTAAGGTGGTTGCTAAGGTGTTTCCAGGTGTTGTTCATGTTGACCACTCTCATATGTCAGATCTGATTTGGGCTCGGACATGTACAGATGGATTTAAGAAGTTGACATTTGGAGTGAAGAACGAGAAAAAGTAGTGAAATCCTGCTAGTATAGTTTGTGTCATGGTTTGTTGATGCAGTCTCTGGATGTAGAATATATATAGACATAAAGAATCATCACTGCATAACAAGCACTTTTACTTTTCATACTTCTGAGAACGATTAGCTGATAATACTTTTGTTCTTTCACTCACGTAGGGTTTTGAATTAAGGACTTGTACTTGTAATGGAGTAATTTTACATTGCTGCATTGGTGCTTTTACCAGTCTGTAGGATTTAGTGGCATCTAGTGGTGAGGTTGCAGATTGCAACAAACTGAATACTCTTCCAAGCGTGTAGGAGAACCTACAATGGCCGCAAAAGGCCCTCTGTAGAACCAGTGTTTTGTTTGTCCGTTCCAGGCTACTGTAGAAACATGGCGGTGCAATATTGCGGGACTTCTGCCAAGTCCGTTCTGCTAGATGCGACTAAATTCTACACACTGCGCCTTTAAATAAAGGTTCTGAGAACAACCAACACTGTTAGTTTTAGTCGACAAACAAGTAACAAAAGGAATTTTTAACTGCTCAAATATGTTTAATAGCTTCAATATTTCAACCTTCTAAAAGCTGTGTACAATTAGAGCTCTGCAGCGTTTTATTCCAAGTAAATTCTACATAAATCAGCACAGAGAGAGAGAGAGAGACAGCAGACTGAGAACCAGGACTGGAGTCTGCTTTAAAGTCTCTCAGCTCAGGGTCTCAGACTGCTGCTTTACAGGGATTACCTGTCTGCTGGAACCTGTTTGACTGATCTGAATACTTGGCTGAAATCACCTGTTTTACTATACAGTAAGCTTTAAGCAAGTGCCCTAAAAGATCACAACGTGAGCATTCACAAACCTCCTTTAATGAGAAAAACTAATAAAGAAGCCAATAACTGTTGGAGCTCACAGCTGCTCTCACAGTGTTTGTCATCAGCTGTCGGCGCTGTAATTTCTTCAGACCCACCAAGAGGCAAATCAGTCCAGGAAGTTCACCAACACCTCAATTAGGACTGACCCTGGATGAGGCAGTGATTACTCTCACAGAACAGATACGCTTCCATTTTATCAAACATATCAATCCACACTGATTCTGAGACACCTGCGAACGTGTTTTTTTCTTCTCTGGCATGTTTAGTGAAGTGTAATCTGCACAGACAACTGTTTAAATCACACATATCTGACGCTGTTTATATGTTCTGAACTTATTAACAGCATCTATATTGATTGATCAAGACTCCCAGTCTGCCTCTGAGGTTGCCTGTTTTACTACAGACTGATTGTCTTTGCTAGCTGCGGTGGGGAGAGAAATAAAATGAATGAATCAAATAAAAAAAAACTTGATTTCTGGTCGTGGAGCTGACATGAAAAATTTCTGCTGTTAGTCAGCCTGGTGAAGACTGTTTGGCTGGCATCTGTCCTCTCAGCTCCTCAGGAGCTTCTGCTGACAGACGGCCAAATGCAGGTTGGAGTCAGTGTGGATTGAACTAAATAGAATGTTTCAGTAGCACTTATGGACCGCTCACATCTCGCTTTTGATGTGGTTTCCCAGTTGTTCTTCCAACTTTGTGTTTGTCCAGTTACTGTTTCAACATGACAACGCCCCTGCACACAAAGACAGCTCCGTACAGAAATGGTTTTCCAGGTTTGGTGTGGAAGAACTTGTCTGGCCTGCACAGAGACCTGGCCTCGATCCCATCCAACACCTTTGGAATGAACTGGGACACTGACTGTGGGCCAGGCCTTAACAGCCAACATCAGTGTTGGATCTCACTAACGCTAGAATTATTAAAGATATATAGATTATAACCATTTTAAAGGCACTGGTGGTACATGTGGTTTTTTTGTTTACAGGCCACATAGTGCCGTTCGTTGGCTTGTATCGGTTTTGTGTGGAAGTGAAAACTACACCCAACCGTCACTCAGTGTTGGAGCAATTAGGGATACACAACATATCAGTGGCTGATATATTATTGGTTGACAAGTAAAAAATTCCAGCTGATAATTACATCGATAATACGGAGCTGTGGCACCAGCTAGATGGCTAAACTGGCCAATCAGAACAGAGCGGGCTCATCAGGAGGAGGGCCTTCAAGAGACAGATGCTAAAGCGGCCTGTTTCAGACAGAGGCTGAACTGAGGGGCTGCATAAAGGGCCAGTATAAGATAAATAAGGTGTTTAACAGCAATTCATGCAAAGATATTCCAGTAGAGCCCCAGAATATAAATACAGAGCAGCAGAACGTCCTCTTTATAAACACCCCCAAGCTTCACGGTTTTGAGAGGCAAAAAAGAGCCACTTTAATCCTGTATGTGTAAACAGGAAGCAAATCGCTGCAACCTGGCTCCAAAATTGGCTGGAAAACATGAAACCAGAAGAGTTCAGGCTGGTAAAGTAGCACATTAATGCTCATTGTTTTGGAAACTGCTAATGTTCACAGCAGACATTTTGACTTGTCATAGCAGACCACTGATGACATTCACCATACTAGCACACAAACATACACAATAGCTGGAACACATGTCAAAATGTCATCGGTGAAAAAGGTCTGTCACATGGGTGTAATGTTCGGGTGTCCACATACTTTTATGCTATGTAGTGTATCTTAGAGTATGTCGTAAAAACCTCCTTAAAACATTTAATTGTATTCCACTAATAAGAAGGTGAGAGGGCAAAGTTATTTTTAATTGGTTTATCCTTTTACTTCTGAACATGACTGACAAGGTTAACTTTCAAAAAGCAAAATCAAAGTCAATAACTTATCTGGCAGCAGCAACATGATGAAGGTCAGTCGAAGTGCAGAATTCATCAGGCTGTGTAAGTCTATACTGCAGCAAAACACTAACATGTGTCACTTCTGTCTTAATGTTTGGCAAAAAAAACACACAAAGTTTGAATGGCTGAACTCCAGCTGCATGCTGTGATGTCCCTGTCAAACATCAAGGACACCCAGTCTCCCTCAGGCTCCCCTGGCCTCCTCTGGGCGGTGGGGGGGGGGGGGTAATGTAAAGCCCCCAGTGCTTTACATTACAAAACACTGGTGCTGTGGATATACTTCCCTCCCCTGTGATTTAGTGTTGGTGATTGCACTGTTTGAAAGGCAGATGTTTGTGCTCTGGCTAATCTAAACCCAGGAATTTGTTATTTTAATGCATAGAGCCCATGTTTGGACCAGCGCTGACAGAAAACAGCCACGACTCCAAACTCAAAACCTGGATGGGAATTTGAAGCCATGCAACAAACCAAGATCTGCTCACAAAGAAGTGAAGGTTTTTTAATAGAAAAGTATGTTGAGAAAAAATAATCTTATTTCATATATACATAAAATATGTTTAAGGAATGTCAATGTTGTGTTAAACTGGCAAGATCTTCAGCATGTTGAAGTATCTCAGTCCAAAAACAATACTGCATTTATGCACAGCATCTCATTTAGATGTTTATTTTGCACTGCACCAGAAAGCAGCATGTGTGCATGACGCTGGCAGCTGAAACTAACCTACAAAAAGGGAATAATGAGCTAAAACAACATCCAACATAGCAGCACAACTGTATGAAAAAAGAGATAGTCAAGGGTCAAGTGATAATATTAATTTGAGGGAATAAATTCTGTAATTTGTGGACAAGTCTTGACCTTGATCCAAGACGGTGAATACTTGGAATATATCTTCAGGAACATTTCATATCATTTATGACAGAAGAATGTTGACAATATGAACTTATTTGATGGTAGGAAGCTTTCTTAGAGGCTTATAAGGTGGAATAAAACATCGTTATGCATGTGCAAAGAAAGTTTGAACACGAAAGGTCTCTTCCATTAGAAACATGGAAGAGTTTTTGACACAGTTTCCACAAACTGTGTCAAATTTCTTAGTCACCCCGGGCTGTTGTGCTGCTCAGCTACAGAGCGAAGATTATAAAGAAGACAACCATTTAATTCAGTTTTATTTCTGTAATACAGCTCCTGTCTCTCACAGCGTGACATGCAGTAAACATACACAATCAGTGTTGTTGCACAGTCTAAAGGTGCCTTTAGCTGGTGTGCTAATGTTATGTGTTAACAGCCAGACACTGATAGTTAGCTGAGCAACTAGCTGGCTAACATGCTGAAGTTACTGAAGCACACAGACAACCAGAGGGAGTAAATATCACATTAATGATTTCTCAGTAAGAAACAGATAAATAACTAACTGTGTGTGTTTAAATCTAACGAGACAGAGATGTGATTAGAGACACGACCAGCTGTTCATAACTGTTCACAGAGGACCAACAACACGGCTGCCAGAACCATCAGATCTGAGCTCCATCCAGATCAAGTATCTGGCAGCTCCATCCTGTTAAAAATGTTGAGGCTTCCCGCCTCAAATCAACCCAATTGCTCTCAAAGTGGTCTTAAAACAGAATAATTTTTATGGAGCTTGAAAAGAGAGCAGTGATAACTTTTAAAGGAAAAAAGTAAAAAACTATATAAAAACAACAATAATAATCTCAGATTTATAAAAAGCCTGTAATTAGACAGAATGAGTAAAGCAAACAATGGAAATGAACAAGTGGACCCTCATGTCCCCTCATGAGCATGTTTTCACTGAGCATGCAGCATTATTTTCATAACTCAGCCTTGCAGAAGAAGAAAACAAGCCAAATCTCTGCTAACTGGAAATACTTGTGGTTTCCCAGTTCACAGTGTGCACCTTTGGGCTTTCAATAAAATCTTATAATGTCACAGAAAACAAGCAGAATAAATTATGGTCTGCTGTTAAAGCACAGAAAGCAGAGGAATGACTTCATGTGGCGCGGCAGGTTACTGCAGTAAGAAACACCAGCAGTGTTTCAGGATATTTGTAGCTTGACTGTCGCTGCTCAATCCAGACAAAATCTTATTTTAAATAACAATAAGCTGCCTTTTTCCACGCTGGTGGCCAGATAACAAATTTTGATTAGATGGAAAGATTGTAATCCTCCAACATTTGCACAATGGATTAGGGATATGTTGTATTTTATTAAATTGGAGAAGATTAGGTATACTGTTAAAGGGTCAGCTGACAAGTTTACATTGATATGGCAACCTTACTCATGCTGATTCTTTAGGCTCTGGTAGCTGAGTGGCTCAGTGATGCTTTTGCTATATACAGACGGGTTTTCCTTTCATTTGTCACCCAACATAAAGTGTGTTAGTAAGATGTTGGGCCATGTGCCACCAGAACAGCTTCAATGCACCTTGGCATTGATTCTACAGTCTCTGAACACCGTTCTTCCAAAAGATATTCCCTCATTTGGTGTTTTGATGATGTTGGTGGAGAGCGCTGTCTAACACCTCGGTCCAAAATGATTCACATCATTTTCATACTCTTGTGTCCTATGGATGGGGGCACTGTCATCCTGGAAGAGACCACTCCCATCAGGATAGAAATGTTTCATCATAGGATAAAGGTGATCACTCAGAACAACTTTGTATTGATCTGCAGTGACCCTTCCCTCTAAAGGGACAAGTGGACCCAAACCATGCCAGCAAAATGCCCCCCACAGCATAACAGAGCCCCCAGATCCCCTCACTGTAGGGGTCAAACATTCAGACCTGTACTGGTGTTTCCTTGAATTTGTCACACGTCTGTATATATATGTAACTAAGAGTGTTGGAAATGAAGCATTGGAAAGATTCCTGATATGTCCTAGTGTTCACATTTTTCTGCTTCCCTCTTGAACTTGTTTCTATGCGTGTCAGTGCCAAAGATAATAAGGTGTACTGCTCTAGACCTCTAACAACTTATTATTAATTTGTTTGTTTGTTACGATCTGTTTCTTTTGTTGCTATCTGCTTTGATGTTAAACGCTGTGTGCTGCATTTTATTGAATTGTGCTATATAAATAAAGTTTATTATTATTTATTATTATTACATTGCACAGGTATTCCTAATAAAGGGCTCGCTGAGTGTATATTTCTGCTGCACAAAACGTTCTCTTAAAAATTACTTACATTCCTTTTTTTCTTATGAATTACAGGATATTTTTACCAATTCAGGCCTCAAAATCCAAAAGAAGGAATGAATCTGAGAAGGAAAAATCACTCTTGCTCAACTGCTCACAGCTCTGTTGTGATCAATTCTCTTTTTGCAGGACTAAAAATCATTCTGTGCATGCTTTACTTTCTAATTGTGTCTTCAAATGTATTCATAGTATTTGCCCCCATGTTTGGGGGCCAAAGCACCAACATATATCCTGATCCTTCCTTGTGATATTCACTGCAGCATGACTGCTGCTCTTTCTGTCACGATGTATTTAATTTGAAACAGGACTGAATATGAAGCCATCTTTGATTTGTTTAGTCTAGATTTGAATCAGTCTGGACCCTGTGAACCTGCTAATAATTGATGAAAGGAATTTGGACTATGACATGCTGCTATAGGTTCCAAAGACTTATTTTGTTGACATGCAATGTTCTCTGCAGCTTTTGCTTGTTTGCCTTCTTGGTCAAATTCCCCATGAAAAGAGAGAGAAGAATGCTGGCAAAGCTATGTGGTTCTCAAAGGGAAAAATACAGAAACCATTTCATATAGTGTGACAACTACAATAGATAATCATATAAATAGTTGAGCAAAGGATTCAGAATATGAAGTCAGGGTGGCAGGAAATTCCTTATTATGGATTTCCTCAGCAGATAAAGAAAAACAGGAACATCCTGGAGAAAGTCAGGGCTGAAGCTAATTTTGTAATTACCTTTGGTTACAGCTTGAGGAGAACAGTACCTTAAAGGACGGGTTCACAATTCTTCCAATGTGTCTTAAAACAGCAGTCAGGTGTCCATATGAACAGTGAAAGAGGTTTTCCTCGCTGTAATCATTCCTCCTGTTCATACTGGATATTAAAAGATCCCCTTCAAATGTGCTTTAATGGAAGTGATGGAGGCCAAAATCCACAGTGTGTCCACACAGTCATTTAAAAGTAGATGTGAAGCTTATATGAGGCTTCAGCAGTCTGAGTTAGTCATATCAAGTGGATATCTGCCACATTTACAGTCTTTTTAGCATCAAATTCCCTCTTTGTGTTTCCTCGGACAGTGTTTCCCTGTTGAGCTGTGGTGGAAGTATAGTAACAAAAAGAGGGACTTTGGCACTAAAAAGACTGTAACGTTGAAAGAAGTAACGAGGAATGATTACAGCAAGAAAAACAGGTTTCACTGTTCATTTTGGCTCCTGACTGTTGGTTTAAGACACACTTGAAAAACTGTGAACCCGCCCTTTAAAGAGCCACATATTCATTCAGTTGTTTTAATGGAAAAGTTCTCAGTGGTTCTGCTACCCCAAATTAACCACAGAAAACCTCATGGTGAAACCACAACACAAAACATTTTTAACACTCAAGAACTGTAATATTTAATGTCCTTTTTGTCCATCACAGAGTGGACTGACTGATCTCCACCACCAGCTTCAGTTACCCATTAAATTCCACTTCAATTCTAACTTTAACCCACAAAACTTCCCACAGTGACCATAGCTAGGAGAGATTAATCCCTCACAGGCCAGATTAAAGCACAAAAGAACCAGAAAAGTAACACCCAAGTGCCTGAGGTGACCTTTTCATTAAACACAGGTTTTACAGCTGATTTGTTGAATGTACTGTATGTTTTATGATGCATCAAAAGCCCGCGGCAGTGACAAATTCACAAAGTAACAACACCAGAGGTGGAACGTGAAACTAAACAACTGTCAGACATTTACAACCACACAGCTGTGTGACTGTTAGTGGAAGAAATTATCGTGTGTTACCTGGCAGAGATTCAGCGTCTGGCTCAAAGACACTTCAGCAGAATGTCAGGAAGTCCAGAGAGTCGGATGATCCTGGAGGAGGAAATAAAGACGTTATTATCTACAGAGCAGTAATCAAAATACTGCACCTTTTACCATTATCAATACTGTTTTCATTACTACTATTACTAACTACTACTACTACAACTGCTGCTACCACTGCTAGTACTAAACTGTTAACACTAGAACTACTGCTGCTTTTACCATTATCAACATTACTGTTACTACTACTACTGTAACTGCTGCTGCTATTACTACTACTAATACTTCTGTAACTGTTGCGACCACTACTGTGACTGCTACGACTACTAGTACTGTACATGCTACTACTACTACTATACATTATAAATCATTGGGACTATAATTTATTTAGATAAAGTAGGTTATTGTCTTATTTTCAACACTTTTATGACCTCCTCAGTACTACGTGAGCGTGGCCTACCAACAGCACATGCCTGCACTGCAGTGACTGAAAGTTTAGCTTTATTAAATGTCAGGAATTCCTCTTCTCGAGCTATGTTCCAAAATTTTTACAGGCCACCTAAATACTGTGCAACCTTTTTTGATGACCCACTGAACTGCTGTCTATAATCTGTATTGACTTTGACTGTGTAGTTACTGTTGGTGATTTTAACATCCATCTTGACAGCCCCCAGGACAGAGAGACTAAAGAACGGTGTTGTGTTCTTGATAACCGTGGACTGACTCAGCATGTGACGGAGCCCACACACAACAAGGGGCACACTCTCGACTTAATCATCTCCAAGGGTCTGAACTTTTCTGAGGTTGTGGTGACACATCTGAAATCCTCCTCCTGCTGCCTTGATATTTTGCCAACAGGCTTTTTCAAAAATGTTTCTAATTGCATGGCCTGAGATCTTCTACAAATTATCAACACGTCTCTTTTCTCAGGTGAGTTTCCACAGGCCCTGAAAATTGCCGTCATCAAGCCACTCTTAAAAAAGAACAATGTAGACACCTCACTAATGAACAGTTATAGGCCCATATTAAGCCTCAGATTTTTAAGTAAAATCATTGAAAAAGCTGTTTTTCAACAGCTGAACAACTTCTTGGCACTAAATGACTGTTTTGATGTCTTCCAGTCAGGATTTCGACCACATCACAGCACTGAGACTGCTCTTGTTAAAGTCTTCAATGACATCCACTTAAACACTGACAATGGCAGAATTTCAGTCTTAGTTTACTGGATCTCAGTGCTGCATTCGACATGGTTGACCACAACATATTACTATACAGACTGGTAAACTTGGTGGGACTTTCTGGCACAGTACTAAACTGGTTTGAATCCTACTTAAAGGACAGGGACTACTTTGCATCTATAGGTAATTACATATCTGAGTGGACAAAAATGACCTGCGGAGTTCCCCAAGGCTCCATTCTGGGGGCTCTTCTGTTCAACATCTACATGCTGCCACTGGCTCAGATTATAGAAAACAACAAAATATGTTACCACAATTATGCAGATGACACACAAATTTACATAACCATAACACCAGGGGACTATGGTCCAATACAAGCACCGAGTAAGTGCATTGAACAAATTTAACGATTAGATGTGCAATGTGGAATTAATTTTTCAATTAAACAAAGATAAAACTGAAGTAATTGTTTTTGGAGCCAAGGAAAAACAATAAAAAGTCAGCATCCAACTTCAATCGATGATATTAAAAACCACAAACCAAGCTAGAAATCTTGGTGTTGTCATGGACTCAGACCTAAATTTCAACAGCTACATTAAGACAATTACGAAGTCAGCTGACTATCACCTGAAGAATATATCAAGGATTAAAGGACTTATGTCTCAGCAGGACTTGGAAAAAACATGCATTTATCTTCAGTAGACTCGACTACTGTAACGGCGTCTTTACAGGTCTCCCTAAAAGATTGAGTGAAAAACTGAATCGAGAATTCTTTTTTATGCTCCACATATCTGCAACTCTCAGTTCTTTTAAATCAAGGCTGAAGACTTTTCTGTTTGCCTTTTATTAAATCAAATCAAAATCTGAGGCTTTTAATTAATATCTTACACTCACTGTAATTCTCTTACTCTATTTTAGCTTATTTTTATTTCCAGTGTAACACTTTTTAATTGTATTTAAATGTTTTTTTATATTGCCTTGTGTTGCTTTTACATTTTGTCTTGATGCCTGTTATGTTTTATGTAAGGCACTTTGAATTGCCTTGTTGTTGAAATGTGCTATACAAATAACTTGCCTTACCTTACTACTACAACTACTACTACTAAACTATTAACACTATGACTGTTGCTTTTACCACTGCTATTATTACAACCTCTGTAACTACTACTGCTGCTACTACTACTACTAGCTTTACTACAGCTGTTGCAACTTCTACTAGTTTTATTGCTACTTTGACTACTACTTGTACAATTGATTTAACTATTAATACTACTACTACCACTAATTAATGACTACTTGTACTACCACTACTACTAACAGTACTGGGTGAAAAAGTCTAATTTGTGGATTTTAAAAGATTGTTCTAACTTTTAGATGAAAGATCTACCTTCCTGCTTTCAGTATAGATGTACTCTGTCTCTTTAGGTGTTTTTTCTGAAGTTTGGTCCAGATCCATCTGTACAAGCAGACAGTGTGTGTATACAGACAATGTTCCACCCTGAGACTAGATAAACAGGAAATAATACTTTAGTTATCAGCCAGCGACAGAGTCTCTGCTGAGGCATCATCTGCCTGCAGGGATCAGACTCTTTGTAAGTGGGTGTGTTGTATGTGTGGTCCACTGTTTCCATTAGTACACTTTACAGACTCAACATTTTTTATCCGTAGTTTACAGTCTGTGAAAACCACTGTCACACCTGCTCAACTGCAGTCCACCTCAGCTGCTCTGTGGCCTGAGATCATGGTCTCATAGGAAAGCTGTTTAATTCCTGAATACCACATTGTTAGTAAGTAAGTAAACTTTATTTCTACACTGAGGTGCCTTTTAAAACTGAAATTACACAATGCTTCACAGGTGCACAGAGATTACAAAACCATAAAATCTCACAAGAATTTCATGGAGTGGCCAAACAACAGAAACAGAAATTAAATGATGTATAAAAAGAGCCTAAGTTTCTGGTCCAGAAATAAGAAAGCCCCATTAAAAATCCCATTGACACTTGCAACTACACTAATAAGTAAAAATGCAGCTTTGGAAGAGACACTTTCTCAACTGTATGTTGTGTGGCTCACTTCATATGTTTCAAAACAGTGACAAATGTTCGTAACAGTTTCTTAAAGCCCAAGGTGATGTGACAAGACCAAGAATAGTAGCAAACCTTCACAAATGACAAGCGGGACCTGGGAAATGTTTGGTGTTTTCTACTTTAAAAATTACTTGACGATGACGATTATCAAAATAGTTCCCGATTATTTTTCTGTTGATCGACTAATCGATTCATTTACTCATTTACATCATTGCAGCTCTAACCATTTCCCATAAGCCCTAGACATTCGTGGACTAATGCTACGTTCACATCATATGGGATTGATGGTAAAGATCAGATAGACTCTCATGTTTAAGTGTTCACGGCACCGGACAACTCAAGATGGTTATATGATTACAGAGTTGGCTGAGTAATGGTTAAAAATACTGTGCACTGACAAATCTATAAAATTTGGGTTTAATCTCCGTTAATGACGGACTTTGGCTGATGTGAGGTGTCACTATTTGCTACATTTTCAAGTACTTCCATATTATGAAGCACAAAGTTGGATACGGTTTCCCATTTTAATTATGAGTTTTCCAGTTGTAATTATGACTTGGATGTTGGCATTTATATGATTGATTATCTATTGATTGTTTTTTCAAATTCTTGTTCAATTATTCAGTCAAAAGAGAGACAAATTATGCACAAGTTACCAAAGCCCAAAGTGATGGCTCCAAATTGCTCAGCTTTCAATCACATCTCATAATTTTTCTCAGTCATCACATGACATGAAGTGATGATCTAACACTTCACCAAAGACCTGACACAACTGAGCAATCTCCAGTCACTGAGGAAAACCATGAGATGTGGTTGAAAGCTCAAGAAAAAGCTAATAAGTGGGCAATTAGATACTGTATCATATAGTATCGTACTGTACCATATCATACCATATCGTATTGTACCATATCGTATCAAAGTATACCAGCATAGAATAAATGATAGGAGGTAAATGGGGGCCCAGGAATAGATTTTTGCCCCGGGGTCCCCTGGCAGGTTAATCCAGCCACTGTCTGTCCAACATTTTGGTCCAGAGATAGAAATCGACACCTACTAGGCTCATATTTTTAAGAACCTTTCTGTCGATCTTCTTGGTTGTCAGAGGATGAATCTCACTGTAAAACTCTTTAGGGAACCTGCAGTATCACACTCAGTTGGGGGAGGTGGAGGGGAAATTAGGGCACCAAAGAACCTCCAGAGTATGTTAAATTATACGATAGGGGGAAACTGAATGCCGCCATACAAATAGGACAAACATCAGGTAGGACAATAAACAAGTAACAATAAACAACAGGTAAAAAGGCAATCACATCTCAAGGCACCATAATAAATACATAGTGTAAACATCAGTGTGGCTGTATGACACAACATCAACATATTCATGGACCCCGTCATTACCACAATCCTCAATACCTCCACAGATGTAGTCCTCAATATCAGATTATCATCACTGTCTGATAATCAACTTCAACAGTGACAGTCAAAAACAATGTTCATTAAAAAACTTCACTGCAGCAGGTACAAAGGACTTCCTGAATCTCTCAGAGGAGCACCAAGGCATCACAAGCCTGTCACTAAAAGAGTTCTTCAGCCCCTCAAAACAGACTACATTGGATGATCGTTATTTTGCATAATATTCCTATTGAGCTTCTACCCAAGTATCTAAGTGGAGTGACCTACATCCTTAAACCTCAACAGTCCTGATCCTAATCTAATCATCTGATTGGTCCCTGCCTCTCTGCCGGCTCTCCCTGCTAATGACTGTACATTCAGAAACATAAACTCAGACCAAAAAAGGCTTCAGGCTCCCTCGCTTGTATCACACACACACATACACACATACACACACATACACACACACAAAGAGACACTCAAGTGTCCTCCTCTGTCTTTGCAGCAGATCTATGATATACACATAGGAGAAAAAATCATGTAAACACCTCATGAAAACCGTGAAATAACCTTTTCATACTTAAGCTGTGTTATATTATCATTGCATTGCATATTATTGCAGAGAGAGCCTCTGCACGTGCCTCCTCCTTTATTATGTATGTGGTGTGTTGGGAAAGTCCTGCACTGATGTGGTTGTTGAACTTTGACCTGAACAGTGCCGACTTTTGTGATAAAGATAAAGAAGAGAAATTGATAAAATGTTTTTCTGGATGCAGTTTCAGAATGTAATATGCTAACAAATCATAATCACTCAAAAAATCTTAATTTGAACATTCTTTCTAATACACTTTTAAAAAATTTATTAAGATTTAGCTTAAGAATATGAAAATATTTTTGCATGTGCATTTTGATAAGAAACTGGATGTAAGCATAGTTTGTTTCAATACAAGAAGCTCCACAGGCCATCTTTAAATGTCAACAAATCTCATGTTTGGATCCAAACCAACAATGAACTGATCTACTAACAGTATTGTGTGTGTATCAAAGCCTGATATATCTTATTCCTCTATTATTGCCCAAAAACTATTAAAAACAGGTCAGTGAGCCACACCGCTGCACTGGGTCACATGTTCCTTCATCATTAAGAGTTTGGTCACGTTAGTTTGTTTAGAAACAGCTCCAAAGACTAATAACAGCATCATGTTTTCAGTCTCTGGAGAGTAGTTCTGTGTAAAGCAGACGCCACTGAGCATGTGTGGAACACGGTTCTTTTTATAATTGCCATTTTTTCACGCTTGTCGTATTGATGAGACTCTGAGCCGACACTGTAAATTTCTCAAAGAACTTCAGCACAAAGTCAAGAGGTTGTGATATGTAGCACAACAAGCTAGTGACGATGTAAACAGAACTAATTTGATTCGGATTTAATTTCTGGGTCATTTTTGAGTGAACTATGGTGCCCTGTTTGTGTTTACAACTTCAACAACAAAACTTACATTATGCAGAAGAGTCTCTTGTTTCTATGTTCAGTAACATTGAGGAGATTGTTTATAGAAAACATTTAAATGAGAATACAAAATGAGGATAATCACTTCTGGAACCAGCGGCTTCTCACATTTCACAACCCTATTTGTGGGACGTTATCAGACGTTGCATTCTGTAACCATTTCTTGATTGGGCATATTGACTTCTTGGACTCTCCACTGGCCGCCAGGCAACTACAGGGAGTTGACAGGACTCCAAGAAGTCAAAGACATAGATAGAGTCAGAGATAGAGAGAAATATCGGAAACATACAAATACTACGGAAATGTAGCAGTGACAGGCTGCATAATAGAACACACGTGCAGATAAAGGAAAGATGATACTTTCAATAATCCTTCAATAAATTATACCAGTGTGCTTTGAATCAATCTCCAGATACACAATAGAACACGAAATACTACAGTAGAGTTACTAATATGCACCATAAAAAAGATCTTGTATGGAACTGTGCTTTTATATAATTTGAGTATTATAGTGAATTTTCTTTTTTAACATAAATCTTTTAATGTTTTGGCACCATGTTTTCACTTCAACATATTATCCCTTGGATTTGGTCTTGTTTAATGTCCGTAATCAATAAATCAATCATATCATTGACTGACAGAGGATGATAGAAACAATATAATTATATTATAGTGTTACCATTTGTTCTATAAAATGTCTAAAATGGTGAAAATGTTGATCAGTGTTTCCCCAAGCTCAAGATGACGTCCTCTTGTTTTGTCCACAACCCAAAGATATTCAGTTTACTGTCACAGAGACTAAAGAAACTGGAAAATATTCACATTTAAGAAGCTGGAATCAGAGAATTTGGACATTTCTTTTTCTTAAAAAATTATTCCAAATGATTATTGATTATCAAAATGATTTATTTAATAGTTGGCAACTAATTGATTAATTGACTAATTGTTGCAGCTCTAAATTATACTTCTGGAGATAAAATCTAAAAACACCCCAATTATTATGAAAAACTACAGAGACTTCACCAAAGTAATTCTACAACATATTATACTACGTAATATCATACAGTATAAAATATCATACAGTATAAAAAACTGGCCCATAGATGAAATCAAATGAAAACCAATGGAAATCTGGAAACACAATATTCATTTAATTGACAGACTGTGTACATTGTTACTCGTGTTTGACATTAAATCATTTTGTTTGTACCCAGGACTCCTTGTAAAAACATATTGATACCTAATGGATAATCTTGTTGGAATAAAGTAAATCAAACTCCCTAAAGGATTATCATGTAATGAACACTATAGGGCTTTTTGGATGGACCAGCCATGGACCATCCCTGTAACCCTAAATGTCTGTCAATCACTGACTCACTGACTGACTGAGTGATGAAGTTTCACCATTGGTCGGCCAGCCCAGTGTTGGAGTTTCCCCATTGGCCGTCGCTCTTTTAAAATGAATCAGCGCTAACAGTTTCTGTTATGTCCTTGGGGGCGTTTACAGTGGGGAGATACAGAGATAAGTTTTAAAAACACACATTTACTGACTGAAGCGTCTCACACAGAGGCTCCGACACTGACAGGAGCACTAACCCACACATACAAAGACTTGCAATGGATCCATTGTACCAGCTTGCACGGCAGCTAGCAACTAGTTAGCATGGTTAGCATAGCTGTGCTGTGCTATGTGTAGCCCACAGACTGTATACAAATGAGGTATAGCCATGGTGCCTCTGGTTTAACAGCAGCATAATGGGCTGGTTACAGATGTGTTTACAGTGTTTGTGTGCTCTAAAAAGACATCACAACATGGATATAAAGCCACACAGCTGATGGACTGTTAGGCTAGCATGCTAATTCTCTTCTAAACATATGGATGAGACCATATGTTTACAGACATCTGCAGATAGAAACAGATGAAAGCAGGGAGAGTTAACAGATAATTAGAATAGTTATAATTACATTTAAAATAAGTTCTCTTTCAAATCAAACATCCTAAGATATGAGTGGAAAGTATTGTTCTTGCAACTGCATTTATAACCTTTCTTTTTACTCAAACATTGCTTAACCATGTCATGTGATGCTACTTCAGTACACTTTAACAACAAATATTACTGGGACCACTACAGAAAATTGCAACATTTAATATCCAGGAATTCACATTATAGACACTACCACTGACTATCCCTGTAACACACTGGCCACAATTTTGCACAATGACCATACACAGTCCAGCCATATACTAGGTTTTGACTTAGACTTCTTGCTTAAGAAAAAGTTTTTTTAAAAAGTTGAATAGGAAACAGATGAGCTAGAGCTGAAAGGAGGAGGAGGGGTTGTACAGTGAATTCAGTCTCTGAAATCTCTGAAGGCTGCAGTAGATCTTTCAGTTACACTAAGCAGCACTGCCTGAAGTATGGAAGTTCATTAGTGATACAGTTTTCAGAGCTGTGATCAAATCTCACTAACTTATCCTGTTGATAAGAGGTTTGTTTTGAGGGGATTTTCTTCCAGATCTTTCCCTGTTAAATCGGTATCAGACATCCCAGCATGCAAAACTAGAACTGCAAATGTTAAATCCCTGTGAGGTGCGATCAGAAAGAATAATTATGGCTCACTACAAGCACAAGCAGAAATAACAGGAGTACCCATTATTGACAGCTTTATTAATGACATTTTTGTCATGGCCAAATGGCAGGTTGATTAACTCTTGGTCATAATACGATGGAATTTTTTTATGTAGTACCAAACCAAACCTTTCAAGTATTTTCACTTAATGAGAGAAAGGAAAGTGGGGTGGAGAGAGGGAATAAGAATCAACATATGACAGATTTGAACCAATGTCCTTAATTATCACATTATCTCAAGAAATCGGCCTTTTGTTTTCTCAAGATAACGAAATAAATTAACTTGGGATCTTGAGATAACGGCATTAAAAAAATAATTGCAAGCACAGCTGTTCTCTTCCGTAGAAATTAAACGTGTGAGAGGAATCATTATACAATCTGGCTTTTAATTCACTACCTCACCATCTGTGTCGCCAATTTCCCCCGTCTCCAAAATGTTTGTACACATGGGTCAGAGTTTCCTTACAGGTACGCACGTTCTCCCCTCAAATTTGTTGTTATAGATCACAACTTTTTCATGGGAAGTGGCGCTGCTCTTATTTCCATGTTGTAGCCTCCCCGAAGAAGAGACACCACACTTAAAAACTAAAACACTGCAGTAATGTAAAGTTTTTTTACATGCAAAATACTCTGGTATGGTCCTTTAGCTCCAGTCACTACCAGTGTGACTCAAATGTGACCTAAACACAGTTTATTCACTTTATTCACCAGTCAGCAGGTGATTTAATCTGAAGCAGGAAGGTGTCTATACAGACCGATGAAACGGTTTATAATAATCTGAGAGTCATCTGGGCGCTATTTCCTGACATTTTATAGACTTAACGATTAATCGATTAAGCAAGACAATAATCGTCTGATTAATTGATAATGAAAATAATTGTTAGTTAGCTCCAAACTATCATAAAATTAGCAAAAATTATAAAAGTTGCGTAGAAAATTTGAATTTACACTTCTTTTTTACCTCAAAAAGACAAATATCTTACGCAGAGGAACTAATGTACTGAATTTAACTGAACTGATTTTACTTATTTTCAGTGTTTTCATTTTGCAAGATTTTATGTTTACTCAAATACTCTAATCTGTCAGCTACTGTTGCAGATTTTACATACAAAACATACAATAAACTCTTTAAAAAGACACATGAATATGTATGAAATATGTATATACATGCACCATCAGTAGCATAATCAAAAACTAACATTACATCCATAATAATGACATACATTTACACCAATTTATGTACTTTATAGGACAAATCTTGTGTTTAGACTAAATATTTTATACCTTAAACCTCCCAACATGTTACATTGAATAGAAGTAACTTTAAAGGGTAAAACAACTGAATTTGATCCTAATATTTGTCTTTTCTTACATTAATGATCCCAGACTGAATAAAAAGTGCACAGAGCAACAGGTGATTTTTGAGGATTTTAAAGGAAAGCCCCCCAGTGGATCTGAATTCAGCCTTTAAAACAAACTGTCTTAAAGTGATTCAGGTGACAAACAATGCACATTCTTTGCATTTTATCCTTTCCACAATAATTCTGCATTTGTGTATATTTTTCATCATGCACAAATTAAAGAGTAAAGAGACTGAGAGTCACTTACAGATCTGCTGCTCTGCACCCGCACCTCTGCACGCAAAACACACGAGTCCCACAACCATGTAGGGTGGTGCAGGCTTGTTTCTGCATGAAACCTCCCAGCCTCTTAGCCAGTCCACTCCTCCCCCTGATCCTGCACAGATCTGCTGCAAGGGGGGGAGAAAAAAACACTAATGATCCTTTACTCAATTATTAGTACAACAATACAGAGCTGAAGCTTTCTGTTACAGGTTATTCTCATCTTTATCATTGACTCACTGCTCAAAACATTTGAAGTTTGATACTTTAAAATGTTATTTAAGTGTTTAAGTAGAAACAGAGATATTATCTCTGTTTTAATCAAAATCAGGTTTGTTTGTAAAATAATTTGTCACATAAATCAATTTTGTATAGATATAGAATTTTGTTTAACAAGAAAAAAAGGAAGCAAACTGCCCAGAAGTGTAGAATGTAAACTTTGAATCCATTCATCAGCATGTCTGTAATGCGTTCACTTGAGAAAAAAAATTCTGTCCTGTTTTTCTGAATGAACGAGATAATTATCTCAGAATTCTGTGAAAAGTTTTCATGGAAAAAAATAATTCTACTCTGATTAACGAGATACCTCAAAACCCTGACTGTGGTAATACCACCGTCTGAACTTTGTTGCACCTAAAGTAGTGTAATTACGGTAAGGACGACCTCTGAGTGAGGTGAAGGTCTTGTAAGATACATACATGCATTTTCTTTCATGTTCTTTCTGTGTTCTTTTATGAATATAATGCATTATACTTTTTTCTCATGTTTGACCTGTTTAGTTTTTATTTATTATAGGTTATCAGATAAATCCAAAACATTGCTGGTCCAGATGTTCTCTCTAACAATATTAAAGTCAAGTCATCCCACTGAACCTGTGGAAACTGCACACTAAAATAACCCCTTAGCTCTGAAGGCAGTCTGGTGTGTTTGTTTCATCTATTTTTGAGCTTTGATGAAACATTTTGCCTGTTGACAAACTAATAACATCATCTGTATTACTTAAAGACCCGAGTATGTCCCAGCGTTTCAAACCAAAACCAAAATAAACTAAAATAAACTAAACATGCAGGACATGTTTGCTTCCATGAAATCAAGCTCTCAAGTGGGAATGGGATCTCATTAATTTAGAAAAACAGAGCAGAGTTTTTTCATGAAGACTTTTCTCAGAATTCTGACATAATTATCTTGTTAATTCAGAAAAAAAACAGGGCAAATTTCTTTTCTCAAGTGAATGCATTATGCTTCCGCAGCAGAGCTTCAACCAGTATGATAAAAAAATAGAATTAGAGCTGAATTAGTGATAAAAAAGTTTCTTAGGTGGTAAACAAATGTCAAACCCATCATTAGCAGACAAAGATCCCCCCAAAAATACCAAAATATTTAACTTGGAAGACTCTGGAACAGGATGCTTAAAGCCACCATGTTTTGGCCCCCAAAACAGGCAGGCAGCAATGTAAGTTGTTTGTTAAAGGCTTATATCAGGCTTTGGATACACACACTCCACTTGTTAGTAGATCAGTTCATTGTTGGTTTGGATCCAAACATGAGATTTGTTGACAATAAGAAAAACATATAAAATCACCAGACTGATCCTTTAAGAAACATCAAATCACTGAGCGTAAAACTCTGTTGTATGCAGCTAACGGCAAACTGAAGCTAAATATTACACTTTATAGAAACCTGATAAAACAACCTGAAACCTTAGAGTGAGATATACCTGTTTCGTGTCTGTGTTTAATACGGAGCTGGAGTCAGGACATGGTTAGCTTAGCTTAGCATAAAGACTGGAAGAAGGGGGAAACAGCTAGCCTGGCTCTGTCTGAAGTTAAAAAATACACCTATCAACTTCTCTAAAGCTCACTAATTAAGACCTTTAATTCCTGAAAAAGCTCATAACTTTCACTGAACCAAACCAAATGTACAAATGCACCAGATCTAAATGTAATGTTTTGTTTGCTGCAATCAGCTCTCAACAGTGCTCATTTTATCAACAGATTGTGTGTTTCCCATGGAAAGCCCCTGTTCTTCAAAGTAACTGCAGCCTGGATAAGGCACATTATAGGTGAACCAGCAACAACCCCTCAGGTCACAACCTTCACTGAAAACCACCCTTAATTGGGGCCCCCTCAGAGGAAACCTCTGAGTATGCAGACATGATTCCTTCTGCAGATAACAACTGAGCTGTCTGTATAGCCTGCTGCTTCTGTCTTTTCTCTGTTCATCAACAGACTCTGCATCTATGCTCATGCATCACATTACACAACCCTAATCTGGGAAACACTTTTGTCCTTACAACACAAATTTAAAGGACACATATTCTGCTCATTTTCAGCTCTATGTTTATATTCTGGGGCTCTACTGGAATCTCTTTGTATGATTTCCAGTTAAAAACTCCTTATTTATCTTATACTGGCCCTTTATGCAGCCCCTCAGTTCAGCCTCTGTCTGAAACAGGCCGTTTTAGCTCCTGTCTCTTTAAGGCCCCCCTCCTGATGAGCCCGCTCTGTTCTGATTGGTCAGCTTCAGGAAGCTTCCTCCGGCTCCGGAGGCTACGTAAACAAACTATAGTAGCAGGATTTCACTTCTTTTTCTCCTTCTTTACTCCAAATGTCAACTTCTCAAATCCATCCGTACATGTTGGAGCTGAATCAGATCTGAGATATGAGAGTGGACAACATGAACAACACATGGAAACACCTTAGCAACCACCTTAGCAACCACCTTAGCAACCAACTGCACATTTATGGACATGTGCAAATGACCTGATGTCAGTTTGATGGGGAAATAGTGTAAACTTTACAAACGATCATTCAAAAGCCCTGACTTTTGACTTTCAGGGAGTATATAAGTACATAAATGACAGAAAATCATAAAAAGCATGTTATATTCCCTTTAAAAAGGTAGTTTTCAACTTCCTCCATGGTGATTTTAGCCTTCAGATTATGTCCCGGAGTTCTCCAGAGAACAATTTCTTTCAATTTTTTTCAACAATTCAACAATTTCAACAATTGTTTTCAAATGAAAAATTAACAAAGCCCAAAGCGATGTCTCCGAATTGCTCAGCTTTCAATCGCATCTCACAGTTTTCCTCAGTCGTCATGTGACGTGAAGTAAGTGACGTCAGCTCGTCAGCAAGGTAGAAAAAACATCACAAACGAAGCATCCAGGCAGGTTGGAGCCCTGACTTTTGTCTTGCAGGCAACATTTCTATTCACGTTCACCTCAAGTTTTGAAACTTTGACCATATTTAACATCCGACATCATAACAGGATACAAATAACAGAAAACCACAAAAATCAGAATATGTCTTCTTTAAATATGTTCTCTGTGTGTGTGTGTGTGTGTGTGTGTGTGTGTGAGGGATCTTTGTAATAGAAGATTGGTTTACTTACAGTATTCTTTTGCAGAAAGGAATTAGTTTGGCCACAGAAGAAAGGGAGGAGAAGCTGGGGAGGAGAAGCTGGGGAGGAGAAGCTGGGAATTAAAAGGAAGAAGAAACATGTGTTATTATGTCACATCATGATGTGTGGGGGTCAAGTCATGAAAAATGGAACAGAAAACATTACATGGAAAACATTACATCTTGAGATAACAAGCTTGAATTCAACTCTGTGGTCCAATTAGTCATTTTCAACTCATTCAACTCAAATACGCATGTAAAAAAATATTAAATAAACAATAATAAGTCATTACTTTTGAAGCAGCAACAAACCAAAACAAGTTTCTACTGATTGAAAAGGAGCAGGCTGAAGGCTCAGCTTATTAGGCCTACAGCACCCTTTTTACATTCCTGATTCTGTACAGATCCCTTTAGATTTATACACTGAAAATGAAAGAAAGAAAACAAAATATATGTATATTATGTTTGAGAGCATGTGCGTTTATAAATAATATGGCTGTTGGTTAATGATAACCAGCTCTGTTTACAATTCTTATAGCTCTGAAAGCATGAAAATTGGATTTGTGATTGTTTAGTATGTTTCCCCAAACCTCCACACAGTAGGTAATGTACAGAACTATAACAGAAAGGTTTAATATATGTAATGAATTTAGGTTGAGGATGTCTTGTTTTGTGCAATATTGTCATTTTTGTTTTTACATGATTTATATGTGGTTTCCAGCATAGTTTGTGGTCTATAACAACTCCCTTTCTATTTCAACATTATCTGTCATGATAATGTACTTGATTATTGATTTTGTTGATATCCAAATATTATAAATTTAGTTTTATTTAAATTTGATGAGAGCTTCTTAATATCAAACCATCATTTTAATATGTTCAATTCCAATTTCCACTGTATCCAGAAGCTGCTCAAAATTTTTACCAGAACAAAATGAATGTGACCACATGTGACCCTCAGCAAGTCAGATTTATCATTGTTTATTTGCACATACTGATGTTTATTATCAAGATAGTTACAAAGCCATGAGTCTAATACCATATCTTTCAAGTTTCTTCATTAATAATCTATGATCAATAGTGTCAAATGCAAAAAAGTTTTTTTCTAATATTTTTGAGAACTGAGGACGGAGAGAAACTGGTCTATAGTTTGAAAAAAGTGCCTGTCTCCATTTCTATAGATAGAAATGACCATTGCTATTTTCATTTTGTTGGAAACATGCCTGTTTGGAGTGATTGGTTACAGATATGGGTCAGTGGTTTCACAATATACTATATAATATTTTTTACTAGTGTCATGTCAAACCAAGGACTCTTTCCCACTTCACACACAGCTATAAATTAGTTGTGAGGACCAGTTGGCTGCCCTTAATAATTTGGATAATATGATTTTCCTGTAGCCTTTTTATTACTGATTAATCAACTATTTGTTTTAGCGCCCTATTTGAGAGCATTAATATTAATTTCTGAGCACAAATTAGTCATTTGTGTGCATTAAATTGGTATTCCAGGGCAGGATTTATTACTGTGAGAGTGCAAGTTAGTCAAGCCTGCGCACAAAGTTTTCATTCAAAAGCACAAATTAGTGGTTTGTGCACATTAAGTTTTCATTTAAGAGCCCGATTTATTAATTTGAGAGCACAAATCAGTAATTTGTGCACAGAAATGTGTTTATTTTTGTCTCCATGACACCTGGTGGTCTGTGTACTTGTCTGGTAATGCAACTAGAATATTACCTCTATTATTTTTTTCTATTTTTTTCTGTATGTATGTGCTAATATTTTTTTTTCTTCTTCTTTGTTTAACTTTAAACTTAGATGTTATAGTTTGTTTCTCTTTTTTGGTGAGATGTCTTTATAAGCCCTTTTGGGTTTTTTTTTTTTTTTTTTAATTCCTTTAATGTATTATGTAGTTTCTGTGTGTCTTGTTATTTGTGAACAGAGATGTAAGACGTGACCACAGCTGGCTCAGATTAAGTTCTTCTTAATCTGACTTCTGTTACAGTAAACAATCCAAGTGTTCTTCCATGTAAGTCACTTTGGACCTGGAGGATTCAAACCTTCTGTGGTAAAGAGTTCAGTGAACCCGGGTCATCATCACAGCTTCACAGCAGGGACAGGCAGCAGCCCAGGACAGTCTGTGGGAACAGTCAACAGAGTCTCTTTTCCAGTCATGGCTTTTCTACATCTTGCCAATAATCAGTCCTGGAGTTCTGGATAATTTTGTCACCTCCAGTAGGGGTGGAAATGTTTTTTTTTTTAATGACTAATGTGATGACATAATCATCCTTGAGTCTTACAGTTTCTGAGGAATTCATCCCAAAAGATTATTTCCATATGTGCAGATACTGTAAAAATCCACATAACAGCTTGTTCTTAGTATTATGTGATGTTTTGACGTCAGCCAGCTCTCCCTTAGCGCCCACAGGCCCACAAAAGCTCTGAGTCCTCCTCAGTCCTGCAAGTGGACCAGTGGATCCCCTCAGCTGTGTGTATACAACAGCAGGAAACACTCACAGACTTGACATGTGAGTGACTAAAGCACGGATCCTCTCCTGTAGCTGCTGTTGGCTGCTTCTCATCCGCCCACAGAGTCTGCTGCTCTTCCTTCAGGACAAATAAAGGCTTAAAATCTTACAGAAATATTGCAACAATAGTCCAACTCAGTGTGAGTCCCGGAGCTGGGGAGAGCAGGTGAACTGTCAACCACAGCTGTCAATCAACGCCCACATGGCAGACATCAAAGCTACTATAAGTCTTCAAATCTTATTAAAGCATAATTCTGGTGATTTTCTACATTTTTCTTCTTGCCAACAAATCTCATGTTTGGATCCAAACCAACAATGAACTGATCTACTAACAAGTATTGTGTGTGTATCAAAGCCTGATATATCTGATTCCTCTGTTGTGTCTAAAAACTATTAAAAACAGGTCAGTGAGTCACACCGCTGCACTGGGTCACATGTTCCTTCATCATGAAGACTTTGGTCATGTTAGATTGTTTAGAAACGGCTCCAAAGACTAATAACAGCATCATATTTTCAGTCTCTGGACAGTAGTTCTGTGTAAGGCAGACACCACTGAGCATGAGTGGGAACGTGGTTCTGTTTACAGCTTCACTAGCTTGTTGTGCTACAGATCACAACCTCTGGACTTTTTGCTACATTATTAATTTCTCCAGAGGTTGTGATATGTAGCCCAACAAGCTAGTGATGCTCTATAACAGTAGATGACAGAATATCTTTGGGTTGTGGACTGTTGGTTGGGATTATTTTTTCATTATCGATTAATCTGTCGATAATTTCTTAATGAATTGATTAGTTGTTTAGTCTAACAAATGTCAGAAAATGGTGAAAAATGTCGATCAGTGTTTCCTAAAGCCCAAGCTGACGTCCTCAAATGTCCTGTTTTGTCCACAACCCAAAGATATTCAGTCATACACATACATTATGTCATACAAAGCTGTAAAATTTTAACCTACTGAACAATGATTAATTAGAAAACAAGACCAAATCTGGTCTGAAGTGTCAAACAGGATCAAATCCCATCAGACTCGCTTCAGACTGCAGATGTTTTTCTCTGTGACTTTGTTCTTCTGCCAATAAAGTCTGCAGCTGTCAATGAACTGTAGCTGTGATGTTTACGAGCAGACATTAGTGATACTGAGAATATCTAATGTCATATCATGCAGGTGCTTTATGAACTTATTAATTAAATATTCTAACTTTATTCAAAGACAAAAGCTTGATGCAGACTGTATTAGTTTCTTTAGGGGAGTGACGTCCTTGTATTTTAAAATGGATCTCTGAGTTTTTTCCTCCTGCTGCATTTTATCAGCTCAGTGTAACCCCTGAACAGTTAAATTAACTGTTAAAATAAATTGCCTGTTCTGAGTTCATGTTGCTGAGAATTCTTTCACTCTCTGACATGAACTGAAGCCAATAAACTGCTGCTTTAATGAACTAAACATAGCTTAATTATGTGTTTTGGCAGCTTTCAGCTGGTCATTACAGACTGTAGTTATTATAGTTCAGCCTGCTGAGATACAGTTTGGTCCACTGTGAATATTAAACAATATCAGTTTTATCTTTTTTTGGTTGGAGATGCTGCTTCATTTTTGTTTGATGTGTCTCTTCAGTACTTTGGTGCAGGTCAAACTATCTAAACAACTACTGGCCAGACTGTCATTAAATTTACTGTTTATGACTCCCAGAGGATGAATCCTAATGCTGTTAGTGAGTCCCTGATCTTTCCTTCAGCGCCATTAGGCAAAACTTTTAAAAAATAAATATTTTCCTACCTGTTATCCATTAGCTGGTTGTATTTTTGTGATCTCACACAGACGTCTTCTTTCTGCCTGGAAGCCAGAGTTTAGATCCAATATTTGCACAGACTCCATTGCTCCTCTCTCTTCTTCTTCACTGGATGCACATTAAGTCCGCTGTGCTCATAGAGGCTGAATTTGTGGTTTAATAATAATAATAATAACAATAATTTTATTTGTGCTCCTACCTTGAAAGTGCTCAAGTGTTCTCCAGTGCAAAGAGACAGCAGAAAAGACAATCACAGATATAAAAACAGCAGAAAAGACAGAAAACAGGTACAATTATTAAAGGGGACCTATTATGCTCATTTCCAGCTCTGTTTTTTTATTTTTGGACTCCACTAGAGTAACTTTACATGATTCACAGGTAAAAAAAACTCCTTATTTATCTTATACTGGCCCTTTATGCAGCCCCTCAGTTCAGCCTCTGTCTCTAACAGGCAGTCTTAGCTCCTGTCTCTTTAAGGCCCCCCTCCTGATGAGCTGCAGAAGACCAGCACACATCCAACAGGTAAACTACTTATTTCACTTTGCAGGGCTGTGTAATGGAAGAACACTCACTGCCAGCTCCACTTGAGTCATGGCTTGGTGTGACTACCCCCAAAACAATGGAAAAACACCATAATGTTAGTGGAGCGGAGCAGTGAACTGGCGCGCTGTGTGTGGAGCAGATGACCATATAAAGAAATCTGTCACCAGCTGACGTCAGCTCGGGCTGAAAGTAAAAAAAAAAACCGTTAGCAGAGTGTTCAGAGCAGTCTGAAGCCGCTGCTTTTTGCTCACAGGGATTACTTCTACACACGTTTACCTCATTATTTGACACTTTGGCCACATTTAACATGAACATCTGACATTGTAACATTATATATATATGACTGAAAATAAGGAAAAACATAATAAGTCCCCTTTAAAAATAAGGATTAACAAGCTGTCAGTTAAATGATGTTTTCGCTCCAAGCAAACAATGTATCTATCCAGACAGAGAGAAGATATATGTGAGCTCACAAAAATACCATTTTGAAGATTCAAAGTACAACAGGTAACAGAACAGGTAAACAGTAAATATGTTATATGTTTTTTAAAGTTTGTGCAGGGGACACTATGTGACTGGGGGAATGTTGGGTCTCTGTAAATTAAAGAGTCTAGACCTGCTATATGTGAAAAGTCCCCGAGAAAACTTCTGGTGTGATTTAGCATTAAATAAATAAAATTGAACAGACTCATTTTGATTATAAAATGTCAAAGTTCAAAGCACAAAGAAGAGTTTGCACCCCCAAATCAGTTAGATTGTTCCTTTTCTTTAGTTTTTTCTGTCAAACTTGAGCACAGGGGAAAAAAGGATGTTTGAGCTCTTCAGTGTGCAAACTTCAGTTTCCCCCTGTGCAGAAAACTAAATAAAAGAAACAATATAACTGATTTGGGTGTGCAAACCATTTTTTGTACTTTGAACTTTGACATTAGCAAAAATTACAAATATTCTTTGTTTGAGCTTCTCAAATGTGCCAATTTGCTGTTTTTCTTGGTAATATATGACAGAAAATTGAATATATTATCAGAAAAAGAAACAAACTGAGGACATCATGGTGGTGCTCTGAGAAATTGTGAAGGACATTTTTCACCATTTAGTTTCGGAACTGCAGCTTATTCTGCTGTTAGTCTCACTGGATTCACTCTCACCCTGTGACTAGACAGCAAACGCAGCGTGAGCAGCACGTCAGCAGCAGCTAGTGCTCCGTCTGTGTGTCTACACAGGAGGCGTTCAGGTGCAGTGTTGAGCGTAGGTCACCCGTGTGTTGGAAGTGTTCAGAGCCACTGGCGCCGGAAGTAGGGGTGGGGGGGGATCAAGGGGCCATTGCCCCCCCCACTTTACCCTCCTCCCACATTCTTTTTAAGTCATGAATCACTGTATCCCCTCAAATTCCCCTATATTGCAACACTTACGGTAAAGAGGGCGCATCACGTTAGTGTTCATGTCAACAGCAACAGTGAACACAACAGCTGTGAGCATGGTGTCAAAGCTTTGGGTCCGGGGCTGCCACTGCTTCAGCCCCAAATGTTTTGAGCTGAGCCCGCATATTTCTGCTCCTCAAAACTGGTATTTTAATATAACAGAGTGGAACTTAATGTGGAGCGACAGGGGGAGAAATATGGTGCTGCACATAACAAGACGCATACAGGCCATGGATGTATTACAGGCAGTAAAGGTACAGTTTACAGTGAGTGGAGCGGTTTCCAGTGTTTCAGGCTTTTCTCCACATTTCAGCACACAGATTGGTCCATAATGAAAACTGCAGAGAGCACAAAAGCCTCAAATTGCCTGTCTTTAATTAGCAGAGATGTGCACACACAGCTCTCCACAATCACAAACCAACTTCCATGTATTTTGCTTCTTTTGTTTCTCTAGTATTTCGCATCTATAACATGATCTACTGAAATGTCCGTGAGAATAGGCTACAGCTATTAATGCGATATTACGTTCAGGTGTCACTGAATGTAATCCTGGATGTTGCAGAAACATCAGTACTGATGTTCTGTTTGTTGCCCACAGCTGGCTGTGTGTCATATTATTTACTTTGACTTTATTAAACACCTGCAGCATCACACAGCAGCAGAAACGATAAGACCATCTTTAAATTGAGAGAGTGATGTGCGCATTTATGCACTTGTTACCCCCCATGTCTGACTGAAGACTGAAAAGTGTGTTGGTGTGGGCGTGTTGTTTAAAGTGCCAGGGAGACAATGAAATAGGATCCAGCAAGTCTGGTTGGAGTAACAGATTTGCGTTTACAGGCTGATCCGAAAAACACTGCACAGCAGTTTATAATATTCACAACTCTGGAAAGTTATCATGCTGCAAACCTGTAGTGTGCACATGTGGAGTGCGTCTGTGTCCACGGTCTGCGTGCAAGTCCACAGCTGAACGCGGAAAACGAGAAAAGGCCTTAACACACACACACACACACACACACACACACACACACACACTCTCTCTCACACACACACACACACACACACACACACACACTCTCTCTCTCTCTCTCTCTCTCTCTCTCACACACACACACACAGACTTTTTGGCCCCTGCACTTCTGAAATGAATCCAGTGCCCCTGCTCAGAGCCCAATACACATGACTGTAGTGATGTGCATAAAACGGAGGGAAACAGAATTGAAGTGTGAATGAACGCTTCAGTGATGCCCGTGAGACGCGGCTGAGTCACGACCTGCAGGTGCATATAGCTACATAGATTGAAATGAGAGCGTAGCCTATCTGTTGCCTATGACGTGTGTGTAAAAAGACCAAAAATGGCGCTCATTCAATCCAATGAGAATTCCCCCCGCTGGCGTATACGCCAAAAAAAGTTTCTAGCTTCCAGGTTTGCTTCGGCGTTGTGCGGCCCACTGAATATGTGCAGCGGTGTTTCCCCCACTGGCCCCGCCCCTGAGTCCCCGCTCGGCCCATAGACTTTACATTGTGATGATATTAAACTTCCATGGATCAAAAATTCATAATAGAAAGAGTCATAATTGACCTTGTTTGCAGTTGGAGGAGTCCTGTCAACAGTGTTACAGACGTCTCTTTCACAATGGTGGTCTATGAGGAAAATCATTTTTGGGGCTGCAGGGGGATTTTTCGCTGCAATACCGCGAGTGACCACTGGGAAAAAGATTCTACAAGGCTGAGCAGTGGCGCCCTTTCCAGCTCTCATTATACATTAATGGTTCAGTAACAGTTCAATTGCTTTCATACAAAAATGTCCATTTTCCACCATCAACTGGACTGTGTGTAGTTTAGCGAGAGCTTTCTCCTCTTGTTCTCAATAACTCCTGAACAGTATTCAGCCTCTTTTATCAGTGTTAAGTTCAGAATCAATTTTTACTCCCAAAGGGAAAAAATCTGAACTTTATTTGACAAGGTCAACAATGTTTAGAGTTTTTAAGTAGGAGTAACTTACCTTTCTCCTGGGAACCTGACACTCCTTGAGGTCCCTGGGTCTGCACATGGTCCCTTTTAGAGCAATTTTGGCATAGTGGTCTCTGTCAGAATTGCAGGTCATGTGACACACTTGAGCCCCCCAAAATACTTTCTCCTACAAACAAAGACACAGCTGTAAAACAATGAAACAAAAAAATTACTGAGCACATTCAGAAACAATTGCATTATTACAATTCAAATTAGAAGGACTGAATTCACATCATAATGTCCCAGAAATGCAGAAATGTGTGTGTCTGCTCATTCCATAATTTATAACAGAAATCTCAGACCAAAATTAATTAATTTCAAAAAAATTGATGCATAGCCAGGAGGTTGTGACTTCAACCCTCTGAAAGTCTGTAATTTTTCATTTTTCAAATCATTTTCACATTATATTTTAAGCTAGCAGTTCAATACATTTTCTATAAACTCTATATCCCCACAATAAGGTTTAAATGTTGTTTCAAAGCCTTTTCCACACTACCAGGAAATAGAATCCAGTAAAGCAATACTCACTGAATCACTGAATCTTTTCTTTCTTGATGTTTTGGTGGCCTAAAGGTAGAAAAATGTAAATTTCTTTAGTCAATTCAGTTAATTGTAGATATTTAAAGTTCCCCCAGCAAAAAGGCCATGGTCCACAGCTCGCAGAGTTCAACCTTTGTTAACTTTGACCATGGATATATTATAGGAACTAAAATATAAATTTACATGTCAGTCAGAGAGAGAGAAGGAGACTTTGATGTGTAAATTTGCAACTTTGACCAAAAACTAGCTTAGCTTGTATCAGTTATATGTGTGCTCGCTGCTGAAATTTTGACATTTAAACATTAAACACATGCTGCAGTTGAAATACAAATGCTAAAAGAATTTTTAAATAGAAGTTGAAATGGAAGTACTAAAAGAAGTTTAAGTCAAGTGTCGATTTAAAGCTAATGTTTCTAAGTAATGTCAGTTATAGCAAGCAGTCTATTCTAAGCTAAACTTTAGTTTCACCTATCAGCTGAGGCTTGACATGTCTGTAACATTCTGGTGTCACACCAATCTCCATTAAAAACACAGTAGGTTTAATGTTGTCACGCTCACTGGTGAAGCTGCATTCATGGCCGAATATTTCTTGACATTTTGTTGACTCCTTTTAACACCTTTAATTCAGCATACAGCCAGTCCCCCAAACTGCTGCTTAAAAATGCTATTTGTACCATCAGTTGTCCAGCCTCTTGACTAATGTTACACATAATAACCAATGTGGATGGTACTTGTGAGAAATGTGAATCTCACTGTGAAAGCTAACATGACCATTTAAATTGTGTAGTAGCAGTGAGTCAGGTGTGTATGTTGTGTGTAAAGGTGTTTACCTACAGTAGTTACTGTGACATCTTTTATGTTTCCTCTCATTGTGTGGCTGATGAATAAACGGTTTTATGAGAGTCTTTGTAAAGTCATGAATGCTGAGTGATAACAAACCCAGAAACTACCTGCAAACAAAAATCTCTGTTCTTACAGTATTTGTAAATTAAATTGTTGGAGCATATTTCACACATATATTACTGCACATAAGTATGGATTACTGAGCTCTGCCAGTAAAGTAACTATACCTCTCTTACTTCTAAATAACTGAATAACATCATCACTCCATTGTAATAGAATTTGACCCATTTTGCTCTGTAAACGAGTCCCATGCAGACCTCCACTGTGAGGAGCCTGCAGCAGGCTGCTTTAAGCTTTGATTGTTTCTTAGTGATGTAGTGACACCTTGTGGCCAAGAGCAGTACTGCTCTGCTTTTGTTCCACATCATTTTAAATCTAGTTCCCTGGCTGGAATCAAACTAAGGAGGTTGCTGTTATGTGGCAGGCACAGTTCGGCTACCAGGCCGCTCCCATTTGGAGCCATTTTTAAGTTAAAAAAAAGTCCAAATTCTCTGATTCCAGCTTCTTAAATGTGAATATTTTCTGGTTTCTTTAGTCTCTATGACAGTAAACTATCTTTGTGTTGTGGACAAAACAAGACATTTGAGGACGTCAGCTTTGACTTTGGGAAACACTGATCCACATTTTTCACCATTGTCTGGCATTTTATGCACCAAACAACTAATCGATTAATTGAGAAAATAATCAACAGATTAAAACCAGACCAAGCTGCACAGGATCAACATTAATTAGCCCCTCACCTCAGGGAGAGGAGAAAATCCCTCTGATTGGCTAATAGATAGGATTTGAAAATGAATCCACAGTTTTTGATATTGATAGACAATGCTGAGTTTTGGTGTAGAGTGAAATATGAATTTTAATCAGAAACAGAACAAAATATAAAATGATCACTTGTTGCTGCAGAAATGCTACTAAATCCAGATGTATCCAGCTCCTCTGTTTTCAAAAATAGCACCTGATCTCTCCATAAAAATCCTGAAAGAAGAAGAAGAAGACAGCTTAAGTCTCCGTCAGATACAGTGACAGGAGGAATCAGCACCCAACAGAAAGAGTACAAATCGCCAGTGGAAATAAAAAAAAATCTCCATATTAAGCAGAAAAACAAAAGATGCATGTTCAAGAAGTAAACTAAAGGAAACTCCTTGTGACAAAAAGCCCAGCTGTGAATAAAGGCTTTTAAATGAAGTCTTGTTTTTTCTGATGGTTTTCCTCATTCATGTTGGTGGCAGTCTTTGTCCAACATCCTCATCGACTCTTCAGACAAAGCTCCTCACAAGCCTTCTGTGTCTCAAAGCGGTTGCTGTTGCCGTTGCAGCCGCTGTACCAGAATTGGGAGCATTCACCGCGTTTGCTGTCAAAGAACCACATTACGGTGTAGTTCTGGCAGCTGCCGGCGTCGTGTTTGAGCAAACAGGCATCTGGATGGAGACAGGAGAGATATTAAAGTGTTACACTAAACAGTAGGACTCATGCAAGAACATTTTCATATTTTTATCCTTTTTTTCCAAGTCAGATTCAGCAAGAGCCACGCACAACACATTACACACAGACAGCTCAGACAGTGGAGTTATAGAAATATACCAAAAAAGGACTGCATGAGGGAGTTTGCATGTTTTGGCCCACAAATATTATCTTCTTAAAGCTGCACTAATCGATATTTTGTATTAACAATTGCAATGTATAAATCCTGGTAACACTTGCTCTAACTTACTGTTTCAAACTAATACAGCTTTCTTCCAAGTCAGATTCAGCAAACCCTCATAGCTGCACAAACTCATTGTACATTTCTGTGTCCTCATGAGATGTGAACATTAGCACAATCAACACCTTCATATTGCTATATAAGTGGAATTGAGTCATAATAAACTACAGTGTGTGTGTGTGTGTTGATGGTGATGAAGAACATGTCACCCAGTGCAGCAGTGTGACTCACTGACATGTTTTTAATAGTTTTTTGACAACAGAGGAATGAGATATATCACAATACTTGTTAGTAGATTAGCTCATTGTTGGTTTGAGTCTGCACATGGGATTTACTGTCAAAGAGAAAAATATAGAAAATCATCAGATGTATTTGTAACTGAGACAAAACACTAGAGGTCGCCAAAGGCTGCTGGAAGACGTTTAATAAATGTGGTAATATGTATCAATATTTTTATAAACCAGACAGATTAATCTCATCAAACTCCACCATCTTGGCACAAAAAGGAGCCTAAAACAAAAAACATAAAATGTGTTTACAGATATTTTTAATCCAGCTCTGATCATCAGCTGCGGTGTTTTTGTGTGTAAAGTGGTGTGTTTGCTACCGCTGAGGTTAGCTCCTGACAGTAAACTCTGTCCGTCCTCTCTGGTCAGAGTGTCGATGATGTCCAGCTGTCTGGTCCAACTCTTTATTCCCATCACCTTCTGAACCCTCTCCTCCGTGTGCTCATCCATCAGCTCTGCCGACCCGTCACTGAACACACAGCAGCAGACATTCACTGATTTATGGTCAAATTATTCTGAACACAGTCATAAAAGTTACATCTCCAATCACTACTACTAGTCCACTAGTTTTCATCAGAAACAAGTGAACACAACACTGACATATCATCATCTCCTGGGAATCATCATCATGTTGAACTTGTTAGCAAACAGTTTCTTATTTCCACATCCAGCAGTTACGGAGCAACATTATCATTCATTAGGAGTCGTGTTTCTGTCCACCTGGTGAATGTAAGTCCAATATTCACTCTCTGTTAGCTGTTTCTGCTCTCTACCAACTCCTGAGGGAAATATCTGGCTCTTTAGCTGCTAAATGCTCCACTATGTTCACCAGCTAGTCTACAGCTAACTTCATCTTCATCACTGCTTTTATCTCTACCTTTATCTGGTAACCTGAGTGTGTATATCAGAATCAGTTGGTGAATCACAGAGCAGGATTTCATAAAAGATGAATAACTGAAACCATATTTGGAAAGCTTTTGGCTTAAAGTTGTATATTCCAGCTTTGCTGGCCAAAAGTGTCTAAATGTTACCTGTCTGACAGATGCTTTGCTGATATGTTTAATTTGTTGTGTGTAATTCTGCAGGCAGTGTGAGTTACCTGTCCAAGAAAAATACGTCTGTCAGCTCTGGCAGCTGGGCGCAGGTCTGTTGTAAATGAGGAGGAGGATACAAGTTCTTTCTCTCTGAAACAAACAGAGGAGAATAAATTCATGTTTGTTGTTGCTTAGAAACAATATGAAGAAATGTTTTGAAATGGTAAATGGCTGCATTTATATAGCGCTTTACAATGTTTCACACACACTCACACACCGATGTTGGTGCAACCATCGGGGCACTTCGACATGCGGACAGGAGGAGTCGGGGATTAAACCACCGACCTTCTGATTTATGGATGACCCACTCTACCTACTGAGCCACAGCCGCCCCTCCAAATGTATTTACTAAGTTCCCTGTCATTGTGAACTGGATGATATCTTGAGACAGAAAACTGTGTAGAAAGTTAAAGACAACCTGTGATCTGACTGAATGTAACCCTCTGCTGTCTAAGAGAGTCTGCTCTTACTCTTGAGGGCGGAGAGGAAGACTCTGAAGAAGCGCTGGGCGTAGCCCTGCTCGTCAGCCTTCAGTCGCCCAACGTGGATCAGGTGCTGCTGTACAGGCTCACTGGCCAGCTCCTCCACCTGCGTCCGGTTGTAGCGCTCGCCCACTGTCACCACAAACAGCGCCACTCCCTCACACTTGGCCTTCTGGGAGATGTAGTGCAGCTTGGCCTGGTCATTGTAAGCCGTCTGGGTGCCCACCACGGTCAGCACTGCCTTCCTCCTGCGGGGCTGCTTGGCCTTCTGGAGCACCTCCTTCAGGGTGAACTCCAGCGTCTGTCCCAGCGCCGAGGAGCCGCCCTGCTGCTGCATTTTCTGGACCAGGTGCCTCTTCATCAGCTGGTGGTTCTGGTACTCCTGCAGGCCAAACTCCACCTTGGGAGCCCGAGTGCCGCTCTGCTGGACTACAGCCACTCGGGCCCACTTGTTGACTCGGTGGGGCTGCGGGCTCACAGCCAGCTGCTCCACCACAGAGCCCAACAGCTGCTGGATGCCGGCGTACTCGTCAGCCTGCACCTTCCTGGAGCTGTCTGCTATCATCACCAGGTCCACATCCACCTCCTGAGGCTTCACTGGTTCTTGGACAGAGGCGCACTCCATTGCACGTTTGCAGGGGTCTGAAGAAACAACAGAGGAAACATTCAGAAACCTGAAACTTTGGCCAGAAAATGGGTCCAGATTTGTCGCTCTGTAAAATATTTAAGATAGTATTAAAAATTTTGACCTGATCTGCCTTCTTTACACAACACATTAAAGCTGAAATTTGTAATAATGTTGAAGAACTCCTGATCCCTAACAACATGCCCTCAGTCAGAAAATGTGGAAGTCTACTGGAGGTCATTGAGGTTATAAAACACTCTGGATATTGTTGAGCTGTCTCGGTTGATAACGCCTTTTCAATGTCACATGAACATTCCCATTGACTGATAGATGTGGGTGGTAGTTCCCGATTTTAAGAAAGGGCACTGAAGGATGTGCTACAATTATCAACTATCACACAACTACATGCTGTGGTGCTGAGGTACTGCTTAGGCTGTGGTGGATTGCCCCTTCAATTGTTTGCCCCAAGTGAGAAACTTCAATAATCTCTGAGTCTTCATGAGTGAGAGTCATGTGACAGACAGGTTGGTTTAGTCTGGCATTGTGTCCGACTTAACCTACGATCATGAATACTGGATAGAATTTGATTCTGGATGCAAACGACCAATATGAGTTTTCTTGAGGGGGCGCATGGGCTCAGCCTTCTTTTCAGTTTAATCTCATACTTTAATCACTTTTTCAGCACAACCTTTAAGAGCCAAACATGCAGAAATAAATAAATAAAAAATGAAACAATTTTGACAGAAAATTACTGGATGATTGACATGAAATGTTAATTTAAGCATGAGGCTCAGAGCTTACCATAACAGATTGCACAGTTCTTGACTTTGCTGAGATCGGCAGCCTGGTTCTGCAGCACTGTGAAGATGGAGTGTCCTGTGTCGTCGACCTTAGATGAAACAGCTGCTGTCATTATTTTATACACTTGCCAATAAGAATTTTACTTCAGCGGCTGAGAACAATGTCCGTATGGCAAGCTCTTAAGAAAACTTAGGAAAGACGACTCCTGACATTTCATTCATCTCAGGCTTAAAGTTACATTAATTTTGTACTTACTATCCAACATAATGATTTAGTCGACAGGTTCAGTATTATGTCCAAAAAACTCCCTTTGCTGCACTAAATTTAAGATATCTGCTGAGAAAAATGTTGACGCAATATTGGTATTAATAAGAATAGGGAGGTGGGGAGGTGTAAGAGGTGGGGAGCACAGTGATGTCGACTGTTAAAGCGAATAAAAACCATCAGGGAAAAATAACACACTTTCCTCTGAAATAAACACCATTCCAGGGTCAGACCAAAGATATCAGCCTGGTAATGGCTCAATGTCACCAGGAATATGCGCTGGGAATGAAAACGAGCATCATTTTATTCCGTCTAGTGTTTCAAAGTGGAAGACAATCTGGGAAGCTTCATGATGTCCTGACAAAAAGGCGAAGCAATAGAGCAATGATGTTAGTGCTGTCAGGTGGAACAGTGATGTCAGTCTCTGGCACCTTATCAATCACATATCTATGTCATGCATGCCAGGAAAGAATACATGATTAGTAGGGGTCCAACACTACCACATTTGGGTTCATTAGCCTAGCCCTTTGAAGCTCAGCAAGGTAGCTCGGTGCCATACTGTTCAGGGCCTTAAAGGTCCAGAATAACATTTTAAAATCAATTCTAAAACAGACAGGCAGCCAAAATAGGGAAGATATGATTGTGCTTTCATGATTTGTTTAAAAGCTGCATTTTGGAAACCCTGAAGCCGTGCAATCAAGTTTTGGCCAAGGCATGTAAACACTGCATTACAATAATCCAGATGAGGAGTGATAAAAGCATTAATCACCCTTTGAAGATCATTGAAACAAATAAAAGATCTAATTCTGGAAATATTTGTCAAGTGGAAAAAATACAACTGAGAGCCTTTTAACATGGGACTCGAGAGTGAGGCTCTGATATAAAATAACTCCAAGGTTTTTAACAGTGGGGACCACATGCTGAGCTAGAGAGCCAAGAACAAGCAGAACTTGGCCATCACTGTGCTCAGGGCCTGTAATAAGGATTTCCGTTTTGGAGGAGTTAAGCTGAAAAAGATTTTCTACCTTTTTTTTTTTTTTTTCTTAACCACAGCTAGGCATTCATGCAGGATAAGATAACTTAGCTGATTCAGATGGTTTGCAGGTTTAATTGGTTAACCGGCAGCTATTTTGAAAATCAATTAATCATTCAAGTAATTTTTCAAGCAAAAAGGCCAAATATTTGATGGATCCAGGTTCTCAAATGTGAGAATTTGCAGCTTCTTGGTCTTACATGATAGTAAATTGTATACTTTTGGGTTTTGGACTGTTGATAGGACAAAAAAAAAGACATTTAATGATATCACCTTGTACTCTTGCATATTGTGATGGGCATTTTTCTGTTTTATGAAGGTTTATAGACCTGTTGATTAAGATGAAGAAAATAATTTTAGACATTGTTTTGACATTTGATTCAATAGGGATTGTTTTCATTGTTTTCATCATTTAACCCGCCTGTTGTTTTTTTGGTTAATCGAATCTTTCAGTTGATGAAATATAAAAGGTGAAAAATGCCCATCACAACTTCCCAGAGACTGAGGTGACATTTTCAAATGTCTTGTTTTGTTTCTTCAATGGTCCAAAATCCAAAGATGTTCAGTTTATGATATGTGACAAAAAAAAGCATTTCAGAAGCTTAAACCTGAGAATGTTTGGCAATTTTTTGATTGAAACATGACTGAAACAATTAATGGATTATCAAAGTAGTTGACAATAATTGTTCATGTCAGTTGATTAATCAAGTAATAATTTCAGCTCTAAATTGATTTGGTTTGAAGTGATTGCTCACTCTGGGACGACACTTTAAGAGCTGAAGCAACAACATGTTTGGATGTTTGCTTGGATGATTCCTATGAGGCCACAGAGCACTGCTGACAAATCAAACCCACCTCCATCGCATCAAGAACATCAGAATCCTCCTCCAGTGAGATGACCGCAGGGACGATGTTGAGGGCCCGGTACTCCATTATGGCGGAAATGATTTCGTTAGTATCCTGCGATTGTCCGTTGGAGAAAAACACGGCCACCTTCCTCATCATCACTCCTTTACGGGTGCGTTTGAAGACGTTCTGACCCACAAAGAGCATGGCGGCTCCCAGATCGCCCCGTTTGGATGTGCCCTTCATGGTGATGTTCTCCACAGATTCGATCAGTTGGGTCTTGCGGCGGTAGTCCTGGAAACGGATCAGGTACTTGGTGTTGGGGGTGCTGGCATACCCCACCACAGCCACACGGGCGCCCGTCGGACAGTTGCTCTCACTGATGGAGATGTCCTTCAGCAGAGAGAGGAGGGCGGTGCGCTGACTCTCGAAGGTGATCTCATTCGACATGTCCAGGCCAAACACCAGCTCAGTGGGGTAGGCTGGACACTTTGACTGACCTGGAAGGGTTGGGAAAAGTGGAGAATAATGTAAAACTACCGTACACATAAAACCCAAAACTGGACAAACGTTTTCAATTTAAATTCCTTTTCCACTGCTTCCAAAAGTGGTTTCTTACCACAACAAAATAAAGTTGTATCATCTGCAAATAAAAAACCTTCAATAATTGTGAATTAAAATTATGTTTTTGGACATATTGATACCTATTCTAACTACTTAACCAGGAGTGCGCTGCCCCACTCCATATCTTTGTAATTTTTTAATTTTTTTAAGTATCAAATGTTTTAATATCCAGGAATACCCCCGCAGTATATTTAGTATTTTCTATTATAGCTAATATTTCCTCCACAACTACATTTGCTATAAGCTGACTTCACTGCTTGAACAAATCAATGAACTCCAGAGACACATCTATAAAGCAAAATGAAAATTAGTTCAGTCTGAACACCATAATGTTAGCCAAAACACTATCATCTTTGAAATTGCCTCTCAAAGCCTTTGTGCATTTTGCCCTCACCCACCTTAATGGACACTGCAGTGGCTCCATCGTTGCAAACACATGTTGTTTATACAAACACTCTTCAAACCCACTGAACCGTTTTACAGTTCAGTCAGACACCAAAGTTTACAAAGACAACAAATGTGCACACCCACATGGTCCACTCACACAGGTGTTTTTAATTATTTTGTCAGATTAGACCTTTTCTCAGGACTGTGTGGGTGTATACAGTCCGAGCTTAACTGACATCTCTTTACTCCTTGATCGGGGCAGTACCTCAAATTTTAAGTCTGGAATTTCAATCCAGGCTTGGTTAAAGTGACTTAATATTAAGTAAAAATACATTTTTATTTTTCACAGTTTTCTTCCTTTGCATAACAGGTGACCCCAGGTCACTAAGGTCCAAACCACAAAGGTGGAAAAGGATATCTGGAGTCTACAGACCTGCAAGCTGCTCTGTGAGGCTAAATTTGCTCGCTAGATTAAAACTCAGGAGATCAAAGTTATTACCATTCATCCTAAGGGGAACATGAATGTGTGAACCAAAGGTCATGACAATCCATCTGATAGTTGCTGAGATATTTCACTCTGAATCACAAATGTCAACCTCTTGGTGGCGCTAGAGGAAAAGTCAGAGGATCACCAAAGTCACCAAAGTTCACAGCAATTCATCTGATAGTTGATAGTTGTTCAGTCTGAACCAAAGTGCTGGACTGACAGACCAACATTACCATCCCTAGAGTCATGCTGCTAGCTTAGCTGAAAAAAAAAGGAGAGTATAATGTAACCGACTCTCTGTCTCTTAACGTACTTACCATATTTTCAGGGTGACAAAATGGACATACGTACCGTGGCAGCATGCTGTGTGGAGGAGAAAAATAATAAAATTTGCACTGGAGAGTTATTGAAGCAATTGAATAAGTTTGCACTTAACTGAATTTGTAGACCTTTGTTTTCACTTTTGACCGTTTTTCTCTCAGTAAATCAATGTTATAAGACTTACCACAGTTGTCTCTGATGTAGGTAATCAGCTCACATTCCTGACAACAGAGAAGAAGTGAAAATATCATGTGCATGTTTTGATATTTCCTTTAATGGTGGCAGGTGAAGTGACTTAAAGGTGGACATACAGTCATATCTTTGCCTCCAGGAGGACCTCTGGAACCCTGGATGGAGGAAGAGAAGAAAAATTATTAATGTTGACTGTCTGCTGCTGCTCTAAGACAAAAGGTTGTCAGATTTCTTTGTCTTTTTAAAAGATGATGATGATTTTGATAATGATACTCCTTCCACCCTTCACTCACTCTGTGTCCTGGATGTCCCGGCTCTCCGCCTGTGCCTGATTCTCCCGGTCTGCCCGAGTTTCCCTGCAGTCGGACAAGAAATAAAAAGTCACAAGTGGTGGAAGAAGTACTCAGATCCTTTACTGAAGTAAAAGTACCAACACAACAATGTAAAAACACTAAAAAAGTACATAAGTATTATGAGCTTGATGTAGTTAAAGTATTGCAGTAAAAGTACATAAGTATTCTGAGCTTGATGTAGTTAAAGTATTGCAGTAAAAGTACATAAGTATTATGAGCTTGATGTAGTTAAAGTATTGCAGTAAAAGTACATAAGTATTATGAGCTTGATGTAGTTAAAGTATTGCAGTAAAAGTACATAAGTATTATGAGCTTGATGTAGTTAAAGTATTGCAGTAAAAGTACATAAGTATTATGAGCTTGATGTAGTTAAAGTATTGCAGTAAAAGTACATAAGTATTATGAGCTTGATGTAGTTAAAGTATTGCAGTAAAAGTACATAAGTATTATGAGCTTGATGTAGTTAAAGTATTGCAGTAAAAGTACATAAGTATTATGAGCTTGATGTAGTTAAAGTATTGCAGTAAAAGTAGTGGTTTGGTCCCTCTGACTGATATATTATTATATATGACATCATTAGATTATTAATACTGAAGCATCAGTGTGTAAGCAGCATGTTACTGTTGTAGCTGCTGGAGGTGGAGCTAGTTTCAACTACTTTATATACAGTTAGCTAGTTTAGTCCAGTGGTTCCCAACCTAGGGGTCGGGCCCCTCCAAAGGGTCAGCAGATAAATCTGAGGGGTCGTGAGATGATTAATGGGAGAGGAAAGAAGAAAAAACAAAGTTCTGATACACAAATCTGTTTTCACATTTTGGACTTTTTCTCTAATCTTTGATTTTTGCTGAAATATTGGATCATTTGAACATTTATTGAAATGAAACCATGTGAGAAGTTTAGAGGGAAAAATCACTATTTGGTGGAGCTGTTAACAACTCATAGACATCTGAAATGTGACCCCGACTACACACTGCTTTTTGTAAGACGTCAAAAGCCAAAAAGGTTGGAAACCACTGGTTTCATCTTTAACAATGTGTTGTATTTTAAAAGCTTGTTATATTATCCATTGTGTCAAATCTTCATCTGAAAAGTAACTAAAGCTGTCAAATAAATGTAGTGGAGTAGAAAGTACAATATTTCCCTCTGAAATGTAGTGGAGTGGAAGTATAAAGTAGCATCACATGGAAATACTCAAAGTACAAGTACCTCAAAATTGTACATAAGTACAGTAGTTAAGTAAATGTACAGTAAGTAAATGTACTTAGTTACTTTCCACCACTTTCCAACAGAAATATTGTCACTAAGGAGAAAAAAAAAATCACAGGTGTGTCTGTCGTCACTCACCCTTCGACCTTGGTTCCCTTTACGTCCCGGATATCCTTTGGTTCCCTTTTGGCCTTCCTCACCCTGAAATCAAGAAAAAAAACACTCATACCTGGATTTTAGCATTTTGTTTTAGTCTTGTTTAGACTTTATTAAGCAAGTCTGATTTGAATTCAGTAAAAATAAAATGACTCACCTGTAAACCAGGGAAACCAGGAAAACCAGGATCTCCCTGTAAAGAGAAAGTAAGATGTAGTCACTCAAATATCTCATACCATTTGTATTAATATAAATACATGTATAAATAAAAGAACATTTTAAGATGTCATCTTCTTCTCTGTCTTTTCATCTGTGTGCGTCCAGTACAAACACAGATCCAGGAAGTGTTTAGACTAGTTAGCTTAACACAAGGCCTGGAAGCAGGGGGACACTGCTAGCCTAGCTCCATCTGGATAAGACAGACATAAAGAGGATTTCCTAAAATGTCAGACACTTCTTTGAAGTCATTAAGGTCTCCTCTACCTTGCCACCTTTGGGTCCTGCAGATCCATGACCCTCTGTACCATCCTCACCCTGAAACAGATCACACACTGACAGTCAGTCACTGAATGGACTATAAATATACATTTTAAATTATGCTGTGTATACAAGCACAGCAGGTGTCCCAGCTCCTCACCGGCATTCCTCTGGCTCCTTGTGAACCTGGATCACCTTTTACACCTGGATCTCCTGGTTGGCCCTTCAACAACATCAACAAACAGATTAAACTTTCACTGTACTGAACTTATCAGGTCATACAACCCTTCAGCAGAACCCCACCCACTCAAGACATATTTGCTCAGCCATCAATGTCACCAAGAGGTTGACTTTTGGTTTTTAGTGATTTTTTTTTTTTACAAGTATTACATGGATTGTCACAAAGTTTGGTTCAGACATTCATATTTCCCAGATGATGAATTATAATAAATTTAGTGATTTTCTGACTTTTCATTTATGTCCAATACTTTGGTTTATGACCAAATATCTGCAGGACCAATGACATTCCCATCAGCCTCATCTGTAATTTGTGGTGCATGCGAGAACACTTAACTAAGATGGTAACCATGGTGAGCAATAAACCTGCTAAACATTAGCATGTTAACATAATCATTGTGAGTATATTAACATGTTAATGTTAGCATGTAGCTCAAAGCTCTGGTGTGCTCGAGTACTCAGACTTTCTAGAATGACTTTAAAAACATCAGAATCACTCTTCATGTGTTATATGTGTGTAACTGTAGAATGCAGACTCCTCATGTGATTACAACCAAAAACATGAAAGGCCCTCTCTAGAGCCAGTGTTTGGTTTGTCTGTTCTGGGCTACTGTAGAAACATGGCGGTGCAACATGGCGGGCTCTGTGGAAGAGGACCTGCATCCTATGTAAATATAAAGGGCTCACTCTAAGGTAATGAAAACACAAAGATTCTTATTTTGCAGGTGATTATACACTAATGAAAACATACTTAGGAATATATTATGTTCCATTTCTGCCAAGTCCGTTCCGCTAGATGCCACTAAAATCTACACACTGGTCCTTTAATGGTAGCTATGGCCCTGACTGAACTCTATAATAGTCAATAGCTATAGCTAGATGTAATCTGGTTGGAGATGTTTTAGGTTTGGGAAACAGTGATCATCATTTTTCATTATTTCCATTTTATTGACTAATCGATTAAGTGAGGAAATAATTGATGGATTAATTGATAATAAAAATCATTGTTAGTTGTACCCCCAAACCTGGTCTTCCTTTGTCTGTTCTTAACATGAAGTGTAGAATTAAGGATTTGGCACAGGAAATGATGTCACACACCTTCTGTCCGTTAGCACCATGGCGTCCAACTTGTCCCTTGTTTCCAGGTCGTCCCTGTCCACCCTGCAGGAAAACCAACAGAGTCAGAGAAGAAAGAACAGAGCTACATACACCTAAAGCTGGGGACAAAGCTGAAGACTGGACAGACCACAAAAAGATTGTTTCCACCAACTGGCACCGATTTCTTAGTATTTGACAGTCAGGAAGGAGCATAAATCTCTGAGTATAAACCTGTGATGATCAGACTTGGAAAATGGATCACCAAATGTTTTTTTCTCACTTGCCTCTCAGGGCTTCCATAAGGAGATGAGGTTTTATGGATTTTAAAAAAAGGTAATTTCATTTATATTCTGTTAGACAGTCAATCTTCATTTTCTTTTGTTCCAGAAATGTCGCAACATTTGCATTTAGATATAGAGGTGCTGTTTTGTGGAATTCAAACTTATATTGTCATATTGTCCATCACTCATCATCTTTGTTTATTTAAAAAAGAAACACATTCTTTAGGAACAGCGTTATCCCTTTCTTATACATTCCAAGTACTTTCTATAGAATCTTTTATAAAGTCAATAGTACAATGTCCTCGTCAACAGGAGGCTTTTGAGTTGATTTATATTCTTTTTAAACAAACTTAAGGTGAGGTTAGAGCTCTCTTCCACCACAGGAAAGGCCTGGGTTCTGTCGTGTGTTTCCACTGTTATTCAAACCAGAAAGTTGCTCTGCTCAACTACCAAGTGGTAAAAATAGCTCACCACTGGAAATGTTACAAAAATTTGAAAATACCAACAGTTCTAAGTCATTGAGTTCCTGTAGTGGAAAAGTCCTTGTAGTGATGACTTCTGCCAGCTAGAAGAACTCGTCACTATTTGATCGACGTGAACACCAACACTGACCACAGTGACCTTCTGGTTGCTGAAGACGAGACTGTTGAGGTGATTTACTGACCTGAGGTCCAGGAAAACCAGAGATCCCTTTTGGTCCATGATCACCTTTGGTCCCTATGTTTCCCTGCAGACACAACATGGACGGGTTTAAAACACGCTCCCCATACAGGTGTGTTATTTCACTTCAACATACATTCTGATCGATCAATCAATGTCACCTCCTGAATCAGACAGATCCTGATACATCTTGTCTTGCTATCATTTAGTATGTTTACATGCACTTAAAGGGTTAGGGTCACTCAGAGAAACCAGGTTACACAGGTAGTCAGAGTTTACATTTACTGTAGTAAGCTGGTTACACCCTACGCATTTCTTACTTATTATAACAGTGATAGTGGTAGAAGAAGCTGGAGTATCTGAGACTTTGTTCAATTTAACTCAATTTATGGTAGATCAGAACTGGTTCTGTGCTGTCTGACCACATCAGATCACATCAAATGTGTTTATAGTTTATCCAAACTGCTTCACAAGGTGGAGTGAAAAGCTGACTGTCACAGAAGGGGGAGGGGGGCAGGGGAGACATATCATTTAAATACGGGGATAATGGAGCATATTTTCAGTCTCTCCTCGAAGACATTCATAGTGTTGCACTCAGTGGTTCACATGAAAAGTGACAGAAATAGATGTGTCATGAATGAAAAAGGAGAGCAGAGAGAGAAGTTTAAACCCTGACTCCTCTCTCACTTCTGCACAGCTGACCAATCACTATCTGAAGCAGGTGTGAATGTCAGCTTGTCCTTTTCAGAAAGTTACAGAAGAGGCCCTCTCTTATCTGCCATCAGCAAGGTTTGGGGAGGAGGTTTAATGGACATGGTCTAGTTGTGGCTCACCAGCTGATGTCTCTTATTTCATCTTTGTAATTCAGATGTGGCTCGTAGAGATCTGGATACTTAGCCAACGCTAGCAGCACGGCATAGATGGCTTGTCATGGTTCAGACATTCATGTTCCCCAGAGGATGAATCCTACTGACCTTGGTGATCCTCCGACTTTTCCTCTAGCGCCACCATGAGGTTCACATTTATGATTGTTATTGAAATATCTCAACAATTATTTGATGCATTATTGGGACCCTTGACTTTTCATCTAGTGCCATCATCAGGACAAAATTTTAAATTTGTCAAATATTTTGGTTTATGTCCAAATATATGTCCAAAAAAACTACTGCTTTGTGTTTAGTGCTAATTAGCAAATGTTAGCATGCGCTCAACTAAGATTGTAAACCTGCTAAACATCAGCATGTTAGCATTGTTATTAGCCAGGTTTTCATCCAAATTTAGCACTAATTTTAACCGATTTTCCTGGATATCCTGAAAATGTGCATAAAAACATGTGGATGGAAACGCAACTATTGTAAGTTATTGTAAGTATTGTATTGTTAGTATTTAAGTTAGAATTTAGCTCAAAGAACCACTGTGCCTGACTACAGCCTCACAGAGCTGCAGTTAGTTAAACACTGACTGGTTTAAGTAACTTTTGCAGCAGAAAGGGTGATAGTTGGTGATTATTTCCCATTTCTCAGGCCATGCACATAAATGTTTTCAAAGATACAGCACATCAAATGTTTCCAAGTTAATCAGAGGAAAGCAATGATCTAACAACTGGAGGACTAAACAATTTCTCTTCCAAAACTACACAGAGACACACAGTTCCCCTTTCCTGAAACAGCTCCACTGAATTTCCATGGAAATCCATTCACCAGGCGAATATATTCCATTCTTCCTGAACACCACATCCCTTCCAGACAGACATCTAGAGAGTCTCTCTACACAAATCCTCTTCTTTCTAATCCCTGTTGTTCTGTTCTCTTTATAAAAAACATTTGTGTGTTTGGCAGAAGGACGACTGTGAGCAGTAAACAGTTGCTGTAAATGAGCTTTTAGGAATTTCACAGAGGCGTCCCTGAATAGAACAGTGCAGTCTGTGCTTACACAGTGTTTGTTGAGTGTTGGCATTGTAATTGTAACCTGGATGAAATGAAACACAGATCGTAAAGTGCTGGTGTTTGGGTTCCTTCACTGATCACTACACAAACGTAAAAGTGTCAGTTCAATGTGTAACTGTGAATATACGGACGGCACTGTAACTAAAGATGAAAGTACAGGCTTTTTTGCTAATAAATCTGTATACATACATCCTTATTGTTTGTTTTGACTTGAACACATACTTATTATGTCAAAATTGTAATTACCAAAAACATGAAATGTATTTGTGTATCAGTATTCTCCAGGGGGGCATGAATTTTTGGTACCAATTTGATGATGTTGACTGTTGTTTTAAGACACACTTGAAAAACTGTGAAACTGTCCGTTAACAAACCTCTGCCAGTTACACACTTAGCTGAGCCACAGCTGAGGGTGCGTCCACTTGCGCTGTGGTCACAACCAGACTGTAACTGACACATAAATACATCATATTTCATCATAATACAGCTCAGCCTTCCTCTGTGGATCAGAGGAAATGCAAAATGTATTGTGTGGGAACTCAAAAGTAGTTTAGATGAATTGATGAGAAGTTGGATGCAGAGAGAAGGACGACAACTATAAACTCAGAGAGAACTTCGTCAGGTGAACTTCTGTCCCTTTAACTAAATCTGGCTTCATGTTCTCAGCTGTTGGATGGCTGCTGTTGTCTGATCACTCACCTGAGGACCAGGAGCACCTGGGCTGCCCTGGAGTCCTGGGTCTCCTGGGTCTCCAGGTCCACCCTGCAGAAAGACACACACAGAGGTGAAAAAGGTGTTTCAGTGTTTAATAGATATATAATTATTGTCTTTATCTAAACTTGAAAAATCATTGAGGGCTGGCCCTCATTTACAATGATGTCGAGTAACAGTTTAAAATGACTGAATATAATAATATTAATAATAGTTAATAGTAGTTAAAAGTTAATAAAAGATACAAGATAAAAAACAAATCAATTAAAACAGGTACAAACAGAAGCTGAGTGGTTTGTGATCATAGATTTAAACTGACCAAGGGTTGCCAAAGTATTAGAGTTCCAGATGGTTGGAGCATAGAAACTAAGCAGATCTTCCAAGCTCAGTACAAACTCGAGGGACTTGCAGTGAAAGCCAGTCATTAGACCGAGTATGATGTGGCCCAGAGGACCAATCTAGCATAGATGTGATATAAGATGGCAGCTTCCCAATAAGAGCTCTCTAGATAAACAAATTCATATGCCTATCACATCTCTCAGATAGAGAAAACCACCCAACTTTTCCATACAGGATGCATGAGTGCTATAAAAATCACCTGTAATAAATCTAAGGGCAGAATGGTAAACAGGATTCAGAGTAGAGGCAGAGGCATGACTATAAATCACATCACCATAATCCATAACAGAGAGAAAACAGCTTCAACAATCATTTTCCAACAAAGCATACACACACAAGCTGAGTGTTGTTTTAGTTCCTACCTTCTCACCGGGCTGACCTCTTCTTCCAATTAGACCCTGAACAGCAGAAAAACAGCAGCGTTAAACATGTTTAAACATATTTGACTTCAGGGCTGCAACTAAGGATTATTTTCATTATCAATTAATCTGCTGATTTTTTTCTTTATTAATTGTTTCATCTACATGTCAACAATTATGAACATTCCTTTATCACTGTTGTTGTTTTTATTGTATTTTATGTTATTGTTGGGTCTTTTATCACATTGTATTGTTTCATTTGAATCGATTTTAATTGCCTCATTGTTGTTCTCAGCTGTTTTAATCCTGGTTCAACCAAGTGAAGCACTTTGTAACTTTGTTTAGAAAAGTGCTATATACTTAAAAAAATATATTACTATGTAATCTCAATCACAATTACCTAAAGCCAAATGTTTTGTCTGACACCCCTTTCTGTAAAAAACTACAATTCCCAAGAGGTGGAGCTTCTACCACCAGGTGCACAGGTGTATTTCATACTGCCAATGATTAGAATGGGATTAGTTATTTTTACTTGCCTGTCCAGTATTGAATCATGTATGCTCAAAATAAAGTGAAACACTGCTTAGATCTAAGTCCTCTGTCAGTCTGACCAACAGTCTAAAAGCTAAAAACCTCACAAGTGAGCAGCTAGAACTGCACTATGTTTGAGCAAATTATTTAACCATTAGTCAGTTATCAAAGTAGTTGCTGATTATTTTTCTTATGATTGCTTAATCGATTAATCGACTAATTATTGCAGCTCTATAATATACTATTATTCACTGTGACATTGATTAACACAGGGCTCTTTTTGGCTGACAGGATTATTAAAGGCTCAATCTATAATAATCAAAGTCTAACAACAACACATTTACTGAAAATAAAATGACTGGAACATGCTATATTTTTGATGCATATAGAGTCAACGCTCTGTGTGGTACAAACTGAGGTGATGACTCGCCTGCACATATCGTCGATATGTTATATGGATGACATGGATCAAGTATCTTTCAGGCCATTTAAACAATATTATATTTTATTAGTTTTTTCCCCCAAATATAAACAAGAAAATAGCAAAATATGACAGCAACACAGTGTTACAGCATTCGTCAGTCTTGATGTAAACAATATCAGAGGTGAGGCAATTAGTCGACCAGTCTGGAGCAATTAGTAAATCAACAGAAAATTAATCATTAAGTATTTTGTTAATTGTTTAATCATTTGAAGATATTTTTTTAACAAAAAATGTCCAAATTCTCTGGTTCCAGCTTCCTAAAGGAAAAGGCAAAGAAAAATGTTTTTTCTTTTAATGATCCTTCACATAATAACAATCTGAGCCTGTCAGTGGCAAAAACAAGTACTTTTAGTGGACGTACACTGACGGGGAGCTACTGCCCCAAAGGATTACATTGCTGGCTGCAGCGCTCTCGCTCAATACTGGACCAAAAATTGTTGTCCCCATTAGTCACTTAGACACAAAAAGATGGGAAAATGGCGTCCAGGTTGAAAAATACAAAAGTTTCTCTTTAAATGTGAATATTTTCTGGTTTCTTTAGTCTCTAAGACAGTAAACTGAATATCTTTGGGTTGTGGACAAAACGGACAAAAGACATTTCAGGTTGCATGTTTGGCTCGGGAAACATTTTTCACCATTTTCTGACATAACATAGACTAAACAACTAATCGATTAAACAAGAATATAATCGACAGATCAATCGATAATAAAAATAATCGTCAGGTGCAGCCCTAGACCACTATTCTGATGGTCCATTAATTCTCCAAATCATTTTAAAAGCAAAGATGCAGAGTGTTCTTTAATTCCAGGCCCAAACATAAATACTCACTACTTCTCTTAGACTTCTGTGATGAACTGAGTATCTTTGGGCTCCAGATATCAGACAGTCTGTCAGGTAATTTACTGGGAGGTCGACACTGTGGCAGCGAGATTTATTTGCATGTGTAGTGAGTAAATGAAAGAAAAAAATCTCACCGGGTTTCCACGGACTCCGCCCTCACCTGGCCGCCCGTCCGGTCCAGGTTTTCCCTGCAGATTTGGAAACGTCACAGTTCAGCAGAGTGATCCACTTGTTTTGACAAAACATCATCTAAGACTCAACTACATGACAGATTAAATACTTTAATATGGAGATTTTTTTTGTGGTGTAACAAACACAAACCTGGGTGCAAATTCAGAGTAGAGTAGCTGCTCTGTTGTTATTGTTGTGTGTAGCTTGTTTATCTATGTAAAGCGTCTGAGTGCCTATTAAAAGCTCTGTATAAATAAAATGTATATATTTACTTATTTAAGAAGTTCCCTTTACATAATAACCTCTAAACATCTGATCACTGAAACACAGACCAGATAGATATAGATTATATTATGACAATCAGGGGTCTTTTTTTTTTTTTTTTACATTTGTTTATTTGTTCATCCAGAATATTCAAATTTTCAAATTTTCAAACACAAGGTCCATTTACTGAGCTGTTCCCAAACATTTATACTATATATATCCTGTGACCCTGTTTAGCAAAGTGAACTTGCTCAGCTGTCATCACATAACCTAAGTACAGGATCTCTGATTGGATGTTTTTTTACAGCAGTGCTTTGTGGGACGTGAAGTCCACAGTCTGTGATGTTTCTTACCGGTAAACCTGGGTTCCCGGCTTCTCCCTTGGTTCCTGGTTTGGTGTTGTCTGTGCCTGGTTCTCCCTTTCAGACAAAACACAGAAGCCAGAATCTTAACAATCACTAATCACACGGTAATCTGTCCTCCAGCTGAAAGCAGAGCTGCTTTTAGATTGATTGAAAGTAAAGCTATTTAGTAATGACCTTTTTCAAATATAATGATGTGATGCAACTGCAGCGATGACTAAAAAGGCTCAGAATGAGCTGAGCAGGACATGTATCTGTGCTGATTAATATGGAGGTGCTCCAAAAAACACATTTGGATAGAAGTCTGTCTGTCTGTTTGTCTGTCTAGATGAGGATGGATGGAGGAGGATCTGCTCTAAATTTAAGGGTTTGTTGATAAAAAATAGTATAAGTCCCTTAAACGATAAACATTGAGCCAAAAGTGCACCTCTCCTCCTTTCTCAACAACATCCAAATATGTAAACTTGGTTTGTTCAAGTTTTACTGGGGAACAATTTTTTGATAAAACGCCTGAGTAGTATTTAACAAAGCAAAGTTTGCCTCTCTGGATCTGGATCTAATACATCCATGCTTAATTTGCAGAGCAGTTTGCGCTGAAAAGGCTAAACAAAGAAAAAAAGAAAAAAGGTCAGAGTTTGTGAGGTCCTGATGGAGAGCTGTGGGTAATGTTAACTGTAACTGGAGGTGAGTTAAGCTAACTTCAGGTTCTGGTTGTAGATCTGTGATTTGATGTTGTAGAAACGTTTGTTCTCTTTACAGCTCAGTCAGCTTTTACTCTCCATGTCCCGTCTCTCTTTTATTTATTTACAGGTGACGTCATTGGTCGTAAATATCAAAAATGTTTAAAAAAACAACGACTGAATCTGAAGATGTAAATTTAGAATGTTTACATATCTGCCAACTGTCTACAACTGACCCAGACTGGTACTGACCCGCTCCAACTCCTGTCCGATCAGTTGTGACACCCAAATCAAATGAATTAAACAGAGAAAGAGAGATAATGTTGGACCTTACCGGATCCCCTCTCAGTCCTCGCTCTCCTTTCAGCCCCGGCTCTGCTCTGATACCTGGGATACCCTGAGGACGACAGTTCAACCTGTCAGTCAACCAACACTTCAGAGCTTCACTTCATGTGATTTTTTTATGCAGTGAATTGAAAATGAATAAATATAAAGCCAGACAAAACCAAAAGACCAATGAGTACCACCATGCAGGAAAATGTAAAGAGAAAAGGTTCTTAGTTTTTTTACTGGGTTTCCCGGATGTCCTCGCTCTCCTTGAGCTCCATTCAGTCCCGTCACTCCCTGCAAACACAAAACCAGCAACAGTTTAGCACTGAGAACCTGAAAACTCCCCTTTCACATCATCTAAGAGTTTATTGTTTGCTTAAACTCTCCAGAGGAGAAACACAGTGCAACAGGTTTAAATGATTATACTTCCACAGCTGAAGTATGTAAGCATGTATTTCTGTTACCATAGTTTTATTTCACAAGTCATAATATTTATCTACAAAGTGATCTAGTAATATCTACATTTAGATATTTACATCTCGCTGGTGTTCCCTTCTTTCTACTTATTGACTTTCTATCTTGCTAATTTCCTTATTTTGAGGCTACAGAGAGCGTATATCAGGGTTTAAAGCCCCTGAAAACAAACTTTCTCAATCAAGACTTTACTCTGAGCAACAGAGTCCAACATAAACACATTTTCTGCAGTTTTTGTTTCTTTGTGAGAGAAATTTTCTGTATTTTCTGGTTTTGTCTGAGCTCTTCTCACTGGTTTGAAGTAGGTGGGACTCAGTTGGAAAAAGCTCATGTCTGTATCTCTGTGTACCAATCAAAATGAATCAAAATGTGATGACAGTTGTGGGTAGAGCCTGAGCTATATAATAAATTGGCTCTTTGCAGATATGTCAGTATCAGCCTACATGTCAGCTGACAAATGACAAGGAAGGAAAGTGAAGCAAAAAAAAAAGTTTTTTGAAACAGTGAAAGTATTCTATAGTTTGTTCAACATCCTGCCCAGTGCATTTCTTGAATAAAACTGTTTATTTATGGGTTGTGTAAAGAAAATTAATGCATTATATTTGTATTTTAAAAATGCTCAAATATTAACATCAGTATTGGCCTAAAAAATCCTGTATCGTCAGGTTATTGACAATGAAACACTCCGACTTCATAATTTTGTCTTCTAACTTCCTGTCTACACCAGAAGTGGGGATATATCACACTGTGTACATTGACGTCTGTTGATTGTGATCACCTCGCGCCTGCATTTTAGCAAAGAACTGATCAGTTTTATAAAATAACGTACAGCATGAAGGACAAAGCTGAAAGAACACAAGAGACTTTCTTCTACAGCAGTCTGACAAACATTGATTGATTATTGATCATTTATAATATAATTTATTATCTATATTATCTATATTATTATTCTAAATTACTTTATCAATAAAATGTTATATTACATAATTGGGTGAAAGGATGTGTTTTAATTTATGTTGATAAATCAGATGACAGACCAACAAAGCGAAAATCATCTTTCCAACTTTGAGAAGCAGGCTGTGTGAACCAATCAGGACCCAGACTGTTAATTACAGCCAGCAAAAGCAAGTTAAGAGACAAAACTAGAAGTGGAACAAATGAAAAAATGGGACAGGCTGCATAAGATTATGGCTGCAACTAACGATTATTTTCATTATCGATTCATCTGTCGACTATTTTCTCAATTAATTGATGTTGATCAGTGTTTCCCAAACATGACGTCCTCAAATGTCTTGTTTTGTCCTCAACCCAATGATATTCAGTTTACTGTCATAGAGACTAAAGAAACCAGAAAATATTCACATTTAAGAAGCTGGAATCTGAGAATTTAGACTTTTTTTTATTAAAAAATGACTTAAAACAATTGATAAATTATTAAAAAGCTGATGATAATTTTAAATGTTGGGAACTTGCCAGTCCAATGTCAATCAAACATCTAATCAAACCTGCTGGGTGTTTGACTGTTAAACTTTTAATAATTAACAAAAGTGGTGCTTTTTCCCAAACTTTAACTTTGATTGTTGCACATTTAGTAATGAATACTTGATGTTATACAGGAAATCCTAGGATAAGATATTATATTTATTGAAAAGAAAAAAGCTGACTTGAGGTCTTGGTTTATCTATTTAATGATATGCTGAACATGTGTATCATCAGATATTCGTACCTGTTCTCCATCGACTCCATCCAGTCCATCTTCTCCCGTCTCACCCTGCAGCGATGGAAGAAACATCTGTCACATCTCACTGCTTTGCTCTCTGTTTATGAGACTACATCTGAACTAAATTGTGTCTAGTGTCTAGATTTAAATATTTGTGCAAACATTCTTCAGTTAATGCTGCACTTCACATTCACACTCTTGCTTAATTCACTGTCTTTAGGTTGCAGCAGGTCTGAGTCACTCACCCTGTCGCCAGGGACACCTCGGAAGCCCTGCACACACAAACAACAGCATATAAACACACCAGCAACATCTGACAGGCAAAGGACAACAGGATCAGCATATATTATTATTATTATAAACATTTCCAGCCTGCTCTCACAGGACTGTTAGTATTTGTATAAAATTAAATGTCACATTTTTGGACAGATATGTACTAGAAGTCGAAAGCTATGTCGCTCAACAAAGGCAAAAAACACAGTAACAATGTATTTGGTGAAACATCCACCACAACTATCTTTTACTTTAGCAACTTGTGCCCTGGAATATATCAGTATATAATAAATGTATGCATTGTGCATCCCTGTTAAAAATAAACAGATAAATAAAGTAGTAAAAATGGACATGCTGTTGGTGGACATGCTGTATATTCTCCTTACATTCTGTGGAGATTATCCATAGGCACAGTGCAGTATCTACATGTGGGTTAGGCAATTATTTGTTGTGGTCTGAAAGTACATAAAATGACAAGTTTTCTATTTGTTACCCAGTCTCCCAGCCACCCTTAAACACTTTAAACCCTTTTATCTCAACTTCATTGTATTTGTAGGGCAGTGTGGACAGTGAACCATGGTGGTGAAGAACGTGAAGCTGTGGCAAAACGTTATCGTTACATTCTTTACTTAATCTTATTTTAAAAAATAAAAAACTGATGTAAAAAACGTTGAATCTTGGTAACAAAATTGGAAATGACACACTCTTTTACACAATACAACAGACCACAGCACTGAATTCCCTTTTTATTGGTCTTAACATCACTCAGCAGGAGGCGTCTCCTCCATCTTCAGCGTTACTGTGTTCCTCTCAGTAGTATTAAGCAGTACTGTACCTTCGGTCCTCTGGCTCCAGGACAGCCTTGGCTGCCTGGAGGTCCAATTGGTCCAGGAAGTCCTCGGTCGCCCTGCAACAACCAGACAAATCAAAGTGTGACTGCAGACTACAAAGGAGTCCAGAAGATACGAGCAGGTCAAGCAGTTTCATACTGTGAATGAACAATTTCAAATGAATGAACAATTTCCTTTTTAAGTGATAGTTTTACTGGAATTTTAGTAATTTACACTTGTTAAAAGCCTGTTTTAAAGGTATTTAAATCTTTACTGACTTCAGGATGAATTGTGTATCTACAAAATCATCTTTGGTCACCAAAAAACAAGACATAAAAATAACTTACACTCAGATGCTTCGTACTTCTAGCAATTTTGGTCTGATTTGTATGTCTGTCTGTTAGTTAGCATGATGATCTGAAAAACATCTTAACAGATGTCAAAGAAATTTGGTAGAAAGTGATGCTAAGTGAGGCTAATGAATTTTTAATATATATTTTTAAAACAATTCCAATCAAAAAATACCAAGATTTTCAAAAAGGAGCAGATCTTTTTAAACCGAATTTCACCCACAGTGTAGTTCAAGTTTCAACACAGCCAAAAGCTTTGTTTGTCGTTTTGGCGACATAAAGCCTCCAAAGTTTCGTTCCATCTTAAAAAGAGTAAACACTGTATAAAGAAGCACTTACGGCGTGCCCCTCCTCTCCCAGGAAGCCAGGTTGACCCTTCTGTCCAGCTTCACCCTGTTTATAAAACAGACAAAAATTCAGTAGCAGAAACATTAACTGAAGGCAAAAAATAAACTCAAAAACATGTTTTTCTTCTTGTTCCTTCAGTTGGATGTTGTTCTCTTCTCTGTGCAGAAGTTTGTTTTCATGTTCATCTGCTGAAGGAGGAACGTTTCTCTGGACTCACCTTAAATCTCAGTTTAACATGTGTACGTACGAGCAGGATATATGACTCACAACTACTTTGGAGCCAATTGTGGTCCAGTATGCAACTTACACAAGTGTGAGGTGAAAACTTAAATCTCACAGTGCACAAACACTGAAAATGGACTTTAAAGTGAAGAAAGAGACAAAACTTTTGAAATGCAAAAATATTTACATATTCAGAGATTCTGGATTTGAGGAGGAGTTGTTTTAAGGATTTCTGATCAAGTATTTAAACTTTTGTGGAATAAAACATTAAACATGTGTGTGTATGACAGTCACCTTTGGCCCCGGGGAGCCCGGAGAGCCAGGGGGGCCTACAGGTCCCAGGCATCTGCACGTGATGTTGCAGCACTTCCTTTGTGACACTGCATCCTGTAAAGAGACACAGAGAGCAGAAGAGGAAAATATTAATATAAAACAACGCAATTTTTTTCATTTCTTTCTAAAGGCCTTATTTAAAAAAACAAACTACATAGACAGTTATACAACATGTAAATCAGACAACTTTGAAGTTGTTGGAAGGTGTACTTTTTCACTTTTGATTGAGCAAGGCTACCTCTGTACACTACACCAATACTGTGACATTAATTCACTCATTTCCAACACAAACTAAACTATTTCTTATTTATTTCTTCTTATAATCAAATGTAATTTCATAATGTCCAATAACAGCTGAATAAGTCAATACAAAGTTCATCAATCCTACAGACATCTTTCATCTTTCTGTTAATGGAGAGTAAAGGCTTCAGTATGCTTCAAATGAGGTGCTTAACAGACTGTCTAACAACAGTTTTTCTCTTGTATTTGCACTGTTTTGCCTTTGCACCCTTTTGACTTTGCACTATTTTGTCTCGTCTTTGCATCGTTTGTTCTAATCTTTGCATCATTTTGCCTCATCTTTGCACTGTCTAGTCTTAGTAATGTTTCGTCTTGTCTTTGCACTGTTCTCTTGAGTCATCTGAACCGACCATCAGAAATGGAGGTTGCATTGTACAATCTAACAGTCCAACAATCCAACGTCATGTCATGATCGGACATGTTTACATGTGGACACGATGTAAATGTAGGCAGAACTTCTCCCTCAAGCTCTCTCTTTTCATTATTCACACAACTTCCTCCATCACCTTTCATGTGGACAACTGAGAAAATCTAACATGAAAGACTCACAATCTGTTTGAAGATGGCGTTTCCGACACTCGGCATGGTGATGCTGAGACGATTGTAATAGTCGAAACCTCGGCCAAACTCCACCTCCTGCAGCTGGGCAGGGTTATGGGCTCCCTCCAGAGCCACGACTAGCAGAGCGCTGACTTCTGCAGACAATAAACACAACAACAGATTGTATGTTTACTCCCTCAAAGGAGTTCATGTGTCATTTGTCTACAAACTGTCATAATGCACTATATTAAGTATTATGTCGAATGGCTCCATTCAACTGTTCTTCTACAATGGTTGATTTTAGGAACATCCCAAGCTGATTCACAGGATCAAGAGAGATTGGTGGATTTGCGTGATGCATGTAAAGCCTGATCTATTTGGAAAAAACAAAAACATTTAATTTTTAAAAATTCGCATTTTTTTGTCTTTATGTGCAGAAGTTTTCAATACAGCATAAATATCCATATATGGATGGATAGAGCAGATTGTCTGGTTTGTCACGCTTTGACACTGGGACTGGGCTGAGCCCTTAAATGTGCCCTGCAGAACTGTTTTGTGTAGAAAAAACTATAAATAAAAATAGTATATTATATTATTATAATATTAAAAGGCTCATATTGGGATCAGGATATCCCTACTTTCTTTATTATTATACTTTTGATTAATTTAAAACATTTACACCATGATGACTTGAATACAGTGAATGACACTTTTTACCAAGGATGGAAAGCAAATAAGATGGGGACGGGCCATAAAAACGGAAAAAAAGAGGTAAAAATAAGAAGTGAAGAAAGAGGGGTAGAAGAGATGAATGAAAGAAACAACAGCAAGGGGACGAAGGAGAGGACAGATTGGAAAACAGAAGCAGGGGAAAAGAAGTGCTGGAGCTGTGGGATGAATCCAATATTATGATATAATGTTATTCTAAAATTTCTATATATCAGAGCATTTTTGGAAACACCTCTGCCTGCCAGTATTTACCTGACTCTCGCAGCAGCGCTGATTCATGCATCAGAGTCGTCACACTCTCATCAAGTCCGTCTGAGAAGATCACCAGCACCTGAAGGGTGAGGTTGGTCACGTTAGATTGCTTTAATAGGAGTGTTCTTGGTGAGCATCACCTCACTCAAGTCTGCAAACGAAGAAAACATTTTGTATGTTGTTCACATGTTTTTAGCCAAGCCTTTAGGCATGGCAGTGTTGGTCTGTCTGAAGGTCATCATTTGAGTCGAGACTGAAATATTTCAACATATATTGAATTACGATGAAACCTTGTAGAGACATTAATTTTCTCCAGAGGATGAATCCTACTGACTTTGGTGATTCTTTGACCTTTCTTCTAGCACCACCAGCTGTTTTCACTTATTCTCTGAAATATCTCAACATCTGCTGGATGGATTGGTTCTAAATTTTGTACAAGCATTCATAGTTAGATGGATTGGCATGAAATTTAGACAAATTCATGTCAGGATGAATTGCAATAACTTTGGCGATGCTCTGACTTTATCTTGCGCCATCATCTGGTCAAAATTTCACTTTGTTCAGTACTTTTGTTTATGACTAAATACACACAAAACTAATGGGAATGCTATTAGTACTTTGTATTAATTACTAATTAGTAAATGTTAGCATGCTAATATGCTACATTATGATGGTGAACATGGCAAACATTACACCTGCTACACATCAGCATGTTAGCGTTGTCACTGTGAGCTTGTTAGAAAGCTGATTTTAGCATTTAGCTTGAATCACTGCTGTACCTAAGTATAGCCTCACAGAGCTAGTAGCATGGCTGTAGACCCTTAATCTGGTTTGTTTACCAAAGAAGCCATAATAAGCCATTCATAGGCTGTAAAGATATTGGAAAATATGAAACTGTACTAGAGTCATCTCCTTCTCCATATGGTGTCAGATTTTCTAAAACCACTTTTAACTCACATTTTCAAGAATTGAAGTCTGATTGAAGACATTCACTGCTGTCACAGAATGAGAAAGCATTCTCCACCTTTAATTTCATGATAAATAAATGAAAACACATCCTTTTCCAGGGTTGGAAGCTGCGTCACTCTCACCTTCACACCAGCATTGGAGTTGCCCTTAAACTTCACGTTGAAGGATTTCAGCAGGTGGGTGTTGAAGTAAGTAGGTTCAGATATCTGCAGGTTCATGACTTTATTTAACACCTCCTCATTGTACTCCTCAAAGTTTGTGTCATAAAGGGATTTTCCATTAAGGTGTACCACTTGGAAGGCAATTCTGGTATTGACTGGTACGTCTTTGTTGAGGCAGCACAGCTTGTGTGCAGAGGCAAGGTATTTGACGATCTTAGGCAGGGAGGTCCGGAGGTGGCCGCTGACCAGCATCTTCCCAGGAACTCTTGAAATATCGAATCCAATGGCGATATCAATGTTACAGTCTCTGTCAGGGGGAGGAACTGAGGGAAATATGGCTTTATCTTTGCAGCAACATAAAAAATACGGGAATGGCAGAAAAGTATAAAAAAATAAGACAAAAGAGCACTTATCAACTCACCAGGTGTATCCTGTTGTGGACAGATGGCATTGACCACGTCTTGCTTGATATTTGTCAAGTCGTCAAAGTTAGGTACACTGAACAGCCTCTCAGGATCCCCAGTGATCTGCAAGAGCTGCAGGAGGTGGACATCTCCAACACCAATGGCAAAAACCTGAATCCCCAATCCCCTGAGATCGCCAGCTGTGTCCTCCACGTCATCATGAGAATCTCCATCTGTGATCAACACCAGATTCTGGGGGATCTTTTTAGATCTACGGCTGCCCGGTAAGTCTGTGAAGTAATTCTTAATGTAACCCAAGGCCGCTCCAAGGAAGGTATTTCCACCGCTGTAAGTCATCCTCTTGATGTGTGCGATCAATTTGCTTTTGTTGTAGTATTCGTCGAGGTAAAACTCATGCCTAGGAGCATCACTAAACTGTGCAGCTCCAATATGAAACGAGTCGTTACCTAATTTGAAGCTTTTCACCAGTTCCGACGTGAAATTCAACACGACAGTGTGATTGTTAGGGGTGATGCTGCTGGACTCATCAAGTAGGAAGACGAGGTCGCCCTTCTCGCAAACTGCCAAAGCAAAGAAAAGGAAGGGCATTTGCCCACATTACTAACCATCAAGTGTACTATGTACCCCCTCTTACTTTATAGTATAATTTAAGCTATATTCTAGAGGTTTAAGACTCTTGCCATACTCTGCTATTGACGAATGTTGATCAAGTTGGGGACACAAGTGGCACAGGGGCCAAACTCTTGCCAATTGCAGAGACCAGTAGTTGTATGTCTGGCTTGGTCATATGTTCCAATAACCTCAATTTGCAGTGTTCACTGGTGAGAAGCTGATGAGGGATGTTGATGTTGCATTAGTGATCGCTCTGGTTCAAGGAACCTGCAGCCACCAGAGTTTGTGAGGATCTTCTGACCAGATTAGTGTTTGAGCTCTTAACTGTCTCACCAGAAAATTATGAGTCACAAAACGTGACCAAATGTGTGGTGTGCAAGTAATCTGGCATGCAAGCAGGGTGGAGTCATGGGTCAAATTGAACAAGGAAATGGGGAAAAAAAAAAAAAATCACACACTTAACAAGAGCGTTGACACACTTTATCCAAAATGCACCAGTGTTGCCCAGTCCTGGTCCTGGAGAGCATAAACACTGCATTTTTTCCATCTTTCCCTGCTCTACCCACACCTGATTAACTGGATAAGATGTGTTCCGCCAAGTATTGTGAAAAATATGCTGTTTCTGAACTGTCTGGTGTACTGAGTGACCAACATAAACACTGTTTAACTGCGCATTCATATATTCATGAAGTACCATCGTGCCAGCAGGGCCTGGTGTCAGGGGGAAATTTTGATAAATTGTTTGCTTAATTTAGTACCACCAAATAACAAATCATTCCATCAATTTATTGAATATGTACTTAATATTTGGTTCTCTCAGTTTAGTAATTCATACCCTTGAAAATTCTATTAATTCCATCTAACTGACAGCATGAAGTTATCACCTTCATTCAATTTGTCCCTGACATGTTTTATTTTGATCTTGGACTGAGATACATGGATATATTTAAGCTTTTGGCTTCAATTACTTCACTTTTACATTGAGGTTTTGTTAAAACCATCTTTCAGTCATTCCTTTACAGTATAGCATGCTGTTTTAGAAAGTACTGTGGACATTATCCAGTTTGTAAAAATATATTGAGTCCCAAAACTCCTCATTGCTATAAAACAATGTGCAGTGAGGACAAACAGGTGATGCTGCTGACTTCCACAAGGAAGGTGAGACGGTGATAAATAGGCACAAGGATTGCTGAAATTATTAATATGAGATTCCCCCTGACACATACCAAGTTTTGTTCAACAAATCAACAATTCATACAAAAAGCAATTGTATGAATCTAAACTGTCATCATGGTCAGATACCACCAAGTTTAAGTGAAAAATTTATTTTGTGATTGAATTATGATCCATTCAAAGATTTGGTACACCTTTTGACCCTAACTTTACTTCTAACTATAGTGTGTGTCAGCACCACAGATGCAACATTACACCTCTTACCTGGCTTAGTGGCATCGCAGAAGACAGGGGACACTTTCGTGTGGAGACTTTCCAGGGCCTCATAATCATCCACAAAAAAAACTCTGGATGTGTCACCATTAGCCATAATCGTCAGCTGATTTTTATTTGCGTTTTTCACTCCGATACTGAAGACAGTGACCCCCTTTTCTTTCAGTGCTTCAGATGCGATCTTCAGTTCATGACTATCGGAGGCAGCACTGTCTGTGATCACCATGAGAATCCGAGGCACGCGTCTTTCTGCCTGGCTAGTGGCAAAAATCTTTAATGAATATGCCAAGGCCCCGCCAGTGTTGGTGTGTCCTCCTAGTGGCTTCATTGCTGTTATTGCTTCAAGAACCTCTTGTTTGGAGTCATATGTGCTTAGATTAAAAACAGACTTGGCCTTATCGGAGTAAAGAATGACCCCAAAGCGAGTCAGGTCCTTGTGAACTGTAGTTAGGTCCACTATCAACTTCATAAACTTGCGCATCCTTTCAAACTGATTTGAATCTTTGTATCCTGAGCCGTCCACCAGGAAAATAACGTCCACTTTTCTATCCTTACAGCCTGGTGAAAGATAAAAAGACCAAGAGTAAAAGGTTAGCAGTCAAAGTTAGAACCCCCCACCCCTCCCCTCTCTCCCCCCAGTTCAAAGATCACTAGGGATGGGGTTCAATAGCATTTTATTGAATCCTGTATGGAATTCTTTCAAATCCCTTTTTTCTAATCTGATTAAGTTTACTTTTCAAAATTTGCAAGCAACTAAAGGTTTAAATAACTACAACTCAAAGGGATTGTACTGTACCATTTAGCCGCACTGCATTCGGGCAGTCAGCATTCCCTGTGAAAGCCACACCTCAATGGACGTCCTAGCTGACGACATAAGGAGCTGCAGCTCCATCAGTACTTTTGAACCAAATTAAAAAATCTGCTACTGTTAACTCTGTAACCATTGACTCTACATTTGATCTCATGTTCTTCTCATGTCTCAAGCTTAAACTTTAATTTGTCAAGCATATATTTGTCATTGACACCGTGACACTGTGGGTGTATGTAATGTGTTACTGTGTGTAAATTTGTATTATGTGTCCTGTATGTTTTTTGCTTTGTATTGTTCTGTTTCTGTACATATGTTGTAATTGTGACCGGCGAAGTGACCGCAGAGGAAAATTAGCTGTAAGCTAATTCTGGCACAGTACATCAAATGTTAACATTTATGTTAAACACTGTACATTGTCTCCTACAAATAAAATTAATAGATTAAATTAAGATGTACTACTATTATTACTCAAAAGTGCTGTTTTGGGACAGTCCTGAACTCTCACCTGTCTTACAGATCTCCAAAACCAGCTGGTTCTCCCAGTCCTCCAGAGCGTCAAAGTCTCCCCCAAAATAAACCCTGTCTGGTGACCCGCTGATCTCCAGCAGCTCGGCGGTGTTGGCTTCCATCACTCCAATGGCGTAGATCATCACTCCTTTGGCCCTCAGATTTGCAGCAGGGCCTTTGACGTCGTCTTTGGCCTTACCATCTGTTATCACCACCAGCCTCTGATTCAGGTGAGGACGCCCTTCGTTTTTTTTGAAATACTGCGTCACTGCTGTGATGGCTTTACCCGTGTGCGTGCCCTCATTCAACTGCTGCATGAGATCGATGGCTTTCAACATTTCATCTTTATTGTCTTTAGGGGGGAACTGTAGGTCATGTTCAGTGCTGAACTGCATGACGCCAACGTGCACCTCATCCTGCCCAATGGAAATCTTGTTGATGACAGATTTCATGAAGTCTTTCATTTTCTTGAAGTCTGACTCAGAGATGCTCTCGGAGCTGTCAATTAAGAACATGAGCTCACCCGATGCCTTGCAAACTGTAGACACAGAGAACATAAATGTTAGTATGGTGTTCCTCTTTTATCCCCATTTTCTTGCCTGAAGGCCCTGTCACACCAGGAATATTTTGTGGGATTGCAGGCAACAAGACAAGCTACTATGGATGTGAATTTTTAAATGACTAGTTGTTTACAAGCACATGTTGTCCTGATGTAAAATCCACTAGGCTAAAACTGGTAGCTTTGGAGGGCGTGGCTTAAAGATCTGGTATTATTGCCTTTTGTGACTCATTTTTATGATTACTGAATCTATTTAAAACATATCTGTGACATTTTATTCAACAAAAGTTGTTTAGATTTCTCTAAATCCATCTTTCCTTACAGCCCAGATTCCCCTCTGTCCTCCAGCAGGCTGTCTACATAAAATCTGCATTATTAATGACCATCTACTCCAATTGGCTGGAGGCGTGGCACCCGCATTCACCCCCAGCCAACAGAATACTACCTAATCAATCAATCAATCAATTAATTAAACTTTATTTGGATAGCACCTTTCAATCAATCAAATGCAATTTAAAGTGCTTTACAAGCGATTAACAAAATGTAGGATTTTAAAAATGGATTTAGAGACTAATGCGCACCTCAACAACCGAACAACTAAAAAAGCAAAAAAAAAGATTAATTGAATAAGACAACAATAAAAGATGGGTATTTAAGATAATAAAAGATAATACAAGCACTACAAATAATAAAAAATAAAATTGTGGAATACTGCACAAAATATATAGAATAAAATAAATCATATTGATCAACAGTAAAATGTTGATGAAACAAACTAAAATAAAAAAATGAAATAAGTAAACCATAAAATGATAAAACACTACATAGAAAATCAGACTAAATCGATGGGTTTTTAGTTTACGGTTAAAAATATCTATATTTTCAGCTCCTCCCAGATGCTCTACAGGCTGTTCCAGCAGCTCGGAGCGTAACAGGCTGAAAGCAGCATCATCGAAAGCTTTTGTTCTGCTTTGTGGATCAGCTACAAGAGAAGAACCAGAGGATCTGAGGGGCCTTCCTGGTTCATAAATCATAAGCATTTCTGAAAGGTAGTCTAATGCAAGACCATGTAGTGCATTTTAAAATCAATACGAAAAATAACAGCGAACCAGTGTAAAGACTTTAAAATAGGCGTAATGTGTGCTCTACTTTTGGTCTTAAGGCCTTTACACACCAGGGGCAGGACGAATAAATGACATGAAAATGCGAAATACTCACTTGCGAATAGTTCACATCAAAACTATTCTCACCGGCAGCAATACGAATTTGCGACAGAAACACAGAAACATGAATTTGCGAAAGAATTTGCAACAGCTCATTTTGCTGTCAGTCAGCCTGTTGAAGGCAGTTTGTCCAGCCTCTGTCCCCTCAGCTCCCCAGGAGCTGCAGCTGACAGACGACCTTGTTTCAAAAAAAAATTATGCTGCTTTTTCGCCTCCTAATATTCGCATTCTGTGTGAAAGTACTCATGACATAAACAACAGTTTGAAACAACATATTAACGTGCAAATTTAATCACATGAAAAAAACCCCCACGGTGTGTAAAGGCCTTTAGTGAGCACTCGTACAGCAGAATTTTTAATTAATTGTAGCAGATTAATTTTATTCTTCGGTAGACTGGAAAGGAGAGCGTTATAATAGTCTAGCCTGGTAGTTATAAAAGCATGCATCAGTCTCTGTGTTGCTCAGAGAGAGAAATGGCCTCACTTTGGAGATGTTCTTCAAATGATAAAATGCTCATCACTCCTAGATCTCTTGCCTCTTGGCTTGGGTTGAGTCCCAGTGTGTTTAGTTTGGAGGCCAGTTTCTCTCTATGAGCCTTTGAACCAATGATCTGTACTTCGGTTTTATCCTGTTTGAGCTGTGAAACATTCTGTGACATCCAGGCCTTTATATGTGACATAGTAACAAGTACCTCCTCAACACTGCCCGCTCTTGAGCCAAGAATTTCAAAATTTCAAATAACTTAAAAAGACTGAGGAGAAAGAATTGAGTAATTTTACAGCACATGAGGCTCAACTATCACCCTAATCCATCACAAAGCTCATTTTGATTGTTTTCCATAATTACAGCCCTTTAAAAGAGCACTTCTCAAGTGAACCTTTTGTACAAACTAGTAAGGATCCACTTGTGCAAAGGAAGAGAGTCCACAAATAAGTGAAGCTTTTGGCTAGAAGATAGGAAGAAGTGAACTGGGGTTACTGAGTGTGTGACAGCTTTCTTTTTCTTCTTTAGTATGCAACAGCTGTGTTAAGAATCTGTTTCAGTTTAACTGCTCTTCCCTGCATGTTCCATGTCTTTTTGTGGCTCAATCCGGCTACTACACATCCACTCTACAGAAAGCCAAAGTGAAACCGGAACTTCCAGGTTGTGTGTCAAAAGTGAGAAAACCTAATTCAAAATCACTTTGCCTTTTGTAATTTTAATACTGCTAACTATTAAAAATCCACATATGTCCCTGTGTGTCTTACGATTCTCTTTTGTATTGTAATTTTTTCAACTTCAAACTATAAACTCTGCTGTCTGAAAATGTCTACACTGTTCTCTCTGTCCTGCTGTTACCTAAACTAGACATACCTAAACTAGCCGCGGCCACTTGCCTGGACTCTTACGCTGAGCCGGTGACGTCTGGTCTAGAGTTTATGGTAATGGTGTTCACTAAAGACTGCCAAAAACAGAAATATTAAATAACAGAGTTTCTGGAACAACACCTGAAAAGTTCCTATGAAATTACAACTTGTTAAGGTTCTGTAAGTCAACACAGTCTCTGGTTCTGTATTTCTTTAATTGGTCTTTCTGAAAAAATTAGTTGTGTTCCTGGAATTTACTACCTATATAGTAAGACAAATCAGCTCCACTACGGGGGTTGCTATCAGACATTTACTGCAATAAAGTGAGCATACTAAAAAGTACAGCTCCCATGAAAATGTATCTGCATGGCAGCACAGCATAACATTTTGTCCATCCATTAAAATTCTCCACTGCAGACTCCACTGTCCTGCTTTTATTTTCAGACATCTCTGAACTAAACACTATCCCTTGACTCAGTCATAGTCTTGGCGCGTCTGTCGAGCTGTGACATTTAACCCACAATGGTCTGTGGGCTTATGGGAAATGCTGTTTGTCAAAGGCTGCAAAAACACAGAAATATTAAATAAAAGGCTATATTAGATTGTTTTTTAGTCCTTGACTAAACATATGTGTGAAAATACAACATACTGTTGAGTAAGGTTTTGTTTCCTGGCTGGATTTTTGCTTATTTACATCACTACAAATGTCAGTGTGAATTTGAATGAAGTTTTCTTACTTCTGGAACAGAACCTCTCTACATGCATTTTAAAGTCAAGTGTTTTTCTTACCCTCTGAAGAACAGATGTCTGTGATGATGTCATTTTTGAGGATCTTCAGGGCATCAAAATTATTGACTGGGAAAGTCTTCTTGGGGTCACCGGAAATGTCATGCAGCTCAGTTTTACTGGCATTTTTCACCCCGATGGCATAGATGATGACATTCTGATCCCTCAGTTTTTTTGCAGGATCCTTGACGTCATCCTGGGATTTTCCATCAGTGATGACAATCAGATAATGTGGGACTTTGCCCCTTGCGTTCTCAAAGTATTGTCCCATTGAAGATAGCGCTTTCCCAGTCTCTGTCCCACCTCCTAAATGTCTAATATCCTTCACAGCTTTCTCCAATTCTTTTGCATCTTCATATCTTCCCAGGTCAAATTCCATAATTGGGTTAGCTGCGTATTTCACGAGCCCCATGCGGACATGACGTTGCCCAATATGGAAGGTATGCAGAAACTCGACGATGAAGTTCTTCATTTCAGTGAAGTCTTCGGTTTCAATGCTTCCTGAGTCATCTATCAGGAAGAAGATGTCGGCTTCATTCTTTTCTACACAAGCTAGAGAGTAAAAGCAACTGTTAGTTAGTTCTTTTCACATAGTCAAAGAGCGGGAAGGCTAAAAATCAATCAAACATTGGGAAATGTTTGAGGAAAGGCTACATATAAAGAATAGCTACTCAAGGAGGCAACAACTACAATCTTACATCCCCAAAGCACAAACAAACCATGAAATATGATTGTGGTCGACAGGGTGGTAACTGATAAATTGACTGCACCTTGAAAGCTGATCAAGATTTCTGGCTGTTCTCTGTTCATTCTGTTTCAGAGCATTTCAAAACTACTTGGTCCACACATGCAATTCTTTACTCTCTTTACATTCATTAAATTTGTGTGCTACAACTATACTGACACAATCTTTAAACTTTGGCAACTATCAAAAACCACTGGTTCAAACCTGTTTTGACTCTGACCGCTTCAATGATGTTATTGCACAGGATTCTCTGCAGGCTCTCCTTCAGGGGCTTCAGATGGATGAAACTGTCCACATGAAAAACATGCTTATTGGGGGGGTAGGATGCTATATTCGTCAGGTCGTTCTTGTTGGCATTTTTGATTCCTACAGCGAAAACTGTGACATTAGTCTGACGGAGAGCGCGTGCAGCTTTGGTCACATTGTCCTGGGATTCACCGTCTGTGATCACCACAGCCACCTTCTGGACACCCTTCCTGCTGCCTTTTTGCTCAATGAAGATTTTATCGCGGGTGAAGTTTAGGGCTTTTCCAGTTTCCGTGCCACCTCCACTGTAAGGTAGCAGCTTGATGAACTGTAGGATGTCGGTCTTCTCATTGAAGGTGTCAAGGTAGACCTGTGCTGTGGGCATTTCGTTGTACGTAACGATGCCCACTTGGACCTTGGACTTGGTGACATCCAGGCTGTTTACAATCGAGTGTAGGAAATTGCGTATCAGCTGGAAGTTGGCTTTTCCAATGCTTTCCGACTCATCAACAATGAACACAATATCTGCCAGATTGGCTCCTTTGCAATCTGTGAAAAGAGTGTAATTAGTTAACTTGAGCAGCCATTACTTGAACATTCAAATATCTTATTATGTATTATGTTATTATTATGTAATGCTTAGAGGTCTACAACTGTTCTAACAGGCCGACCAAGAAAGCATGATTTTGTAGATTTGCAGTTGTAATGGTGGCTAGGTTAAAAACTGGCATAAAAGTTGTTTAAAGATGACATTTTTTAATTTTCATACTTAACACTTTTTTCAACAACATTCATTAGTGTTAAAATGTAGGTGTAAGAACAAATTGAATAGACCTAGTGTCTGTCTTTGTTCCTCCCTGAATGTAAAGTAGCTGTACAATGTCCACTTCTAACTGAAAAATGACAAAACAAAAAAACACAACCTTTGGGCAGGAAGATTATATTTGTAATATGTTCAAATGAAATGCAAAAAAATGTTGTCATTTCACAGAAGGAAACAAACACTAACACATTAAATTAGCTCAGAGCTAACTGCAAATTGAGGATGTGTAATATCACAAAGGTGACTGGAGAGACTGATGTTCAGTATAAGCACACAATATCAGACAAGTCCTGCAGGCTGATAAACTGTCGATAGAGTGCTCGAAAAAGACATTTTCAAAAGCTTATCCCAATGAAAGACAGCAATTAAGACAAAAACACTTTAAAATGGATTATTATTATTTAGAGACACAACAAATTAGTCAATTAATCAATTAGTCAATCGACAGAAAATTAATAACCATCTATTTTTATAGTCAATTTTTTTCCTTTTGAGTATTTTTTTAAAGAAAAAATGCTAAAACTCTCAAATAGTAAATTAGATCATTATAAAACTTTCTCACCTTCAGTAATGCCCTCTTCTTTCTCAGTTATGAAAAGATTCTTCAGAAAAGTTACTCTGGCAGAATCATATACATACTGATAATCCATCTCCATCCGTGCACCTGGGCTCATCCAAATAACAGTAATCCCTGACAATTTGACCTCACGAGCCAGTCTAGACACAGGATAACTTGAGGCTTCTCCACTCACGACAACCAGGAACTGTCGGGAGCCTTGCTCAGCACGGCCTCCTGCCTCACTGGTGAAAAAGTGAGTTCTGGCGTACTCCAAAGCTCTGGTCAGGTTATGTGGTTGGTTGGGTTGTAGTTGGACACGGTCAACACCTTTCTGGGTATCCTGTTTGGTTTGAAAAGCATTGAGAAGGAATTCAACCTTGGTATCTTGATGGTACTGGGCCAACCCAATACGGTAGGTGGACGCTGAAACGTTAAGTTGATTTATCAATTTATCAAGTTCTGGCTTGAACTCAGAGCGCCAGTGCCATTGATCTAGGCCGCTGTCCACCAAGAAGAAAATATCTGCAAACCTTTCTGCCAAAGCTGAAAGAAGACAAAAACAGAAAAAATTACATCGTATCACAGTAGAGTCTGATGATCAGGTTAAAACAGTCAGTCTGCTCCATACAAAGACCTTGTTGGATTGGTAAAGTGTACGTACAGCTCTCAGAGTTGGTTATTGCTCTGTATGTTTTAGATGTTTCGCTGCTCCAACACACCTGATTCAAATGACTGGGTCATTATCAGGCTTCTTTTTAGATTAAAGTTTTACATGAATGAATAAATAACAGCTAGCTGCTGGAGCTACTGACACACCAATGCTTCAGTATTAATAATGTAATTCATTCAACGTAAGTTATATTTATATAATTTATTAATTTCCCAGTCACAGGAGCCAGTTTTCTGCAGATAGAATACTTTCAAAACAGCCGTAAACCTAATAGCAGAAAGCAGTCGCACTTTTTTACAACACGACTAAGTGGACAGGTGATTGGAAGAGTAGTAAACAAATCATCAAGTAGACCGTAACAGTCAGAGTGAGGGCGGTGCGATCAAACTCTACTTAAAGGTACCCTGTGGAGTTTTTGACCACTTGTAGTTCTATGGAGCAATGTTTTTATAAGTGGGTCTTGTTTATATCCTGCTTACAGTTGGTGGCTGTGACACGCCAACAAACCAGCTTTGCAAATGTTTTAAACAATGCATTTTGACTGAACAATGAATATAAACATAACTTTTCTTTGTTTGCAAGAAAACTCCTCAAAGCAGCTTTAATATTCAGACAAACTCAGTATGATCTCTACAAAATTAATCTAAAGTCTTATTAGCAGCCACAGGTACTCTCTGCTTTTCTGTATTTCTACAAATACACTTTGGTTGGTTTAGTTATTTAGATGTCTTGGATAAGTATTTTTATATTTTATTGCAAAATTAACAAATGCACAACTAAATAATGTTTCTTCCAATCCTTTGCCTTACCTTGCCTCTGTTCCTCCATGGTGACACAATAAGTTTGCAGCTGACCCTTCATCTCACTCTGCAGAGCATCAAAGCTATCGATGGTGAGGAGGAAGCGATGTGGGGGCCAGTTGACGATGGACTCGAGTTCCTTACGGTTTTCTTGTCCCACCCCGATGCCAAACACAATGACTCCGTTCCTCCTCAGGCTCTGGGCGTGCTCTTTCACTTCATCCGTGGATTTCCCAGCTGTGATGACCACAGCGATCTGAGGCACCCGTTGGCTGGCTCGGCTGCCGGCCTCTTTGGTGAAGTAATTCTCTTGGAGGAATTTGATGGCCTCGCCTGTTTTCGTGCCTCCTTTTCGGTGAGATAATCTTTCTACTGCGGCCAGCAGGGACTTCCTGTCCATGTGATCCTTCAGCAGGAACTCCTGGGAAGGGCCATCACTATACTGTGCCAAGCCGACCCGAACTTTGTTTGGGCCAATCTTGAGGCCCTTAATGATGTTGCGCAGGAAAGTCCGGACATGCTGAAAGTCATCAGAGGATAGACTGGAGGAGCCATCGACCAGGAAGACAATGTCAGCACGTTCACAGTCTGCACAGGGGAAGAATAAAGTCAGCATTGCTTTCCCCCGAAAAAAGATATTCTGGGAGTAAGATTACAGATCACAAAGTTCCTTGTGATGAACTAATCAAACATTTTTTGAACAGATATGTCTGCATGGAAGTTATATTTTGAAATTCTTTAAAATTTGTATTCCCAAATATGATTTTGAAATGAAAAAAAAAACATTAATAATTTACAAAAAAGACAATCCCACAACTTTCTTTATTGTTTTAAATCAGGTGAATAGCAAACACCTACTTTACTTCCACTTAAATGCCCACCTCTTGTCTGAGCAGCAATGCCACAGAAATATGCTGCTATGACGAGGCTGAAGAGAAGACCTGTTCTTCTCTTCATGCTGGGATCATCCATTTCTCTCTTCCTATAATACAGATATAATAGTTAGTTGGAGCTTTATTGTCCACACTGGAGAATTATAATCAGCTTCCCCACTCACACAAATGAAACATAGAAGAATACTAAGAGAAGACATGAAAAGCATGACATTAAAAACATAAATTTAAATAAAGAGAGGCTAATATAGTTGCAAGCAGCAGCAGTGTCCAAGCAGCAGCTACCACATCTTGAGGTTAAAGTACCTTAAAGTGCCACTGACGGAGTACTAGCAACCTGTGCTCCTACCCTGCCAGTGTGCAGTGATTGGAGGAGCGGTAACATGTAGCAGTTCACTCCTGGACTTTAGTTAAATTCCAGGCGTCATTTGCCATCAAAGGGGGGGGGGACATATAAATATGTCAAAATGCAGCACTGTCATACACAAATCAGCGTTAAAACAATGTCATAATGTTAGATATTTATCTAGATATATGACCATACTAATGACAAACACACACACAACTAGCGATTTAGTGAATCTTTATGAGATTTCTCATAACATTTGGTTTGGAATGTGCCTCTGAAAAACTTCTCTTTGGACGGCCATATTTCCCCCTAGCACTTCGCCCTTCCCCTCTATCTCAACAAGAATTGGGGCAAGTGGTAGGGGAAAGGGGTGTATTGGGATTGGCCCTAAGTCAGTCATTTTTTTCAATGAGTCATTCTGGTCTTAATCTTCAAACAGGCCTTCTAATAAGTGTGCTGGTGGTTATTTTGCTGCCCTGTTAGCACAATTTAGCTAAAGTAGCTAACATTGGCTGATGATGTTTCCGAGGTAGCTCGGAAACATCAAGCGGCTAGTTAACAGTCAACAGCTAGTTAACTTCTACCCCAAAGTTTTTTGTCCACAGGTTTGTATCTTTGACTTTTTATCAAAGAACCAGATATTTTCTAACACAGCTGTTCAGCTTTTGTATCGATGATTCAACCAGGAGAGTTTCGTGTTGATTCATACTGTAGAAGAGAGCGTATTCAGGACCTTTACTTAAGTAAAAGTACCAAATACTCCATTACAAGTAAAAGTCCTGCATGAAAAATCCTACTACAGTAAAAGTACATAAGTATTATGAGCTTGATGTAGTTAAAGTATTACAGTAAAAGTACATAAGTATTATGAGCTTGATGTAGTTAAAGTATTACAGTAAAAGTACATAAGTATTATGAGCTTGATGTAGTTAAAGTATTGCAGTAAAAGTACATAAGTATTATGAGCTTGATGTAGTTAAAGTATTGCAGTAAAAGTACATAAGTATTATGAGCTTGATGTAGTTAAAGTATTGCAGTAAAAGTACATAAGTATTATGAGCTTGATGTAGTTAAAGTATTGCAGTAAAAGTAGTGGTTTGGTCCCTCTGACTGATATATTATTATATATGACATCATTAGATTATTAATACTGAAGCATCAGTGTGTAAGCAGCATGTTACTGTTGTAGCTGCTGGAGGTGGAGCTAGTTTCAACTACTTTATATACAGTTAGCTAGTTTAGTCCAGTGGTTCCCAACCTAGGGGTGGGGCCCCTCCAAAGGGTCAGCAGATAAATCTGAGGGGTCGTGAGATGATTAATGGGAGAGGAAAGAAGAAAAAACAAAGTTCTGATACACAAATCTGTTTTCACTTTTTGGACTTTTCCTCTAATCTTTGATTTTTGCTGAAATATTGGATCATTTGAACATTTATTGAAATGAAACCATGTGAGAAGTTTAGAGGGAAAAATCACTATTTGGTGGAGCTGTTAACAACTCATAGACATCTGAAATGTGTGTAGAAAGTACAATATTTCCCTCTGAAATGTAGTGAAGTGGAAGTATAAAGCATCAAAGCATCAAATGGAAATGCTCAAGTACATAAAAATTGTACTTAAATAAAGTACATGGGTAAGTGTACTTAGTTACTTTCCACCACTGCTTATAAATGTGACAAACTGAGTGCAGAATGACTCCAGCTACACACAGCAACCTCAGCTCTCACAAAACAACATGATTCAGTGACGTATCAGTAATGTTATTAATAACACACTACAATAAGGTTTATGGGAAACAGATGAACTGCAGCTGATAAAAAGGGGGAATTAATTTGTTTGGCTCCAGTGTGACAGAAGTCTGTTTGTGTAACATTCACCAACACTAAGCAGAGCTGCTTCCATTACTATTGTTGTGAGCAAGTAGAAAATGATTAAGCTGTGATCAAATCTGCAAGATGAGGAGAAATTCTGAAACTTAAATCCTTTGTGCACATTCTTTAATTTTCAGGTTTCCACACATCCATTTTTGGCTGTTAGGTCATACGTTTGTTAAAGTTAAAGCTGCATCAAGCTAAATCTTCAATATTAACACCAGTGAGTCATGATAATGCAGAAGGTCCACTTTTAGTGTCAATTTCACAGACAATCAACACCTGACTTTGTAGCTTGAAGCAAATATATTGAAACTTATTTATAATTTTTTTAAGTCAATGTAAAATCTCATTTTCAGTCTCTGAAATACCCTAATGAGAGTAAAATATGGAATAAATCATCACAGTTTATGCAAATTTGTATTATATCGATGATAATCAATTTTAAAATTAAGTGAGAAATTGTTAATGAATAAAATAACCAGAAAAGAAACAGCAAATTAAATACTGGACAAAACAAATGTTTTCTCACATCATCACACAAAAATCCAGTATTACCATAAATCAGTATTTCTCTTGCTACAGTAAGGCAAAATCTCTGATAGACAAATTTATATCATCTAATAATGGCTGCAATTATATAGCGCTTTTATTCAAGGGTACAGATGCCTTTATTGTCATCTCACCACAGTTACATTTATAGTTTTCGGTTTCAAATGCTACATAGGAAGACATGAAATTGTTTCCCCAGGCTTTGGTGATATGGTAGTGAAAATGCAAGAGGCATTTAAACTTTATAATAATTTTAACCTAAAGTTTAAAAAACATATAAATAAAATAAAGAAATAAAGAGTATACATAATACAGTGCACAAGGTTGAATTGGTACAGGCAGTTGAAAACTAGCAGCGTTCATGAAAAGCAGTTTACAATGTTTCTTTACACATTCATTCACACATTCACACATTCACACATTCACACATTCACACAATGATGGTGGCAAGCTACCATGGAAGGTGGTGGCGCAACCATCAGGGTTCAGTATGTTGCCCAAAGACACTTCAGCATGCAGGCAGGAGGAGTCGGGGCTCGAACCACTGCTCTACCACCTGCGCCTCAGCCTCCCATACACTAAACTATTTACCATAACAGTGCATATAGTCATATTGCACAAGCTCTTTGTATATTAAATCCCCTTAAACACAAAATAAATAGAAGATAAAGGGTCAAATGTGCATGCAAGAAGTCTGAAAGAATTTTTCAAGCAGTAATCTCTGTCTTGCAGATGTGAAGGTGAGTGGTAAGTTAAATTTCATCCTGTTAAAAAGACTAAACTCTTAAAATCTGCCTTTTCCATCGATGCACACAAGTAGTCAAGTCAATGTTATTTATATAGCCTGATATCACAACTCACAAATCTGCCTCAGGGGGTTTTACAATCTGTATAACAATATAACATCCTTTGTCCTTAGAACCTTGATTTAAATAAGGAAACCGTTGTGTCGTAATGTAATATAAACGTAAGAAATCTCAGGAGATTCAAACAGAGGAAAGATCGCTCTGCAGGGCGGACAGACAGGAAATACAAGTGTGTACAGAATAAACCAAGAAAGTAAAGATTCATTCAGAGTCACTTACAGATCTGCTGCTCTGCATCTGTTCCCTCTGCATCCGAATGCACGAGTCCCTCCATCATGTAGGGAGCTGGAGATGAAAGGAGAGGACGAGGAGGAAGGGTAGGACCCCGCCTCCTCCTCCTCCTCTCCCTCCTCCCAAAACATTCTGCAGAAGAGACAAATTACCTCTCAATAATTTGTGTCAGTAAATCAGAGTTGGCTTTTAACTTGTAACATATTTCAGATTAAATCTGACAATCGTAGCTGTTTCTGACTCTAAAATGATTTTTTTTCCAGACCTGCTGTCTGGAAATCCATCACTACATTTGCATCCTTCCTAAGCAGTGGTGGAAAGTACTTTTACTTTTACTCAAGTATTGTACTTAAGTACAATTTTGCCCATACTTTCCATTTTATGCTACTTTATACTTCCACTCCACTACATTCAGTGGTGGAAGAAGTATTCAGATCCTTTACTTTAGTAAAAGTACCAGTACTGCAATGTAAAAATACTCCATTACAAGTAAAAGTCCTGCATGAAAAATCCTACTACAGTAAAAGTACATAAGTATTATGAGCTTGATGAAACAGTTACATAATATGTAGCACAGTTTACTCCCTCTAAATTCTGAATAACTATAAATAATAGTTATAATATAATAAACTTCTGGCTTTTCCACGTTCAAATGCATTTTGGTTTAATAGCTAAGACAGATGACGGTTCTGGCCTGCTCACACTGGATAGTAACACAGAGTGAGTGTGTGAGGTGGTGGGAGGACTTTAGGTTGGAAGGAGTTCTCTTTTAGACGTGTTCTGGAGAATTTCTGCAGAAAACTGATCTCTGTAGAAAAGTCAAATGAATGTGGGTGTTGATCACAGAGGAGAGAGAGGACAGCTGTTAGTTCTGAGGAAATTCTGAAGAAACAATGTCAAAGAGTGTTATTAAACTCAATCTCATGCTGTAATCAATTTTTTTTTATATTAACAATGGATCAAATAACGTCAGACTCTCCAGTTCCTCTCAGCCTGAAGGACCTTTTTTTTAGCCTCTTTTGGCTCTTTGGGTTTGGGTTTTGCAGCACATTTCCTGTCTGGTTCAGTCACAGGTGTTTCTGATGAACCCACTGTAAACTACCTGGTGAACATAGTGGAGCATTTTGAACATTTACACCATACTAACACAATATATTTTACAACTTTCAGGTAAAATATTTACATTCACAGTATTTATCAAATTCTAATATCATTAAAAATTTTTTACTGTAAGTCATGTTAAAATTTTGTCTTCATCATTAGTTAATCTTCTTCAGATGCCTTGTTTTGTCTTGTACAGACCAAAAATATATTCAATTTACAATCATATATGACATAAAGACAAGTAACAAATCTTCACATTAGAATTCATTTTCTATTGATCGAGGAAGGGTCAAATGAAGGGAATTGTCAACAATTTTTAACCTCACTAAAAACTTGTCATATATATGAAATCAGTTTGTTCTCTGATTGCTATATTTATACCCATTCAATGCATTTTTTTGGGTTACATTGAAAACACTAAACTCAACATTCAGCGTAGGTTGTAGGCTAAAAATGCAGCAACAACATGTGAAAAGAAAACAGTGACCTTTTGCACATGTTGTTACTGTCAGGTACATAAACTGTATAAAAGCAATGGATATAGCTACCATGACGTCACCGTTGTGAAGCCTTGAGTTTGGCATTTTGGCATGGATGCATTATTATTATTATTATGTATTATTAGAGCTGGATACCGGACCGAAAATGGCTCTTATATTACATCTATGAATTTTGTCCGTCGCCATCTTGGTTTTTTGGAGCCAAAAGAGACCATTTTTGGACAAGAGGGTAGAGCTTACCCCAACGCTAGTGCTAGCTTGGTTAGCAAGGTGCATCCGTAAGTCATGTTCACTATGATATTAATTGTGATGCTAATTTTGGCTAGTGAAAAACAGGCTTAAAGCTGGAGTGCAGAGCTTTTGTCTCCCCCTTCTGGCAGTGAGAGTAATTACAAAAACACTGTTGACGTGCTTACATCACAGACATTCCAGACATCCCGAAAAATTTGGGACAGTCCCGAATTATAGGCAGTTATCCCAAATCATGTCCTGTTTATCCCAAACATGAACCGTTAAAATAATAGTTACAGATGATAAATAAGCTAAAACAGGAGCTGTGTGTATGCTGTGAGAATCGACTTGACTTGAGACCTGAAGGCAAAAATGCTGAGGAGACCTGACTTGGCGACACAGTAATATTGAAAAATGCTGCTCTGAACATTTTGTGTCTTTTGGAGCGCTGCCAAATTGTCAAGAATAATTAATAACATAACAAGCTGCTGCTGGCAACAGAATAAAATGTAGAAGACTCTAAATTCAATTGATGGAACCCTTTCATTAAATTATCAGTGAGTTTGCATGAATTAGTAGCTTAATAGTTTTTTTTTTTTAAATCTTTGAAGTCGTGAAAATATTCTGATCAAATCAATTAGGCTATAAGCTATAATTACTGCTTTTAGTTATTAAAAAGTGTCCTGTTCGTTTTTGTAAAATATTTAAGAGTATTATTGATGTTTTCACTTGTCTATTGCACTGATTACACCATTATAAAGGATGGATTGTTGATGTCAGACCTGTTTTAAAGCAGATGACGGAGAGTGCAGCCACTGTGGGAGGAATTTGTGATAAAAATATCTAAAAAATGTGTTTGTAAGCTCCTACAGCTTAATGACAATCTTAGCTGCTGAAAAGACATTTAAAATGACTGTAAAATACCTGCCACCTGTGTGTAATGGTTCATGCATCTTAAAACACAGGACACTGCATTTTATATCATCCTCAGAGCCAATCTATCTATCGCTCTATTTTATCCATCTGTACAAACTGATCTTCAGAATATTAATAACAAATTATCAGAGTAAGAGTCTGATATTACTCTAAATTATTCTGTACATTTTAATCCTTCTGACATTTAAAATTAAACCCCCATGAAATGACTCGTTTCACTCAGAATCAGAATTTGATCCATTCGGTCTGATAACATTTGGAAAGTCTAAAAGAGCCGTATGATTAAATTATTTTATCCCCATTCAAGTTAGCAGAGGACTAACTGGAAGTTAGCCGGATCGGCCGGCGGAAGTCTTTAGTGTGCATGCCCTGCTGATAGAGCATGTGCAGTATGCATTCATCCGTCCAGCACGGGAATGTCAAACCCAACACCAGATTAAAAACTCTGTATACTGTGAAATATAGAGAGATTTAACTGGTGGTGATAGGTTTAATCAGCATTGTGTGAACTCGTTTGGCGAGACAGTCATTTATATGTAAAAGTTCCACACTGCATTTTTAAAACAAAATGTACAAATGGAAAAGAGCAGTGGAAATCCAACAAGAGAAAACAGTTCACAACATAAGTTAAGCTAAAGCAACGAAGAAAGTGCAAGGACAAAAGGGAAGAGAGGAAATAGACAAGGTCAAAGTTCACGATCAGGAGCAGGTCAAAGAGGGCAAACTAATACAGAACTGACTGTTTATATATTATTTTGTTCATTGCTAATGTAATCAATTGTACAGATCAAGTTAAACACAAGACTGAGAAAATTAAAATTGGAGGGAGCTGAAAAATTCTTGGCTATGAAAAATCTTTCCTGGTAAATTAGGCTTCAGGGAGATGGGAAAACATTGGTCTTTGGATAAAGGCCCTGATGATTATTCTTCAATGGAATCCAGGGAGTTTAATGGAAAATGTTCAGGAAGTTAAAGGATTTATTAAAGGACTCAGGAATAAACCAGAAATTATATGTATGTATCTATATATATTCAAAAACTTGGCTTACTGTTGTAGTACAGATACATAAACCAGGAAGAGATTGCACAAACCCAGAGAGTTATAGGCCTATTGCTTTAACATCCAGTGTATGCAAAATAATAAAGAGAATGATAAATGAAAGATTAACATATTATGTAGAAACAAAGGTTATATGTTAAGGATTCATTAGAGGCAGAAATACCGTGGATCCTGCTTTGTATTTAGAACATGAAATATGGAAAGCACAGATGAATAGGGAAAGCATAGTGGCCATCTTTTTTGATACAGAGCAGGCCTATGATATGATGTGGAAGGAAGGATTATTAATAAAACTAAGTAAATTAGGAATTAGAAGCCCGATGTATAGGTGGATCAAGGACTTTTTATATGGAAGATCGATTCAAGTAAGAATAGGGAAGTGTTGTTCAGGAAATGTTGTTGTTGGAAATGGAACGCCTCAAGGTAGTATAGTGAGTCCTTTGTTATTTTCTATTATGGTAAATGATGTTTTTGTGAGTTTGGAGAATGGGATGGGATTTTCTCTTTTTGCAGATGATAAAGCAATTTGGAAATTATAAAATCAAGAACTGGACAAACAACTTAAATTTTTAGGATTGTGGTTTTATGAAAGAATTATATGGGCTGTACATATTCAGAAGTAATTGACAAGTGTAAGAAAGTATTAAATGTAATGAGATGTCTGATGTCTGGCAGAGAGAACAGCACTGAAAACCATTTACATAGGATTAATAAGAGCAGTCTTAGATTATGGGTGTGTAGCGTTTGCATCTGCAGCAAATACATCTCTCAAAAAGTTGGATAATATTCAATATCAGGCTTTGAGACTATGTTCAGTAGAACAACCCCAACATCAGCATTACAAGTGGAAATGGGAGACATGCCTCTGGAATTAAGGAGAATATGGCTATCTTTAAATTACTGGGTTAATTTAAAAGGACATAATGAAGATCATCCAACACAAGATACACTAAAACCCTGTTTGGAAAAGGAAAAGAAAGAAACAAAAAGTTTTAGATGGACAATTGAGCAGAAAGCAAAAGAACTATAAATAACTGACATAAACATTAGGTACCACTCAGTAATACATCCTTGGATACTTCCTGACCCTGTTGTAGATCTTACATTGATTGGCAACAAGAACAAGGATAAGGAGTTTATTTTACATCCACAAACAATTAAAAAACCTATTTAGAAAATAACTATTACAGTTATGTTCAAATTTATACAAATGCTTCAAAGAACTCAGCTAACAAAATTGGTATTTCATTCATAGTTCCAGATTTCAACATTAAAATTCACAAACGAATCAGTGATGAATTATCAGTGTATACTGGGGAGATGCTGGCAATTGTGTTATTTAGCATTACAATAAGATGTGAGACCTTTCAGGGCAATAATATGCTCCGATTCCAGCTTGTCATTAAACAGCTTGAAGCACAGCTGACCAGATGTTTTAATAGAGACACTATATAGAATTCAAATGATGGGATTAAGTATGACATTTGTATGGATACCAGCGCATATAGGAATCAAAGGAAGTGAAATAGCTGACAAATGTGCAAATGGAGGCCACAAAAATAGATCACATTGACATCACAGTAACCTTTAGTAAAACGGAAATGAAGACCACAGTTAAGCATACGTTGAAAGAAAGGTGGCAAAAGCAGTAAGAAGAAGAGCAAACAGGAAGCTGGTTGTACAAAATTCAAAGAAAAGTAGGTATGATGAGAAGTACGGGGAGAACCTGGAGAGGAAACAACAATTTCAAGGCTACATTTTGGTCACACAGGATTAAACAATACATTGTTTAAAATAGGAAAACATCTTACAGGAAGATGTGAATTTTGTGATCAAGAAGAATCTTTAGAACATGTTATGTTTTACTGTCCAAAATATGATGCTGAGCGAAGGGAAGTGATACTGAACCTTAAAGAAATAAAGAAGAAGAATAAAGAAGTTCTGGGGAGAAGTGTCATCTCTTTTTGTTTCAATATCTTAGGAAAACGAACTTGATAGAGAGAATGTACCTTTATTTACTTCATTTGATTTTTTCTAATTTTCTCTTCTTTTATTTATTATTAGAATTAGTGATTGTATAGTTGGATTCTTGATCTACACTCCATTCCAGTTGGTGGCGGTAATGGGCCATAACGCTGTTTGCCAACCGCCGTAAAACTCAATAATAACAAGAAGAAAGGCACGACAGTTTGCGACACTTCTTATCTTTATACATCCATGAAGTAAACATGTGGAGAGTTCTGTAGCCGGAGAAAAACCTTCTGGTAAACGTATAAACTCTGAATTTAAATACTTTTAGAATGAAACAAATACGTAGAAGGCATATTTAATCATGACGCTTGTGTTTTTGCATTCAGTGCACTTCCCTGAAAAAAACTAAGCTAAGTTAAAGCTGTTAGACTCTTATCTAGTTTTGCCGCTTTTGCTAATATACCTAATAACCCAGTTGGTTCCGTTTTCTGTCATATAACTATATGATGCATCTGTTAATTTAATTGACTGACTTTGCTTAGTGAAGTTTACATTCACCATCAACGTTGCCTTAAAACATCTGTTATCTGAAAAGCCACCGCGCCGATCTCCGTTAAAAACTTACTACATTTAAAGCTTTCTTTGCCACAGGTGAAACTGCACTCACAGTACAACATGTCGAAATATGTTGTTGAATCATTTCGACGTCTTCATTAATCCGGCATACATCTAGGACCCCGAGTACTGTTCATTTTGGTTAAACTGTACAATCAGTTCACTAGCTTGCACGCTGCTAACTTAGCCTTCAACAAACGTCACCGTGGATGACAGAAGTAAGAAAACCACTAAAATACGTATTTCTTCACCATGGAATGAAATTATTTATACGCCGAATTGTCTGGAAGACACAAACAGTTCGTTAAATGTTTTTTATATTCCCTCATGCTAAATGTCTGGCGTGCAAGAAACATTTTAAGTGGCATTGTAGCGAGTTGTTAAAGGAGTTTGGTGTGTATGTTGCTAAGTGGAGTGGATTGCTGCCGAATTAAATTTCGTTCTGTTTTAATAAGCAATGACAATAAAGCATTTATCTGTCTATCTAATTCTGTGAGTCAGCACAGCATCAACAGTGTTAATACTGAGCTGAGCTCTGCAAGTGAAGGTACTGTTGTACTTCTAAATAACAGTAGTGAAAGAAGTGTTCAGATCCTGTAGTTTAGTAGGACACTAACAGGATTTTTTTTTTTTTTTTAAAAAGGATTTTAGCTTTTCGCAACCAAATAATTTAATGATTTTAGTTTAATTTGACTTTGTTCAACCTTAGGATTGGGTTGCACCTGCTGTCTGGAAATCCATCACTAAGTTTGCATGAAGTCCTTCCTAAGCAGTGGTACTTTTACTCAAGTACTGTACTCAGGTGCTCATACTTTGAATATGTCAATTTTATGCTACTTTATACTTCCACTCCACTGAATACTCCATTACAAGTAAAAGTCCTGCATGAAAAATCCTCCTACAGTAAAAGTACATAAGTATTATGAGCTTGATGTAGTTAAAGTATTGCAGTAAAAGTACATAAGTATTATGAGCTTGATGTAGTTAAAGTATTGCAGTAAAAGTACATAAGTATTATGAGCTTGATGTAGTTAAAGTATTGCAGTAAAAGTACATAAGTATTATGAGCTTGATGTAGTTAAAGTATTGCAGTAAAAGTACATAAGTATTATGAGCTTGATGTAGTTAAAGTATTGCAGTAAAAGTACATAAGTATTATGAGCTTGATGTAGTTAAAGTATTGCAGTAAAAGTAGTGGTTTGGTCCCTCTGACTGATATATTATTATATATGACATCATTAGATTATTAATACTGAAGCATCAGTGTGTAAGCAGCATGTTACTGTTGTAGCTGCTGGAGGTGGAGCTAGTTTCAACTACTTTATATACAGTGGAAGTATAAAGTAGCATCACATGGAAATACTCAAGTAAAGTACAAGTACCTCAAAATTGTACTTAAGTACTGTACTATACTTATCCTGTCTAAAGTCATTATTCAGGATCTACATGCAGACATTAAAGGATTTCTTAGTGATTTGGCGCCACCTTGTGATGTGTATCAACAGTATAAATAGTTTCAGATTCTGCTTATTTTAATTTATTTAAGTAGTTTGCAGTAATGACCACCTGCCTGATGATCAGCTTTACCTACTGAATAATAGTGTGGGTTCATCAATTAAACATTTTGTGTTGTACTTTTCTGACTTGTGATCACTAAAATCCTCATGACCTCAGTGATTGGACTTTTTTGTGGATTCATATCACAAAGACACAATCATATTAGAGCTGCAACAATTGATTGATTAGTTGTCGTACTAAATTAATCGCCAACTATTTTGATAATCGATTAATTGTTTTGGGTCATTTTTTAAGAAAAAATTTCCAAATTCTCTGATTCCAGCTTGTTAAATGTGAATATTTTCTGGTTACTTTAGTCTCTGTGACAGTACTGTAGACAAAACAAGACATCTGAGGACGTCAGCTTGGATTTTGGGAAACACTGATCGACATTTTTCACCATTTTCTGACATTTTATGGACCAAATGACTAATCGATTGAGAAGAGTTAAAAACAGAATAATCTGTAATGAAAATAATCATTACAGCCCTGTTATAAATAATCCAAAAAGTTCTAAAACTGCAATAACTAAAAGTAACATCTAATGTGAGGTTCATCAGTTTTTATTGTGATTTTTAAAAAAAAATTGCTTTTAACAATTGAAACTTTGAAAATGCAGCCATCTACATGAGAGGCCATAAAAAATATAAAAGGTAAACAATACAGTTATACAATCCATATTAACAGAGAAAAAGAAAACAGCAGAATTGTAAAACATTAAATAATATTACTAAATAAAATAAAATAAAAAGTAAATAAATAAAAAGAAGTGGACGTCTAATTCCTTTTGTCAACAATAATAAAATAGAATGAATATTTATGTTAATATGTTTGTGGTCTGGTTAAAGAGATTTTTTTTAAAGGGTGACAGATTCATTGATGATGAAAATAGTCGTTAGTTGCAGCATTAGATCATACAGTGTTAAAGATTCAGAAAGCTCTTTTTAAACATTAACAAATTAATTAACAAACTAAGTTGTTTAACACATATGAAGAGTTTGGTATCATGTAGTGCATAACAGTCAAAAACAGGTTACAGGTATGATTACTTCATGCAATTTTTGTGTACATTTGTCTTTGTGATTTTAAATTGGGGCTGCAACCGTTAATTACTGTCATTATTGATTAATCAGAGAAAATGCATCTCTAAAGAGCGACTGTCTAAAACCCAAAAATATTTCATTTACTGTAATGTGCCACCAAACAATTCGGTTGACTGACTAATCGATTAATTGATCATTGCAACTCAAATTTTGATATGTGAAAAGATCAGATGAATATTGTGACCGTACTCCACATCAGTAACATCTGTCTGTCTGTCTACAGATGGAGAACTACAGTAAAGCTCGGACGGTGGAGCAGCCGTCTGTCTGTCCGTTTCCCGGCCTCCCCGCCGACACACCTGAGGTCCGCGTCAAAGATGGCAGCAAGATCCGCAACCTGCTGCGCTACGCCCTGAGCCGCATGGAGGCCAAGCCCCGAGCAGCGGGGGAGGAAGAGGGACGGCCCACAACTGAGGAGGGAGGCGTGGCTGAAGAGGGGCAACAGGAAGCGCCGGGCCGGCCGCTCTGCCGCCACGTCGTCTTCACGGCGAGCGGTAAGGGTGTGTCCAAAGCCATCACGTGCGCGGAGATCGTGAAGCGGCGGGTGAAGGGGCTCCACCAGCTCACCAGGCTGCTGTACAGCACCGTGGAGGAGGTGTGGGAGCCGCTGGAGCCCGCCGCCGGCCTCGACAGCCTGACAGTCAGCAGGAACCTGCCCGCCATCTGGATCCTCCTCTCCAGGGAGCCGCTGGACTGCAGCCAGCCCGGATACCAGGCGCCTGGCCGCTACGACGCCCTGTGGGCTCAGTCTGCCAGCAGGGAGGAGGGTGGAGGGTTCACCGGACAGAGAGCAGGACACAGGAGGAAGAGGGGAGGAGGAGGAGGTGGTGGCAGAGGAAAGGGACCCGGCCGTCAGACTGGACGCTCTAGAGAGCCGATTAAAGGACAGAGCTGATTGAGTTTTTACATGCTGCATGGACATGAAGACTGAAGTGAAACCTCAGCAGACACTGACAGGACTGTATGAGGACTGTACACAAGCTTCATTCATTTAAAGATCAACCTGCAGAGAGAGAAGCCATCACAGCCAGCCCAACGTCTTTCTGTTATAGTTACATTTTTACTGATTGTACTGAATTTTACTAACAGTCATCAACTATTATTATTATTATTATTATTATTGGAACAGACTTTCAGTGTACAGAGGCGACTTTGTGTAATTTGAGCTTGATGGTTCATTCTTGACCTTGGAAACAGCAATTGACAACAGGCCAACTAATGATGATCTTCTAGATTAATCAATTACATTAAATGAAATGTCAGAAAATTATGAAAAATGTGAGTCAGTGTTTCCCAAAGTCCGAACTGACGTCCTCAAATGTCTCGTTTTGTCCTCAACTCAAAGATATTCAGTTTACTGTCACAGAGACTAAAGAAACCAGAAAATATTCAACTTTTTTTATATTAAATATTCAACAAGATTTTTTTTCTTAGAAAATGACTCAAAATTATTAATCAGAACAGTTGTAGATTAATTTTCAGTTGATCATCTAATTGTTGCAGCTCCAGTTGAAAAAACAATCTCAACTCAAGGTTCACTTACTAGCTTGTTCTGCAGCTTTTAACCACATCACATAGTGTTCATCAGCATGTTAACGCTGAGTTGAGACTGTTTTGTCCTACATCCTTTAAAAGTGACTGAAAGAACATTTACAGACTGTGTGATGCAGTCAAAAGCTCTAGAACAAGACAGCAAGGTGGAGAAGAAGTGAGATGGTTTCATCAGCTCCTTTTGTGTAACTTTCAATTTTAGTTACTTCAATCTGAAATTAAATGAATGTTAATCTTAAATATAGTCTGCGGTACTTTTCCTGTCTGAAGTCTTTTTCCTGCAAATACTGTGATGTAAAGATGATCAAACCATGATAATGAAGTAATCAGATTACTGCAGAAAGCCCACAGTAACCCGTAGGGCTGTGTGATATGATGATATATATCGTGTATTACACTCTATCATTATTTCATTGTTGCGACTCTTTATGGTGATGTTTTTTGTCGTTTGGAGTCTGTCCATCAGATAACATTAATGAATTACTCTTCTTGGCTTTTTACTCAGGGCACAGACCAGCTATTTATTCATTGAGTTAAAATGTGCTGTATCAGGATAGGTATCGTTATCAGGATATGAGATCTTGGTCATATCGCTCAGCCCTAGTAACCCGGTTACTTAATCATCAATGAGTTGACCAAACAATCCATATTCTATATTACAGAAACACAGATTATCTAAGTTTTATAAACAACGAAAGGCGTCTAAAAGTTGACTGTGATGCTTTATGTCTCCTAAAACTGTTGCTCTGTTCAGTAATTTGTTTTTTTAAAGTTTATCACCAACAGCTTTTTTTTTAATTTTAACATTGTGTTTTTAATTTAAGTGTTTTGAGGAAACCTGGCATCATTTTTTGGTAAATCGCTGGCCTTTTTTCATCTGTTGAACAGGTTTTGTGCAGCTGAAATCTGAGTTCTGAAAATGTGCTTTTCAAGTGAGTGAAAAATAATTAAAGATGTTTTATTTGTTTCACTGAATTTACTTAAATTGTTTTCTGGTTGTCAAGTCAGTTTTTACTTATACAGCTCAAAATCACAAATCACAAAAAGGGCTTTACAATCTGTACAGCAATATAACATTTAATAAGGATCAAAAAGGTTTTACAAAATGGAGGAAAGCTCAGGAAGAGCAACAGAGGAGGAACTTTCTCCTCCTCTGTACACACATCTGCTGAATTTAAGAAGTTACTTGATGTACTTGATGTAATGTCTGTCTGTCAGTTCAACACTTTGAATTTCAACAAGTTGGTCATAAATCCTGTTGTCACTGATGATCATCAGACTTTATATCTGTTGATTGGTTGAATTTATTGGCCACCTCAGTGAAAATTTGTCTCTGGCTTCTCTTAAAGAACAACAAAAGTACATAAACTATACATAACACAAAGCACCATTAAAAACATGCAAAATATTCAACCTACAGTAGTTCAAATGGGCAGGTAGCAGCAGATGGATTAATAGATAATACCAGAGAGTGTATCTTATAAAATAATCAGTGTTCCCTGATGCAGTTATTCGGTGTTGAATGCCTGTATGACACGGGGAATAAAAGACTTGTATATGTACTGGGTGGCCTTCGGGGGCCCTGAATCCACGGCCAGCAGCTCAAACTCTGAGTGTAGTGGGTTTGAGGTATCTGCAGTTATATATTTAGCCTTTCTGTGTACAACACTCAAATATATTGTAAAGTTGTTTTTGTGACTTTCCAATTGTCACAAAATGATCAGTAGAAAGATCTACTGTAACTACAGGTTCAAACCAACACTTCAGTTAATGACAGGAAACCTGTAAAATCCAGGTAACTGACTTGACTATCTCAACAACTATTTCAGAGATTGTTATGGAATTGTTTTTCAGACATTCATGTTCCCCAGAGGATGAAACCTACTGACTCTGGTGATCCACTGACTTTTCCTGTAGCGCCACCAGGAGGTCAACTTTTTAGTTCTTTATTAAAATATTTCAACAACTGTTGGATGGATTTCTGTGAAACTTGGTTCACACGTTCAGGATGAATTGCAATAACTTTGATCCTCTGACTTTTTATCCAGCACAATCATCTAGTTAAAATGTAATGATACCTGACAGGATATAGTGGCTGTTTGCCATGTTCCAAATTCCTATAGCTCAAGTCTGCAAAGTGCTAGTTTTGACTCCACTGAATTAAATCTAGTTTTCTTGTGAAAACCCAACATACTCACAAGTTTATTTTAAGTCACATAAAGCCATGGTCCATTACAGACGTGATGTATTCCAAACACACACGTTATTACGTTATTACCTGTTATCTCAAGTACACATTAAACACATTATACATATAAAAAGTCTTTACATCTTAGCACCATGTTTTTTGGGCATTTAATGCAGAGACGTATTAAAACTATCTTACAGCACTATCCACTGTTGCAAACAACAAAAATATATTTTCTTGCATCCCAGTAATAAAAACAGCCAGTATATATTTATAGGATAAAAATGAATTCACGTCTGCACCAAACTATGTTCAAAACGGTTCAAAACTCACCTGTTTAGAGCTGCTTTTAATGCGTGATTCATGTCGTCCTTTGAGCTTTTAGTGTGTTTTTGTAGTCAAGGATCATTTTAACCTGTTGTGTAAGGTGTCTGAGTATCTCAAATAGCAATAAAATAAAATAAAATGTATTATTATTATTAATTCATCAAGCCAAGTCTGTTGTCAGCCACAGCTGTAATGTTATTTGGATGCTTACATGCTGACTCCAGGCTGTTAAACTAACATTATGAACATGAACCTTATGGCCTCATGAGGCTGCTGTTCAATTCTTTTTTAAGTACTTTATGGGGACATTATTTGAGTTCATTGACAGTGTCCATACTGGGTTCACAGCCCCAGTTTAATCATGTTTCAAGTGTTTTATGTGCAATAGTGATAAATAATCATCAAAAATATTATATTATCATTGTGATTTACAATGAAAAAAGTAAATAAATAAATATAATAATAGAAAAGAAATAAAAAATAAACTAAACACATTTCTGGTTAATTGTTGTTAAATTCTTCAATTATTGTGAATTCACTTCAATGAGCTGCAGTGAGTCAAACACGTTGGTTTCAGTTTGCAGCAGTGAGGAGTCCTGTGTGAGTTACAGAGTGTAGAAACAGTCTGTGTTGAGGATCCTGGTGACATCTTGTGTTGATGTTGATCCTTTTATCTCCTCGGCCTCCTCAGACACTCAGCTGCTTACAGCACAAGAGGATTAGTTTCCCTGCAGGGGGGACAGAGGGAGCATCAGGCAGAGAGGAAAAGTGTTGAAGCAGAGGATGGACGTGTTCATGCTGCTGCTGGTCTGCGGGCTGCCGGTCAGGCCGGTGCTGGCCCAGGTCCGCCACCCTCTGCCCGTGCTGTGGATGATGCCGGTCAGCTCGGGAGGGGGGGGGGACCTGACCACCGGCGTGGCCCCTGCTGTCAGACTGGCTCTGCAGGACCTGAAGAAACAACCGCCACCGCTGGGAAACTACGAGATCCAGCTGCAGCTGCTCGACTCACAGGTCAGTGTCACTACGTCAACAATCTTTGTCATTATTGATGAATCTCTGTTATCTTGTCAATTAAGCATTTGGTTCATTAAATGTCAGAAAATAGAAAGGTTGGGAAAGTTGTGTTATTCCATCGTAGGAGTACTGTAAGGCTGCAACCAATTATTTTCACTATCAATTATTTTTTTGGCATTTTTGCCTTCACCTTTATATACAATCTGTTATTTTTACTCCTTTGCCATTTTTTTGATCATGCTCACTACTTAATTTTAGCAAAACAATAATATACAATTATGAAAACAGTGATTTATTTATTTAATGTTTATTTAACCGGGACATCTCTTGAGATACATCATCTCTTTTACAGTACAATGGAGACCTGAACAAAATGGCAGCAGAAACTGTGTCACATAGTTACATAAAAAACAACACATAATTATTTACAACAGTCACATCTAATACAACCAAACAGGACCTGAGCATGAAGTACTTTTACTTTTTACTTAAGTGGAAAATCACAGTGTAAAAGTACTCTGATACAAATCAAATTAAAACATGTACTTGAGTAAAGGTACAAAAGTATTAGCATCAAAATTTACTTAAAGTAAAGTAAACAGAGTCATTATGCAGAAATTGGCCCATTTCAGAATAATTCAAGAGCTCAAGCTGTAAAGACAATTATCACAGTGAAGGTGTCTGTATGTCAGTGGTAGGCAAACAGGGGCCTGTGGGCCAAAGCCATCAAAAATGTGGTTATTTTTCCACCATTCAACTATCAGTAGAAAGCAAATCTACAATTACATCTGCAGTCTGGAGGAAACATTTTCATATCCAAGTCATTTTTGCCAAATTTGAATTTTTATAAGTTGCTCTAATTCTGTTGGTCCTCCCTTACTAAAAATGACATTTGCTGTTGGATACAGTCCTTAAAAAACAGTTTCATTTATCAGTTTTATTCTTAAATGAATTAATAGAAATGAAAAGAATAAATAAATATTGAAAACACTACAGGCCTGTTTTCACCACACCTGTGAAACAGAGTATTTCACGTGTTATTCCCATGATTCACAGTGTGAAGCGTCTTCGGGACTCAAAGCTCTGTTTGACGCCATGTGGGCGGGGCCGAAGTATCTGCTGGTGTTTGGAGGAGTGTGTCCGTCTGTGACGACGCTCATCGCTCGCTCTCTGCCAGCTCTCAACCTGGTGCAGGTACACATCCATCCACCTCAGAGTTATTACTCAGATATTATATCATCCTTCAGAACTTGTTTTCTCTCCTTTCTTAGCCTAATGAGCAGCAGCAGGGAGGGTTGTGTAGCCAAGGAATACCTGCAGACAGTATTTTGGACAGAAACTTCCTCCTCCGATAGATCGATAGATAGATAGATAGATAGATAGATAGATACTCATCAAGTTAAGAGTCAGGTTAAAGGTAATCCACAGACAGTGTGATGTCTGTGGATTAACCGGGCCTGGCAAAGTCAGATGAGTTGTAAAGTCTGATGGCACTTGGCAGGACTGATCTCCTGTGCTGCTCCCTGAGGCAGCAGGGTTGGGTCGGCCTGCTGCTGGTACTAAGACTGCTGCTTAGCCTGGCTGTCATGTCACGGGGGGGTTGCCATGATCACCAGCAGTTTTGCCATTAGTCTTATCTTATCTTATGTTATTCCCAGCTTTTTTAATGAGTTTGTTCAGTCTGTTGATGTCCTTTGCCTTGATGCCGCCTCCCCAGCGCTCACCACAGCAGACTGATACAACATGCAGAGCATCTTATGACAAACATTAAAAGATGTGAGCCTTCTCAGATAGTACAGCCGGCTCATGCCCTCCTCATAGATGGCCTCAGTGTTGGTGGACTGTTCCAGTTTGTCATTCAGATGAACACCCAGGTATTTGTAAGTGTTAAAACATTTAATCTGTATTTTTAGTTAACATTCTTCTAAAATGATGCTTGAATAGAACATCAATCACAAATAAGGCAGTAAAGCACAGAGCTCAAAGGATTTTCTATCAATCAGTTTTGTTATGTTTCCAACTGAAGATACAGATTAAATTATTATTTTTACCCCAAAAATGTTCAGAGGAGGAGGAAGAAAAAAAAAAATCCTACATAAATGTAGGATACATATATAGATGTATATATCCTGTATATGTTCAATATTTTTTATTAAACTTTACAGTCTGGAAATCAAAAGCAGTTTTAGGGTCAGCTGCAAATTTTCTTATTCTTGTATTATTAGCTGGCATCCCTCCATGTCCTCTGATGTTCCAGGTATCCTTTGCAGCCACGCCCCCCAGCCTGTCCAACAGGAAGTGGTATGAGAACCTGTTCAGCACCGTGCCGTCAGACCGATCTCTGAACCAGGCCACAGTGAAGCTGCTGCAGCGCTACAAGTGGACCAGAGTCGCCATCATCACACAGGAAGGACCCAGACGCTCCGAGGTAACGCTGACACATTTAATTAATAATGTCTGTATAACAGTTGCTTTTTTCTGTGTGTGGTACGATCACAGGTGATGTTCTTTGTTTTCTCCAGATGAAGAAGGATCTGATCAGACAGCTGCTGAAGGCCGGTGTTCAGGTTGCTTCCACAGAGAGTTTCTATGATGACGCCTGCAGCAGCCTGAAGAAGCTGAAGGTACTGAAGGACCAGCAGAGTACAGTAGAATATAGTAGAACAGTAGATCTACAGAAACACTATAGTGACAAACAGGATGGTGGTAAAGACAAACAGGACTTCACTTACAACACAAAGACTGTAAACTCTACATGTCCACGTACATTTGACCACTTTTATGGCCAAATGTATGTGGACATTGATGTTTGAGACTTGACACATGAGATTTTTTCCACTGATGCTTTTTATTTTGCAGGAACATGACGTTCGGATTATCATCGGACAGTTTGATGATGATTCTGCTTCTGAGGTTTTCTGCTGTGTGAGTTCATGTCATAATGTAGAGAGTTATTTTTAGCAGTAAACATGGTTGCAATGCATCTGTATGATGGAAAAATATTTAAGGATAGCTCAACATTTTCATGTCTGTGTGTTATGTATAGAGCAGGAGTCAGGACATGGTTAGCTTAGCTTAGCATAAAGACTGGAAGCAGGTGGAAACAGCTTGCCTAGCTCTGTCCAAAGTTCAAAAATACACCTATCAACTCCTGTAAAGCTCACTGATTAACTGATATCATGTTTGTTTATTCTGTACACAAACAGAAATGTAAAAACATCGTTTTAAGTAATTTTTAAGAAGAAATTTTCCAAATTCTCTGATTCCAGCTTTTTAAATGTGAATATTTTCTGGTTTCTTTAGTCTCTATGACAGTAAACTCTATATTTGAGTTGTGAGCAAAACAAGACATTTGACAACGTCAGCTTGGACTTTGGGAAACACTGATCAACACTTTCCACCATTTTCTGACATTTTATGGAGCAAATAACTAATTGATTAATCAAGAAAATAACTGTCAGATTAATTAACCAGAAAGCCTGTTTGATTTAGGTGAAGGCCTAAAAAGTTTTGAAAATTAAACTTTCTATTTCATTTTTAACAGTGACTTTTTTTATGTATTAAAACAATAGATGATAATTCTCAGCAGTGCAGCAGCGTTGATGTGTTTTCTCTGTGTGGTGTTCAGGCCTACAGACTGAACCTGTTCGGAGCTCGGTACCAGTGGATTGTCGCTGGTGGAGGAACAGCTGGATGGAGGCTGGGGTGGCGGGTTTCTGGCTGCACGGCCAACAGTCTCCTGACGGCTGCAGATGGATCCATCAGGCTGCAGATCAGACAGCTCAGCAACACAAACACACCGGGAGTCTCCGGACGGGTCAGAAACTCATGTCGCAGTTTAAGCCTTCACCAAAATCAAACAAGCTTTCTGCCAGGTTTCATCAACACAAAAGCATGTTTAAAGGACACACATTACTGAACTCACAAAACTTCATTTCAAAAGATCTCAACTCAACTAAAAGATTCTGACTGTTAAGACACCAGCGGAGCCAGGACTTCTAACAAGTATTGTGTGTGTATCCAAAGTCTGAAATATCTTATTCCTCCGTTGTGTCCAAACACTATTAGAAACACGTCAGTGAGTCACACCGCTGCACTGGGTCACATGTTCCTTCATCATGAAGATGGCGGAAACTGTAGCTTGTTTAGAAACGGCTCCAAAGAGTAAAAATTTGATAAGATAGTAACTGCCACTGAGCATGTGCACATTCCACGTGCATCTGTTTACAGTACAGCAGGGGGTTTGATCTCTAAAAACAAGGAAACAGCTTACAGGAGTGAGGTTTTATCCCTGGTGGACTGGTGTAACGCAAACAACTTGGAATTAAACGTTTCCAAAACCAAAGAATTGGTAGTGGACTTTCACAGGAGCTGTGGGGACCACCTATCCTTGGTCATTAACATTAACATCATTAACAACAATGAAATTCAACAAGTGGATAGCTACAAATTCCTGGGAGTCACAATCTCCTCCACCTTGAAATGGGGAGACAACACCACTATTATTCTCAAGAAAGCACATCTTTTTAAGACAACTGAAAAAATGTCCCGGGATGGTACGGTGCAGTTTTATAGAGCAGCACCATGTCAGCTGAGGACAGAAGACAGTTGGACAAAGTGGTGCAAACTGCATCCAGAATAGCAGAAATCTATAAGGCTAGATTACAAAAGAAGGGCCTTAAAGTTCTAAAGGAGCTCCTTTACCAAACTAACAACCTTTTTAATTTCCTTCCTTCTCACAAAAGACTAAGAAGCATTCAGACCAGAGCATCCAGGTTCCAGAATAACACACTGTCTGCCTCTTTAACACTCCAAACACAGCATTGGCTCGCTCGGCAGGTTTCAATAATTGTGCGATAGGACAGATGTTTTGAATGTACTTGAAGCATTTTATCTAGTGGATCATTTGATGTTGCTGCTATTTTCCCTACAGGTGCTAGTGTTTTATCTACGGTGTTCTTATGTGGATTTTATTTTGCCCATTTTTTTAATGCTTTTATGATTATTTTATGGGTTGGATGTTACCTTTCTGTTTTATACTTTGTTTAATGTATTATGTGCTTTATGAGTGAGTGGTTATACTATTTGTGTCTTTTTCTGTTTTTGTTTAAGTGAGCTCACTAAGACAAATTCCAATCAATCATGTTGATATGGCAATAAAGTATTGAATCTTTTATCAGCTATCAAAACCTCTTGATTTTGTACTGAAGCTTTTTGAGAAATTTATAATATAGTACAATCAAGAGTTTGGCAGGGTAGCATCTTACCGCTATTCTTACTCTTTGGAGCGATTTGTAAACAAACTAACGTGACCAAACTCTTCACGATGAAGGAACATGTGACCCAGTGCAGCGGTGTGACTCACTGACCTGTTTTTAATAGTTTCTGGACACAACGGAGGAATCAGATATATCAGGCTTTGATACACACACACAATACTGTTAGTAGATCAGTTCATTGTTGGTTTGGATCCAAACATGAGATTTGTTGACAAGAAGAAAAATATAGAAAATCAGACTGATCCTTCAAGAGACATTTGAGGAGCAGGGTCCTGATCACGTTCCACAACCCTTTAGATTTTAATGATCATTTTATGGTGGCTGGTGTTCTGTTCTACTAACAACTTATGAACGTTTTCGGCCTGGACGACACTAACACACATCTGAAAAGGCCTCGTTTTATTCAAACTTGTATTGTTTTATATGTAGACAAAATAGTGTGATCTTGACTCCGGTCCTGCTGTGTGTCTGCAGACTCCTCAAGACTACCAGGACGCCTACCTCAGAGAGCTGATCCAGGAGAAGTCAAAGGTCAGCCCCCTCCACGCCTTCGCCTACGACGCCGTTTGGGTCGCCACCAAAGCTCTCAGCCAGGTGATGGAGGCGGTGAAACACCGAGAGAAGTACAGCGTCAAGAGAAATGTCACCGTCAGCGAGGAGGAATTTCAGAAGATGCTGCTGGAGGCTGTGAAGCAGACGCAGTTTGATGGAGTAACGGTGAGCTGATTCACACACCTGGAACGCACACACACACACCTGAAACACATTTACTGTGTAAAAACTAGCAGTACTTCCAGTATTGGTAGTGTAATTGCCACTGACACTGTAGTATTAGTACTGTAACTCTAGCAGTACTAATACTGGTAGTGTAAATGTCTAAATAGTATAACTACTGATACTATAGTACTGGTACTTTAACCAGTACCACTACTAATACTAGTAGTGATAAAGGTACTGTAACTTGTCCAAGTACTAATACTGGTAGCTGTATTGTATGGTAAAAGTATTTTAACTTCCAGTACCAATACTAGTAGTGGTACAGAAACTGTAAGTTCAGCTACTGGCACTGTAGTACTGGTACTTCAAGTGGTACTGGCACTGCAGTACAGGCACTAGTATTAGCAGGTATTGGTACTGTAACTGTTGTAGTACTGGTACTGTAAGTGTACAAGTAGTAATACCGGTAGTAATATTGCAACTGTAAATGTTACTTAAAATGAAATGATATAAGACTTTATTGAACTGATCAAAGGGGAAGTTAACATTATAGCAGTACTTCTACTGGTACTGACACTGGTTCTGCAGTACTGTTACTTAAACAGATATTGCGTTGTTAGTAGAGCTACACATAAATATGCACTCAATACTTATACAATACAATACTAATAAGTACTAAGATGTGATCCTTCAGCCTCCAGGGCTCTTTCACCAGCTTTTTTACAGTATATTCATTTTCAAAGTGTTTCGTGTCTTTTTCAGGGTCCAGTTTTCTTTCGAAACGGAGAGAGAATGACATCGATCAAGCTGATCCAGCTTCAAGGTGCTGTACACCTGTTACACCTGTTTATGTTTGTATGTCATATAAAAATGTGTTTGTGTGTGTGGCCATAGTATCAGATGTAGAGGCCCGCCCCGTACATGGGGGCCACGCCTGGGCCACAGAGAGACGCCGCGGCTCTCTGAGGCCCGCCCCGTACATGGGGGCCACACCTGGGCCACAGAGAGATGCCGCGGCTCTCTGAGGCCCGCCCCGTACATGGGGGCCACACCTGGGCCACAGAGAGACGCCGCGGCTCTCTGAGGCCCGCCCCGTACATGGGGGCCGCAGAGAGACGCCGCGGCTCTCTGAGGCCCGCCCCGTACATGGGGGCCGCAGAGAGACGCCGCGGCTCTCTGAGGCCCGCCCCGTACATGGGGGCCGCAGAGAGACGCCGCGGCTCTCTGAGGCCCGCCCCGTACATGGGGGCCACGCCTGGGCCACAGAGACGCCGCGGCTCTCTGAGTGTCGTCGTCGTCGTCAGCATAAAACACCACAACAGTAACATCCTGTTAAGGATTGTATTGTTTTCTACTGTTAACTTGCATACTGACATTTCTACTGTACATTGCAAAATATATGACACACTACTCGACACAATATTGTTTAACTGGCTACTAACAGTGAGGACTACAGTTATTTGTGACTTGATATAAATTGCTCAGCACCTACAGTGAATAAACAGCCATTTGAATTGTGACTTCAAATGTTAAGACAAATTACACAACTTCAAGTCTAATCAAATCTACTAGTATTTAAGCATTAAAAAAACAACAACAACTATTTCATCAGTTACAAAGTGGTACACGCTACTACGCAGACAGCAATTATCAAAATCATATTATCAAAATAAAATGAAGTCGTTTGGAGATGTTGGCAATAAAACAAAGTAAAATGAAACTCACCGTGCGATTTGGAGCATCAGAATCAGTCCAGCTCCGCTCTCAGACATGTTGACCTGCCACTGAAACAAGACATTATTTTAGAAACAGTACAGATGTAGCTAGTTAGCAAGACTCAAAGCTTAATTTAAATCCGATGTCTTACGCATTTCATCGAAATAAAATTCACTTCAGGAAAATAATTTGCGCAAAAACTCAAAATCATCAAGATCAGTTAAGTCAGAAAGAATCTCAAAGAATAGATCACAGGCTTAATGACAAAATATATACTAGTAAAATAGCTTTTTTTGTTTGATGTTGTGATCAGACGGCATGGTACCAAATAATTATCACGACAAAAATAAGGACATATAGCACAATGCAAACTGACTGGAAATGTAATGTATTTAGCCTACCAGGCAAAGCAAAAAGGAACTCACCTGTTCATTTGCTGGATGAAGATGGAAAAAAAAAAATCAAACTCTGTCCAGGCAGAAATGTTCCAACTCTACTGTTGTAGAGAGATGCTGCTACAATAGTGTGATTGCTTGCAGTGATCACACTAATTATCAGCCTTCACCTTCAGTAGTACACGCACACGCTGACACACACGGTTTAGACTCGGGGATGAAAGGATTGTTTTTAGTATTATCCCAAAAGTCCCACCCACAGCTGCATGTCACATCTGGAATAACAATCGCCGATACGCTTCTAGATTCAGGCTCTCAAATAAAATTAAAATTCTCATAAATTTGAACTCCGACAACGAGGATGTGAAGCCACCGACGTACTTCTGTACCCCAAAAACCGGAAGGATTTTGGGGTGAAAAGATGATTGATGAGAAAAATGAAACATTTCTGCAACACTTTCTGGCTTTTTACATTTATTTGCTGTTTTACTGTAATATAAAGTTTTACCTGTGAGGAAGCTTTGCCAGAGTGTGAAGGAAGGTGATAAGAAACAGACTCAGAGACCAAATGACAACAAGCATAATCAAACCTACCTTAACACAGCTACACTGACATCCTCTTCTGTTTCTGCTCTTTCTCAAACCAACTCTCCCCTTAAATAGACCCTCCAATCCATGTAGGCAGAACCATATTTCTATCAGGGGTGTCCTTTCCCTTATACCAACAGCTGCTATATGACAATGTCACTTGTATCAGTTAACATTGTTTACACACACATCAACCACAGCAGAGTCCTCACCGTAAACCAAAATAAGTACAAATAACATAAATACTAAACCAAACATTTAACTAAATAAAATAAACACCCCCATACTTGGTCTAACCCATGACATCACTGCAAGATCTTAAAACCAGGAAGTGGCTCAGTGCCCCCCCTTTTGCCTCCTGGAAAGTGTGGTGAGTACATGCTAAGTTACAACCCAAGCTAATCTATAACTCAAGAAACTCAGTACTGAAATCAGGAAACAATAAATATTGAACTTAAATACTTTTCTGTCTCAATTAAACGGTAATTGCAGATGTAAATGTAACAAATTAATGCTAAACGCAAACAAAGCCGAGGATAGTGTGTGACAGCAATGTGACCGGCTCAACAAACAAATGACAAGTCTGGCAAGACCACCATTTTGTCATTTGGGGACAAAATGGTGGTCTCAGCTACTTTTTCACAGCCTCTAAAAACAATTCAAATCAATCCTAGAACTGCTTTCCTCCTCTGATCTTAAGATTTGATATATTTAAAGTGAAATAGTCAAAACTCAGTTTTTTAACCAGGAAAAATTGAGCTAAATAGTTTGGTTTAGTATATAAATAGCTTGACTGAAATAGTAAATATTGAACTGTGACACTTTCCTTGTGGGAGATAGTGAGGGGGGCATTTCCTGCAGACTGGCTTGTCATGGAAAGCACGTAAGTAAGTTTCATGAATGTGACACTTTCCTAGTGGTTGATAGTATATATTTGTGGACCTTTCAACATAGACATGTTAAATCCTAATAAGCACCAAATGACTGAGTTCATTGATGTAATGTACAGTATGAGTTTATATTCAATGATCAGTACACAGAACAAAATAACATCACACTGTGCAGCTCTAATAGATAATATATTACAAATATTATGGAAGACAACACAGTTAGTGGGCTATTAATTAGTGACATCAGTGACCATTTGTCAGTTTTTGTGATCTATGACTGTGATTATGGATGAAGGATAAGGATGCCAGTAAATTAAAATTCAGGAATAAGTATGGTGGAATACATAAGTACATTTAGACATGAATCATTAACACAAAACTGGAAAAGAGTCTATATGATGAAGAAGATACTGACAAAGCCTATGAAACATCTCTAACAAATATATTTAGATCGTTATATGATAAAAACTGTCCAATAAACAATACATCAGAATGCCAAATTCTACAGATAGGCCGGGGATCACAGAGGGGAAACAAAATACCTGCAAAAAACCCTATAAAATATAGAACTACAGAGACAGAAAATAACACAAATATATAAACAGAAGTATATTCTATTCACTTTAAACTATATCTGGACTTTAAACAGAATGTGATGTGGAATGAGAATGATATTAACTTGTTATGGTTGTTGTTCATAGTAAAGTCAGCAGGTAGCATCAGGCTAAGTGTTGTCTGTAAATAATAAACCTGTTAATAGCTCACAGACTGTTTGATCTCGGCTGGGCTGAGATTTAGTTGGAGACATTTTGATGCTGCTATAATGTTACTGTATGATTGAACTGAAGCCAGCTATCCATCAGCAGTGACTGTCACCAGCAACATTTAACTATTTACCACACTGACGGTGAATATTCATGTTTCTGTATGTGCCTCAAATCTCAGTGTGAAAGCTTTGGTTATTAATGTGGTTGCTTCTAGTTTCTTACTCTGTATAATTGTGACTGTATGGCAGGGTGAGGATGGGTACTTTTAAAGTGTGTTTCAACTCAGAATATGAAAGATAACTGTTGGTATGGAATTAGCTGTCTCTCCTGTTTTCCTCTTTATCCAGGTGAAAGCTGTTCACATGTTGGAGCTGTCCTTTGGTGCTTCTGATATCAAAAGACTGAGTCACAACAACTTCTCATAAATAAATAGATTTATTTACAATATGTACGCATAATAATACATATTATGCAGTTTTCTTATAATTCTGATGGATTCTCTGTAAGACTGATGATTGATAACAGTTCAACCATCTCAGCAAAGTCTTAATGTTTCAGTGATGGTGATTGATACAGTGATAACTGAAACAACTATGAGGTCTACAGATGAAGAGGTGAGAAATATTATTTCTGACAGGTCTCATTAGGACCATATGATGATGTCAGGACAGGTGTGTCTGTAGACTCTGTAATCTTTGGCCTTCAGGCAGGTGAGGTCCTCAGTCAGACAGTTGGTGGATGTAGGTTTAAATGGACAGAATGAGACACATCACACAGATATGAGGAAGCCACACCTGTTAGATGGTGACTGTTTAGATGTCTTGACACAGAATGTAAGATGATTATAAAACTTAAATGTCATAATTTATGCTCCTGTTTGACATCAAACCATGTATATAAAGATGATATAAAGATGGGCGTAGTGAGGGGAGCTAAAATTGTGCCAACAGGGCAGCAACATTAAACTTAGTAAAATGTTGTGACAATAGTCTGACTCAGTGTGAGTCCCGGAGCCGAGGAGAGCAGCAGGTGAGCCAGCTGTCAATCACAGCTGTCAATCACAGCTGTCAATCACAGCTGTCAATCACAGCTGTCAATCAACGTCTACACAGCAGACATCAAAGCTGCTATAAGTCTTCAAATCTTATTAAAGGAGCAATAGTTTCCAACATGACCACCAGCACACTTATTAGAGGGCCTGAATGTAGACACTGAGACCATAATGACTTGTTGAAAAAACAATTATTAACTTAGTATTTCTAGAGAGAAGTTGAGGGTTTTTGAATGGGACTCAGTTGGAGTATCTAGTGGCCGTCAGTGGAATTACACTTTAACACATATGAACTCAAAAGCTGTGACAGTGTCAACAGAGGCAGTGACAGACAGAAGTCTGCTCTCTGAGAAACACAACTTCTATACTGCTGCGTTTCCTGACTTAGTTTTAGTAAAAAGAAGTCTGAAGGCAGAGCAGAGTCCAGCACAGACAGCGAGTACAGCTGCTGTCAGTCCAACATAGAGGCTGATCCAGCTGATTCATCTGGGGAGGGTTGAGAATGGGATCATAAAAGGCAGGACTGTGGCGAAGTCTGGGGGGGGGGGTTCTATAAAAATGCAGGCTGAGAAGGTTCAGATCAAAACCTGCTGCTGTGTTCACTTTCTGCATTAAGGCTGAAGTTCTTTGGTGTGTTGTGAACAAGTTTAACAGATCTGTCAACATATATTTTATTTTTATTAATGAGAGCTCTTCAGGATTTAAAGCTGGACAAGAGAACTTTGAGTTTGGGACTTTCTCCACTCATCAGGGAATGAAACAAGCAACGGTAAGACTTCATATGGACGGTTTTCTATAAGCCATCATCAGTGGTGGAAGAAGTATTCTGATCCTTACATTTAGTTGAGTAAAAGTACCAATAAATCAATGTAAAAATACTCCATTACAAGTAAAAGCCCCATTTTAATGCACTTATTAACTTTCCACCACTGTCCATCATCAGGTCAGAAACTGGCTTAAAGACACAATTTGAGATAATTCTACCGTAGTGTTTCTCAGCAGGGGGGCTGTTATCAGATCATCAAGTCTGACACACCCTCATATCTAAAGACAATGTGTCACAGTTACTGAGCTTAAAGAGTTTAGCTAGCGTTAGCTTAGCTAGAGCATGGTTGATAAAGTGAGTAAAGCAGGTATGAGTCCCTTCATATAAACAGTTCATGTTCACAAGTGTGTTAGGTGAATGTGTATATGTGCTCAGGGAAGTATTGGTATTACGGTATGTCCGTGTATTGTGGAGTAATGAAGTTAATTACATGACGACGAATAAGCTAACCATGCTAAACTACTGTTATGCTAACCGCACTGTCATATTTGGAGTGCACATTGCACAAGTGTTGGGCGCGAAATCATATGGCTGGCACTGTAGTTTGCAGACTATCCTGTAACTTTATTAATGTTTGCCGAAATGTCTGTTATTAATTCAGTGTGCTGTTAGTGTTGTAGGTTGTAAATTATGAGTTAGTGTTATCAGTACAATAGAAATGAGCGAAGTTATTACAGTTTATTTTGTGAATTGCTGCATTTGGTTTTATCTGAATACGTTCATTTTTTCATGGTAATATTTCAGTATAGTCTATTAGTGTTTGTTACACGTCAATACTATAAATATTTAGGAGAGTTGTGTTGTAACAACTGTATTAGTATACAGTATGTATTGATTGTACAGTGTTGCCCTACAACAAGGACCCCCGCTAGGCCAAAAAAATATTTTTCAGTGCCAAAAATACCACCAAATATCCATTCATTCAGACATCAATAGCGTTTGGGAGCCTCTGTGCAGCGCTGAGTTAGCCTCTGTGCTGTTGCCTAGGAAACTCTTGGTAACGTAGCGCAGCTGCGCACTGCATAGGGCAGTGTGTAATATGTGTGTGTAGCGGGTGAGTAAGTGGCAGAGTGAGACAGCGATCGGCAGATAAGTGACGGTGAATGCAAGTGGAGCAGAGGAAAAGGTTCGCATTAAGCTGTCAGTCTGACAGTAAATGTACAGTATAGGCCGCAGTGTGTCAGTTAATAAATTCTGCAGCTTGACAAGACCAAGAAAATTCACGTCTGTTGTTTGCTGGGTGCTGGAAAAGTGAAGCAACACTGGGTTAGCGTGCTCAGTCATTACAATACATGGCCGGAGGAAAGTTTGTGTCCGCACATCTTTCACACATATACTCCTTTTTCAGAGCGTTTACACTTTGACCCCTGACTTAATTTAGTCCAGGTTCAAAACTGTGTGCTTGTTCACTAATATGGCTCACTAGTAAGGAAAGGCAAGTTTATTTGTATAGCATATTTATTTGTTTGGCACATTTCCTACACAGGCTGTACTGGTACACTTAAAAGACAAAAAGTCAATTGTAAAATAGGTCTGCAGTAAATTAGTTAATAGTAGTAGTTGTAGTGGTGGTAATTTATTTATTCATTCAGCGTAGTGTGCTTCTGTCATTATACTTTTACATTTTGTAATCATAATTTTTTGCCATTTCAGTATTGACTCAGCCAGAGAGGATGACTCCATAGGGAGACTTGTCAACGATGACCATATAAGCCCAAACAGCAGAATGAGGATCATCACTGTGGATGGACAGCCTCATCTCTGTTTATTTACTATTAAGGACATCAGGCCGGGGGAAGAGATAACCTACAACTATGGAGGTTCTGACTGGACATGGAGATTAAAGGTACAGACAGAACTTGATTTTCCTACAGAGCTAATGAGCTGCTCTGTGAATCTACCATAGTTTCACAGTATTTTCACAAAAAAACAAAACAAAAACAGGTGCACGATGTAGAGTGATATTGAATAGAGCTTTGTTCAGTCACCGAGTGTTAACTCACTACATATCAACAGGTACAGTCTTGTTGTGTCTTACTGGTTATTTAATGATATTTCTTTCCTTTTTCTACACAAGGTTTCAACTGCAGCAGATCCTCACCATGCGGCCGTGGTGTCTGACTGCACCAAAGATGTTAAACAGGTGATTTAATTTCCATTAAATGTTGATATTGACCCGAGATTTTGTTTCAGTAGCAAAAGAGTTTTGACAGGATGTTCTGGTCAGGTATAGACACTTTGAGGACTGTGTATAGATACTGTTAAGTGTTTTATTGGTGTGTATGCCTAGATGATTTTTCACCCTCACTATCATCATTACACTACATTACCATCTCAACAATATCATCTGTTGTTTCTTCAATATATAATTGTATTGTTAGCTCTCAAGATATCAGTAAGTAGTCTTTTGTGCCTAAATGTATGTCACAGTGCTGTACTGACTGTTGATCTCTGTGAAAGGCTGAACTAATGTTTTTTATGTTTACATATAGAATACTTGAGGCCCTATCATTCTCCTGTAGAGATAATTGTGTTGTTAACTTACTACATATCAACTGGTACAGTCTTGTTTTGCCTTACTGGTTATTTAATGATATTTCTTTCCTTTTTCTACACAAGGTTTCAACTGCAGCAGATCCTCACCATGCGGCCGTGGTGTCTGACTGCACCAAAGATGTTAAACAGGTGATTTAATTTCCATTAAATGTTGATATTGACCTGAGATTTTGTTTCAGTAGCAAAACAGTTTTGACTGGATGTCACTATTGGAGGGTATAGATACACTGTCTTCAGTATGCATGTTCTGGTCAGGTATAGACACTGTGAGGACTGTGTATAACAAATTTGAATAAGCACTAACCTGCATATAGTACATGATCTACATTGAGCTATGCTATACATTCTACAGGAACGGAGAGAGCCTGGCAACCTGTTGAGGAACCTCCAGGGGCCGCAGATGGTACGACCCTCTATCCAAGTCCACCAGCATGCTCATTTATTGTTTGATTCATCACATGTTGGCCAAGCAATGCCACTTAATGTTGTGGTTTTAACTGGTTTTTAATATTCCATTCACAGATGACTCCGCCCTAGAAGGGACTTCTAGAGGTATGATTAGTAATATCATTATTAAAGCAATTCTATGCTAATAACAACACCAATGTTTAAAACTAAAATTAGTGTCCAGAGTAGTAATACTGCTTCAAATATGAGCCCTGATACTGAATTAAAGAAGATCTGCTGGTGCCTGTCCCCAAACTAAACCCATCAGTCTGTGCTCTAATCTCATCTTAACCACTCGCCTTTTTCAGTTTAAACTTACTAGTGCAGTTCCTGTTCAAACGTGCCTGTTTGGAACGGGCTGATTACTTGGCGTCCAGTTGCTACTTCAACGCATAAAAAAAATGAATAGTTGATGTGATGTGTGAAGGAGTATTTACACCAACAACATGAAGAAAACTAACATTCTATTATACATGTTATAAATAATAAGTACTGTAATAGTAAATACATGTTCTTTTCTCATTTCAATTAAGATAAAGGCAGCATTTAAAAATAAAATAATGTACATCCTAAAATAAAATGCATAGATCATATTGGGCTCTTAGATCTTTCCTATTTTCTGTGCCTTCAGTTTTGATTTGAGTGGATGTTTGCTCCAAAGATTTGTGCTTTGTCTGTAGTGGTGCTTCAGTCGCTATGGTCTCGGAGCATACAAAACAAACTGGTTTTGAACTACCAGTGGAAATTATGTCCTACGTTTTACGTTTGTAACTACAATCATTGTGTATTGGGCTCTGAGCGCCTCCAAAAACATGGGTGACCTACACTCCACACTAGACGGGTGCATTGTTCCCCAACAATGTACCCGTCTAGTGTGGAGTTGATCGGAAGAACGGTTCAATAGATACGCGAAGGACATACAGACACAGAGAGATTTCTTGCTTTAGTAGATAGATATTTGGTCAAATAATTGTCCTTTACACACACATCAACTTGAAATTGCCATCAGTTTTCAAATCTCTCTTTCTGGATAACCTTAAGTTACCTTACCAAAAAAACGGACTATAGTCTTCCTAAAACTAGATTTTAACAAGCAGCTTTTGTGTGTTTGTGTTTCAGGAAGCCATTTAGAAAAATTGTGACTGTGATGGATTTTCCATGTCTCAAACAGTTTGACAGAAGGAGAACAGGAGGACAAACATTACATCGCATTAACAAACTTTTAGCAGCTGATTTAAAAATGGTTCCCCCCCCTGCCAATATTAAAGGGATCATTAAGCCAATAAACAATAACAAAGCTTTTTTAATCGGCCAACTATTAGGCAAGTTTATCAAGTTTATGTCAACAACAAGGCAATCCAAAGTGCTTTAAGTAACGCATAAAAGGCATCAAGACAATATAAAAAGAACATAAGACAATGTAAAAAGACATTTAAATGCAATTAAAAGTGTTAAATTGGAAATAAAAAGAAGCTAAAATAGAATGAGATAAAAAAAAAAACTTTTACTACTTTAACTACTTTAAAACCCCTAAAATGCTGTGGTAATATGCAAGAGGTATATATATATATATACATATATACATATATATATATATATATATATATATATATATATATATATATATACATACATATATATATATATATATATATACATATATATATATATATATATATATATATATATATATATATATATATATATATACATATATATATATATATATATATATATATATATATATTGCAGATATTGTGAGTTGGGATAGCAGATTTGTTGTCAGGAGAGGAAACTGTTGGATTAGTGCAGCCATATTTAACATGGTTTCAAATTTGTAATTAAAAATAAAATAAATTAAAAATATGAAGAAAATGAATTGTTGACCTACAGTTTGGGTTTCTATTTACAATCTGTTTTTGTTGTTGTTGTTGTTTTCCTAGGGCATGATCCTCGGCACAAACCAAAGCAGCAATGGTCTCCAGCTGTGGTTGCAGCAGTGATGAGACATTTCAAACATCTCATCTACAAGTGGGAACTAGTGACAATGATTCAGTGTCAACAGTACAGACTGCTGAGCATCCTGCTCTGGCCAATCACAACATTCAAAACATAATAGACTTTGTCAGAAATCATGGCATATCCCTAAGGAAGAAAAGTGGCAACTGAACAGCCACCATTTTTGTTTTCAATGGTGAAATGTTTTAATATAATAATACAAAAAACACGATTAAACTTCAGTCCGTGTTCACTTACTTCTGTGTCTGGTTTAATGTCCTTACCTGTCATCTATCCATTACAAGGCTGTACCTGATGTAGATAACAGCCAGTACACATAAAAAGCATTATGTGTTTTAGTAACATGCCAGTGTTAGCCCTTTGTTATAAAATGGCACCATAGATCAGGCATGTCTTTGCATTTCACAGTACTGTGTAAAAAATGTGTCCTCATATATTAGGTGAATCCTTTTAATGCACATTGCCTTCATTTTAGTGTTTGTGTTAAGCCATGTTCCATTAAGTCATATTAGACCCTTCAAATCACTTCAGTGACATGTTTGTGTGTTGTATAATCACTGTCCTTATAAACGGAGTTAGTCCTTATAATTACTATTTTTGTAATAGGCGTGGCTTATGCACCTAATTAATACTGTCCTTACAATTAGCATGTTGTCAGGTTGTTATATTTTCCGTAGTTTTTTGTGTAATCAATTTTTGAAGTGAGATTCTTGTAGTATTGCTCAAAATAGATTTTGTGTGTCTGTGTGTGTGTGTCTGTGTCTGTCTGTGTCTGTGTGTCTGTGTGTGTGTCTGTCTCTGTGTGTGTGTGTCTGTGTCTGTCCGTGTGTCTGTGTCTGTCTGTGTGTGTGTGTCTGTGTGTGTCTGTCTCTGTGTGTGTGTGTGTGTGTCCTCAGGCAGCAGTGGTGTGTTGGTGGGAGAGTTCAGTACCAACACTCAGCAACTCAGACTCATGAACCACCTGCTGAAGTTTAAAGGTCAGAAACTAAACTCACACTTGACAGCAGAAATGAAAGCATTGAACACTGATCAGTCATATTGATGAAGCTTAAATGAGTGTTTGGTCCTGCAGGTTCAGGACCAGCTAAAGATCAAACTGAGGTGCGTCTGCAACAGCGTTGCGTCAGCCTCCTTCTGTACAGCATCGTGTCATCAGTAGCCGCAGTAACCATCATCATCACTCTGACCATCCTCTGCTTCATCATCATCAACCGCAAACACCGGTACAACCTCTATAAACCTTAGTTTTAACAGCATGTACAGCACATAAAGTATAAAGTCACTGTATTGGTGTTTCTCTCCTCTGGGTGCCTCCAGGCTGCTGAGAGCGAGTGGTGGACCCCAGGACGAGCTGCTGCTGCTGGGCATCCTGCTCTCCTCTGCCTCCGTCCTGATCTCCGGTCTGGATGAAGCCTCGCTGTCTGACGGGATGCTTGAGCTCCTCTGCTCTGTGAGTTCAAACAGCTGCATTTGGTTTGTTGTTGTAGACAAATTATGACAAATCATGACAAGGCTCCAATTTTACCAGAAGTTTGGGCCAGAATATCCAAATATAAGCTGGGAGCGACAAGCAAAATGCATCCACTGTGACTGAGTGAAAGACTTGTCAGTCAGGCCCCTCTGTGAGCCTTAGGCTATATTCACATTACAGGTTTTAATGCTCAGGTACAATTTTTTATTCAGACCTGATATTTTTGTGTTGATGGTTCACATTCATGTTTGTAAGTGACATGTATGTGGCTCCAGTGTGAACACAGTCCTAAACTGCTGCACATATTTGAGAATAAAGTCAGAATTTTTGAGAAAAAACATTTTTTCGACAATAAGTTGTAACTTTTTGAGAAAAGAAGTTGTAATTTTTAAACATAAAGTCTGATCTTTTGAAAAGAAAAAGTCAGAATATTTCAAGGATAATGTAAATGTTAAGAGAGAAAAGTCAGAATAGATCAGGTTGACAGATTCAACTGAAATATGAGCTGCATGCGTACAAGAATAACAACAATAACGTCATTTGTGCGACAGTCAGATCATTAACATGGATGACACGTCTGTGCAGCATTTGGTTACAGTAAGTTCCTTCCAGTTTGGCTTGAATAGAAGCTTTTTCATAAATGTCCAACAAATGTGAAAGTTCCTCGTCTCTCCACTGATCCCGTCGCTGTTGTTGCTCTCCTCCATGATTATTTTTACCGTGAGGTGCACACATGAAGTCTGAACTGACCGCTCTGACAGCGATCGCTTAGCCAGAGATCAGATATGAATCCAGGACCACATATGCAAGTGGCCCAGATCTGACATGAAAAAGTCATTTGGAGGCAAAAATCAGATTTGGGACACATCAGCATGTAATGTGAATGTAGCCTTTGTATCAGCATTTGGAGCAATCACTTTCTGAATTATTGCCAAAAACACATTATATTCACATTACGTTTCCCACCAACAAGGAAGCTTTCCGCTGCAATATTTACTCTTTTAACTACCTGTCTACGATGGAAGTGGAAATGTGTTGTGTGCAGCTTGTGACCACCTTACGCCTGCATTTTAGCAAATATTTGAGTGATTTTACAATATTAAAACTATAGCGTTTACTGCTCTGTAGCTGCCATGGATGGAAGAAAATAAGAAGCATCCTTTTGTAATCGGCTGGCTCCTGTTTTTATCCTCTGCAAAGTATTTCTTGCTCTGTAGTGTAAATTATACCTCTAATATGTCCATCTAGACATTGGAAATGATGAAAACAACATGGTTTTGTACAAAGAGAGAGCACCTGGTTTGGTTCGGCATGGCATTTATTCTTAAATACTGGTTTGTAGACAGGTCACGCTGGAAATATGATGTTGTCTACATTCTGGAGTAAATCTGCTCTCTGATGTATTGAGTCATATCAGATTTGTTCTCGTGCAGGTTCGTCTGTGGACTCTGTCAGTGGGACACACTGTGGGCTTCTCTGTGCTGTTCTTCAAAACATGGAGGGTTTATTCACTCTGCAGCATCAACCAGAAGGTGACTCTGAACGACCAAGAGACATTATATATTATATATATATATATCTTGACCCCTACAGTGAGGGGATCTGGAGCTCTGTTATGCTGTGGGGGGCATTTTGCTGGCATGGTTTGGGTCCACTTATCCCCTCAGAGGGAATGAGGGAATATCTTTTGGAAGAACAGTGTTCATCCCTCCAGTCGAGTTCAGAGACAGTAGGATCAATACCAAAGAGCACTGAAGCTGTTCTGTTCACGTGGTGGCCCAACACCTTACTAAGACACTTAATGTTGGTTTTTCCTTTAATTTTTCACCCGTCTGTATATATAAGATGTAATATTACAAAAATAATATTTCCAGAATAAAGCTGTAATTATGTGAGAAAAAGTTGTAATTTCACAAGAAAAAGTCATATTTTGAGAATAAAGTCATAATAATAAAGTCGTAGGTTGCGTTGAAAGCTCAGGGAAGCATCTGCACTTTATCAGAGGTGCTGAAGTTAATGTGTGTGTGGACAATAAGCCACACAGAGGTGAGATTTCTGCCTGATCAGTGTTTTAAAACTGTTTCAGTTTTCCAAGAGAAATTCATGCTGTTAAGTAAAAAGGTTGCTTGTGTGTGTTTCTGTGTTTCCAGCAGCAGAGCAGTCTGCAGCCAGCAGGCTGTGTGCTGCTGTGGATGTTCCTGCTGGATGTGTTTGTTTTAACCTCCTGGCAAATCCTGGATCCCCTCAGACGGGTGGTGATGCAGCACAGATTAGAGGTAATTCCTCATTTGGTTTCAGTAATTTAAGCAAAATTAGTTATCATTATCTATATATACAATATATTATATACATTAGAGCTGCAAAAATGTGTTGATTAATTGATTCGTCGATAAACAGGAAATTAATCACCAATATTTTGATAATCGATTAATCATTTTGAGTAAATTTTTTGAGACATTTTCTGATTCCAGGTTCTTAAATGTGAATATTTTCGGGTTTCTTTAGTGTCTATGACAGTAAACTGAGTGTCTTTGGGTTGAGGACTGTTAGTCAGGACTTTGGGAAACAGTGACCAACATTTTTCACCATTTTTGGACATTTTATGGACTTTTATTGACTAATCAAGAAAATAATCAACAGATGAATCAATAATTAAAATAACTTGGTTGCAGTCGTGTGTATACACACACACACACACACACACACACACACACACACACACACACACATATATATATATATATATATGTGTGTGTGTGTGTGTGTGTGTATATACACACACTCAAACACTTTGCTGTGTTTTTCAGAGTGACCCTGCTGATCAGGATGTGATCATCCAGCCGTACTCTGAACACTGCAGCAGCATCAACATGGAGCTGTGGCTCACTGCTGTCTGTGGATACAAAGGACCTCTGCTGGTCAGTAAAGCATAAGTCTGACAGTTTGTCTATTTTTAAGGGGCAGAAATGTGATCAGGACCCTGCTCTTCCAATGTGGCTTACAGGATTTGTCTGGTGATTTTCTATATTTTTCTTATTGTCAACAAATCTCATGTTTGGATCCAAACCAACAATGAACTGATCTACTAACAAGTATTGTGTATAAGTATTGGTTACATGCTGTTTAGTGTGCTGCAGCTGAGCAGCTAAATAGCAATCTAGCTGCAAACTGGTGTTTCCCCAGTAAATGTTTGTTTGGTGGCTCATTCAACAAGCTAAGCTGCAGGATAAGATGTGTGTTCATGTTTATAAGTTAGATAAGAAGGAGACTTTAGCAGGAAGCTAATGTGGGTTGTTGTTCAGAGTCTGTGGCTCTTGTGTTGTGTAGCAGGATGCTATCAGGCTCAGTGTGACGTCTGCTCTGCTGATGACAGAACGACACGTTATCACTTTATACAAAGATTTGATTTGCTGTTTGGAAATAAGGACTCCAGCTATAGTAGAAAGATAACTAATAGGATTCCATTGAATTAATGCAAAACTAGGGGGCACAATCATGAAAATAAATAATTTAAGTGTAATTAAAGGACCAGTGTGTAGGATTTAGTGGCATCTGGCGGTGAGGTTGCAGATTGCAACCAACTGAATCCCCCTCCCCCTCCACGCATGTAGGAGAACCTACGGTGGTCGTGAAACTCGTGAAAGTCCCTCTCTAGAGCCAGTGTTTGGTTTGTCTGTTCTGGGCTACTGTAGAAACATGGAGGTGTAACATGGCGGGCTCCATGGAAGAGGACCCGCTCCCTCTGTAGATATAAAGGCTCATTCTAAGGTGACAAAAACACAATTCTTATTTTCATGTGATTATACACTAATTAAAACATACTTATGAATATTATATTCCATTTCTGCCAATAGATCCCCCTAAATCTTTACACCCAACAGCATGTCAGTCCTTCCTGAAAATTGCCATTTTTCAATTGCAATAATTAAAGCTAATTCAAGAAATCTCCAGAGCTGCAATTTTGCTAAATTACTTTGCCGTATGAAATGTCCAAATCAACAGACGGCTTGAAGACAGGTGGAAGATGGACAAATCTCACCTGCCAACAAAAATGATGTCATAGACCGAACAAAACAATTACCAAACGTTCCCAAATGAGGTTTGATTCAGTTAGTCAGAAGAATACAAGCTGATGTTGTTCAGACAGCAAAGATGGACATAATCTACCTCAAACATCAAAATGGCCACTTCAGAAATGAAACTATATTTTTATGTAAATGGATTGATTTTAATGGCATTATTGACTGATTTTATTTGGTGCTAAAGTTAAGCTAAAGTTTATTTAATAAAGGCTTATAAATGGAAGTCAAGCACAGTGTTTTCTTTGTTATATAACTTTGGTTCTCATGTTCAGAAAATACATTAAACATTAGCACTGAAATATAGTTATTTCTGTGATATGCAGTATGGTAGTGATTACATGTGACTCTTCATTGGTAGTAGTTTCTTTAAAAATTGCATTATTTTCCTTTGTTTGCAATTTTTCCCAATTCCTGCTAGTTTACTCCAAAAAGAGCACATAAACTTTGCAAATTGTATCATAATTTTTAAGAAAAGCTGCTGCAAAATCAAACATTTTTGGCCGCAATAATCATAAAAAAACTCTGGATCTGCTGTTTTTTCTTCAGGGTCTTGGATGTTTCCTGGCCTGGAGCATCAGGACTGTGCAGGTAGATCATCCTGCTGTTCACAGTGAACACCTGATGCTGAGTATGTTTGCTCTGACGGTGTTCAGTGTGTCGGGAGTCTCAGGATCACTGCTGACGTCCCACAATCCTCCTGTTCAGTACTGTCTGAGCAGCGCACTCATCCTCTGCTGTAACATCTTCATCCTGAGCTGGCTGTTTGGAAGGAAGGTCAGTGTGACGCTCTCTGATTTCTTTGTTTTAATTTTGTTTATTTAGTTTGAATATTCTTCTTACTCAGTTACTTGCTCGGTTATCATGGAGAATTCTCCCTGACATATTACCTGTGTTTAATTTGTTTGTAGCTTTTATACTTGTGGTCGAACAGCAGCGAGCTGCAGAGTGAAGCTGCAGAAGAAAGAGCTGAAGAGCAGCTGAGGAGGTTAAACCAGCAGCTGAGGAGTCGAACTACACAGGTGAAGACACAGACAGGGGCATAAAAACCATTTAACCACAACGTCCTGAGAGCTTCTATCTGGACATTTTCAGTATTTACAAATAAAGCAACTTGCTGAAAACCAGTAAAATGACTGTTTATTCACAGTATTGTCATACTGTGAATTTGTACGCCACCTCCTCCACCTGCCAGCTAACATAAGACAGACTGTATAAGAAACTAGTAGCAGTGATCACGCTAACATACACTACACAAAGTTAGCTCTACAGGTAGTGATGAACTGAATGTGTCCCAGACCATCAAATAGCACGTTAAACAGTAACGTTAAAAGATTTATAAAGTAATGCACAGACTCATTCTGCTTATAATATTCATAATAGTAGCACTTATTAAAACCCTGCTGTTTCCTCAAATTATACCAGAGGGGATTGCAGCGTACGCAGGCAGAGCTTCACTCATAAGAAACTAAGTCAATACAGGATTTAATGAGTATTATTGATCAGCCGGCATTGATCTGACAAACATTGTCACTCTTCATTAAACAGCCTTAAACTCACAGTAACAGTGTGAGCTGACATTAACGAATATTTCTTTCTACAGTTTCAGTGTAAAATCATTCACTGCCTTCATAAAACCCAGGACTCTGAGCAGATCTCTGGAGCTAACAGCTAATTCTGCTCTCTGAGCTAACTGGGAGGTTTCCTTCTTGGGATAATGAACGTTTTCCATCCTTTACTTCTGCAATTTGTGCAGTTTAAGGCACAAAAATGTCACGTTAATCTTCTCGTCAGCTCTCAGCCATTCTGGTTTGTTTTCTGTCCCCCACCTGCATGAGAAAGCAGTGAAATATGTCTGTGATCATTTATCTTAAAATGTCTCGCTCTGTGCATCTGACTGATGGCGTCGCTTGGAAACCTGTCTATTATAACAAGCCTAAAAGATAAAACCATGTCCCTGTGAGGCTGCAGTGTTTGTTGCACCCTGTCCTGATGATTTATGTATTCTCTGAATACAGAAGGGAAGGTCGGTAAAACCCGTAGGATTGATTCTCTGCTGTGAATTAGATGTTGAGAGATTTTGCTGGACAAATGAACTGAACACCAAAATTTACAGTATTATTGACTGACTGAAACCTTCATTTCAGTCTTCATCCCATTTGGCAAAAGGTGAATCTGTGTGTTGGTTTGTGCTTTGTGTTCTACTTATTCACTTCACATGGATTATGCACCTGAAAAATATGTTTTACTGTCTGTAGAAATATACGTAACTTTTTTTAAAATAATTAGAAATAATATTATACTATACTATAATGCAGTGCTGTTTGTTGTGTTCTTTGCAGCTTGATGTAGAAATAGAAACCATCACCATGCAACTTTCTGAGACTTCAGAGTCTGAGATGCTTCATCACCTGAAAAGAGAGAAAAGCAACGGTAACCAAAAACATGAAATCATACAGGGACACTGTGGTTTAAATTAATCAAGCTTAGAGTGTTGAAGAGCAAATTTACGGTTACTGTCTTTGATCTGTAAACAAATCTCCCTCATCAGCCTGTCAGTTTTAGCGAGAACGTTACTGAATGGATCTACAGCACATCAAGCTAACTGTACTTACACATTATTAACTCACAGAAAGTTCTCCAGTGTTCCTCTGTGATGAAGCCATGAAACTATATCATATTAATCAACCTTTTGCTTTTGTTACTGTATTTTTGCCTCAGCAGGTGAGGTCAGATCTGTGACTCATGCAGCTCAGGTATGTGCTGAGGACAAAACCTCAGAGAGGAAACCTTCAAGTCCAGATGACGTCAACTCTCCAGAACAGTGAGTCCAAAACAAACACATTCAGGGCGTTTGCATGCACTTAAGTAACCGGGTTACTGTCAGCTTTCTCCAGCAAGTTCATTTGTTAATGTCTTGTAAAGGAGACGCCTGGCCAGTGTGTATCAGAAGTTTATCCAGTGACTTACTCCCATTTGCAGCCAAGTGTAAAAGTAACTTTTAAGAACAACTCTCAAGTAATCACACTGTTGATCATATGAAGGAATAACCAACCGCATCTGCAAGAAACATATAATTAATTTTTTTAAAAGTTTATTTTATTTGTGTGAAATCTTTAAATCTGCGGGAATAACTGTGACAAGATGTAAAGGAAAGGATTTTTACTTTTATCTTTCACTTATACTAAGTTAAACATTTTACAAGCAGTTTAAATAAATATGAGTCCTATTTTTGAAATTGGGGTAGAGGATTAGAGAAACTAACTGTAACTTTGAAGATACGGACTCTATGGAGCTATTTCCTCATCTCTCACAGTGTAGTGAGAATATCTTCAGGGTCATACTGACATGTCAGTATTGTTTTAAGACAGACTTGAAAAAACCCAAACTTATCCTTTAATGTTTGTTTTTGCCTTGTGACACTGGCGCTCACGTGAAAGAGAGCGATTCTGCTCTCATTGGACCGCCTTGTATAAATAAAGGTTGAATAAATGAATGAATTGTTATTTTTTGAGTCACATTTCTTTCCTGTGATTTCTCTCAGTGTGCGACGCCGTCTGTCCGTACAGCTGCCGATCCTCCATCACTCCTACCTGCCCGCCATCGGCGGCATCAGTGCCAGCAGCTCCAGTCTGTTCAGCAGCAGAGAGGCCTTTGTTCACCACGACGCAGTGATGACAACTTCCTGTAAACCTGACAATATACAACTGGAGCCACAGCTTTGACCTTCACCTGAGATTGCCTGTTCTGAAACAGAGGATTTTGGCCCCGAATTTATTTTTATATATATTATTAGATATGGAAATAAATATTGGACCATATAAAATAGTAAACTTTCTCACCAAACTGTCATTAAAATGCTGACTCTGTGATTTTAATCTAACACTGTCTGTTACCAATTGTTAACTTGATTTGTAAGAAAAATAAGAATCAGAAATATGGAAGAAGACTTTTTTGCTATTAAAATGTTTTTAAATCAAATGAATATCCTCAAAATGATTTCTGTTTAATCTTTTAAACAGGAAATCCCCAGAAAATGAACTAGGATAAATCCCGACTCTCTCTGTCGTCTGTTTGCTGCAGCACATGCAAATTTTGGGAACACGGGGAATTTCAGGAATTACCAAATCCAGCCAAACATGAGCTTTGACCAGATCAAATTCACCTGCTTCAGGCTGCAGTTTAAACTGTAAACTGGTCAAACAGAGGAAGACACTGACTCCAACAAGTTTCACTTTTTCCAAGTTAGAGGTTATTATAGAATAAAGCTCTTCATTTGCTGCCATGTTGTGCAAATGAAGAAAACATAGGATTTACATTTTTGTTTTATGATGTACTGTAGAACTGAACGGGCTAATGTTAGTCTGTCACAATGCTCTCAAAGCAACTAATTTGCTAACTAATTGGCTAACACATGTATACCATCAATTACTGTATAACTGTTAGCAAACCATTCCTTATTTGAGAGGACAGGAGGTTTAAGGTACCATGTGGCGTTTTTGACCACTACTTTTGTTTATATCACTTACCTGCACAAGAATCCACATACACATGCAAGCAGGCGACATTGAACGCACTTGCTGAGCATTTCACATTATTCCACTGATCTACTGGTGACGGTAATGCAAAAAGACATGCAGCGATGCATCAACAAAAGCAAGGAAGAAGCAGAATGCAAGCTCGCAAATGCGGATGTAAACAATGCAGAAATCTCCTTTAAAAATATTTCATTTTTTTAAGGAAATGCATTCTGTTATAAGAATTTCTTTTATCACCTTAAATAATGAAGACTGGATCCGAAGAGTCAAAGTAAAAGTTCAATTTATTCACTTGTACAAGGAGGAGCGTTTAACAATGCAACATCAAGTGAGGTTACAAAGAAAAGGCTCCCATATGGAGCATCTACAATCAACCTTATATGCTGTTAAACTGGGAGGTTCAGTTACCATGGAATAATTACTGACACATAACTCTACTCACGTCATGGCACTCTCTAACTCCTCCAAATGTGGATCCTTAAATCAAGATGACCGTCTTCTGACCCTCGTCCCTTCTAACTTCTCCAAACACACATATATATATTTTGCTGACACTTCTCTATGTTCACATGGTAAAACCTTTAATCACAGTATAAACCTAATTTTTATAACACATTCAACGTGTTTGTTTGACCTCAAGGTTACACACAATGAGTTTGGGTGAGAAACACTGAATGTAAAAATAAACAGAGGGCCCATTAAAACCTGCAGTAACTGATGTTTTGTCCACTAGTTTTCATCAGAAAGCAGTGAACACAACTCTGACACATCATCAGCTTTAAGCTGATATGTTGAACTTCAAACTATCAAACAGCTGCTTATTTCCACATCCAGCAGTTATGGAGCAACATTATCATTCATTAGGAGTCGTGTTTCTGTCCACCTGGTGAATGTAATTCACGCTCTGTTTCTGCTCTCTACCAACTCCTGAGGGAAATATCTGGCTCTTTAGCTGCTAAATGCTCCACTATGTTCACCAGCTAGTCTACAGCTAACTGTGTCTGTTTGCTGTTTGGTGCTGAGCAGGTAGTGTACAGTGGCTTTTTACAGCTTTTTCTCTGAAAACGACGCTATGAGAGCGCTGAGAGTGAACCAAAACAGTAAAGTTGCAGCCGGACAGATAAACAATGAGCTGAAACTCACTATAAAGCTCCGTAAAGCCGAGGGGAGCTGCAGAGTCACTGATAATTCTCTGTAGGTTCATCACTACGAGCCAAACACACACTGACAGATCAGACTGTGAAGTTAAAGAATTATTGATTATAGCTGCTTTGACTAAAAGAAAACTCTGGCTCTCCATTCCCTCAAAGGCCAGCATTGTTTGGCCAACAGCACAAATTCACCAAAGTTGAACTTGATACTACGGAGCCGCAAAAGATGCGTTTTTTTAAATCTTGCACAAGATGTCAGATCCATCTTGTTTGCAGACGTTATCTTGTGTGCACAAGATTTAAAAAAAAAAAAACTTTCAGGACTTTCGGGGCTTTGTACTACACAAACAATTTGCATGGATTTACTTTGCAGGATCTGCAGCTTAACACCTTTCTGATTGGCCTATAGAACAACTTCAATACCCTTCTGAAAGAGTTGTGAAAATGCATTCTGGGAAATGTAGGAAAAGACCACATGAAGTCAAAGAAGTCCTTTAAACCCAACTTCTATGTAGAAATTTTAGATCAGCCTGTTTTTCCTACCTGCTCTGATACTTTTGTTTAAACTTCAACTTTGTTAAAGAAAGTTTTATTTGTGGAATTGATTCTCCCCAAAATGTCTTTTTATCAACACTGATGTGATGAAATCTGGGGTGTTTACAGTCAGTGGTGTGTAAATAACAGATGCAGCCTGCCAGGTGACAAAGACTGATGTAAACTGGGAAAGATGAATGATAACTGTGTCTAAACAGGGAGGAGGGTCAGGACTATAAAATGTCAGCTAAATGTCTCACTGAGCTGTGACTGAAGACTTCTGAACCAAACCAGATTATAATCCATCATGTTTTCCTTCAGTATGTTTCTGTCCATGCTGGCTGTGACTCTGCTGACTGTCACTGCAGAGTTTTCATTTGGTGGTGAGTCATTTTGGAAAGGGGGGCTTTAAAGTACTGTGCTGCTGTGGGATCCTTTCTGTGATGTTTCTGTTTAAGGTGAATCTGACTGATCTGCTCCTCTAGCAGGAGAAGGCCCCAGCAGCTACAACTATGACCTGTCTGGGTCGGACCTCACGAGGCTCTATAACTCTCCAGTGCACCATGCTGAGAGGATGAAGAGGCCGTTGAAGGGAACGTCCTCTATATTTGGACCAATCAGCCACTCTGGAGTCCGGTCAGTCCACACACTTTTTAGAAACCCCTCATGGGAAACTACCAATGGTGGAAGAATTACTCAGATCCTTTACTTTGTCAATTTAACAAAGTACATTATTAATACTGATGAGTCCAGAGCTCAATATTAACTTTTGTCTGGAAAGCAGGAAGGACAGACTGGCAGGCACTGAACTCCAACTCTGGGCCTTCAGAACAGTCGGCTTTTGTTTTCAGGATAACGGCTCATCAGACTGTGGGCTTTCGGTCCAGTGGGACATTTTTCGAATTACTGAGGTTTCGGAATATTGAGCCGTTGGACCAGTGCGCAGTCCTGTGAATTACACAGCTGCTAACGCTAACTAGCTAACATTGCTTACTTGTCAGCCGTAAATTAGGGGTGTAACGGTACACGTATTTGTCCCAAACCGTCACGGTACGGACGTTATGATTCGGTGAATGCAGTTGTGTGCAGAATACACTCCGTGAGACCAAACATTTATAGCATTATTAACTCTAATTGGACGAATGTGAAATTTAAACAAAACACCTTTTAACATCTTCAAACTACTGTTTGTTTCCCAGAGTGACGCTGGAAGACGGCTCTCAGTGGCTTGTCCATAAAGGAGATGGATTTGGGGAAACATCTCAGACGGTGGTGACTGATGCTCAACACATGAGTTCAGCCTGGGAGGTAAACATGTAAAATCCCTCTAAAAGCACAAGAAAGTACATTATTTCCCTTTGAAATGTCATGGAGAGGAATTATAAAGTAAATAGAATAAAATAGAAATACTCAAGTAAGTATACCAGTGCTCGTTCTTCAGAATAAGAAATTAATATTTTTAAAAGAAAAAAGTTAAAAAATGCCAAAAACCTTTTTTCTCACTCAACCATCAGATTTTACACTTAAATTTAAGAATTAGATTCTTTTTAAAGTTAAAGGACCAGTGTGTAGGATTTAGTGGCATCTAGTGGTGAGGTTGCAGATTGCATCCAACTGAAAACCCTTTAACTGAAGTTTGATTTACAAAATAACTGTATTTTTACTGAACTGATCTTTTAGAGATATTAAGTGATGAGCTTCATATAATAATTTCAAAAATAAATAATTTCTCGTGCAGTACATCCTGCAGGACAGACTGAAGGTGTTCGTTTTAAGTTTCTGCCACTCTTTGTGTTTTCTCTCTGCAGCCTGTCAATTCCAGAGATTTCGAGGGTAGAAAGACCGTTGCGGACTTTGTGAGCACTGGCGGCTCTGGCTACAACGTCTTGTGGGATAACTGTCACCTGGGATCTCGTCGAATGATGAACCAGTAAACATGGACTTTTCTGTTTTCTGTTTTTGAAAAGTTGAAGTTACAGTTAGTTCCTTCTCCAATGAACGGGACAATAAAGGTGAAACCTCACACAGTGTCATGTGCTTTTCATTCCACTGGAGGGCTCCAGACTCTGATACAGACATGAAGAAAACTAATTACTGTATTTAAAGGGAAAATCCTCCTGATATTTATCAAACTTATGAAACTCTGAGAAGCAACTGAATGTGATCAAAAAGACACATTTATAAAGTGACTTTCTCCGACTTACAGCCAAGTATAAAAGTAAAGCCAATCACAGATAAGGGTTAACCCTGCATTTGTCATACTGTACATTCTAAAGAAAATCCTCACATTTTATTTGGTGGTTTGTTATTCTGCAAAAAACATATAATGATCATTTATTTGTGTGAAATCTTTAAATCTTTGTGAATAATGAACATGTTAAAATCTGATATATTGATAATGTATAAATATATCAATGTGGATGAAATAACAGGAAATTGTGTGAAATAGAAACTAAATTGTGCTGTGAGACGTTCTGCTGTTGGTAGATGAGGTGCAGAATCAGAGAAATCAGAATCACAAAAATGTAGTTCCACACTGACGTGCAGATCAATGAAGATGATCAGAAAGTGATTGATAATCAAATCAGTGCAGATTTATTCTTTTTGTTTGATCATCTCTATTACCGCGTCAGTCAAACACACTGACGGTATCAATACTGCCAACCTTTTCCATCACCGTCATTACTGTGATTATTGTTGTTTTCAGAGGACTCTGAACACCGAGCAGCTTCTGCCTTCATCAGCAGTTTGATTTTGTTTAACAACAAGGAAAAGAAGCTTCTACTGGAGAACCAGAGAACCAGGCTCCTGTCTGTCAAACACTAGCTACTCTGGACACGACTTTCTATATTAGCATTAGTTATAAACCCACTGAAGCGCAGGTGTTTAGTCGTAATGTTCAGTGAGAGAGTCCAAACTCCCTGCGTCAAGATCACACACATCACCGTCTTCCTCACTGTCAGCTTCAGCTCTGCTGCTGTTTGTTAGTCATTAGGGGGGCAATGGTTCAACAAGCCCACGGTTTGGTTTGTATTGTGGTGTTTGGGTCATAGTCTTGGTTCGGATTGTTTTGCACATTAGAGAGAAGAAAAACATTACCATTTCCAATGTTCTCTGTATTTTGTCTTACTCGCAAAAATAACATTCAGAGATTCGATAGTATATGAAATCAACAAATATTCTTTCAAGTCAAGTCAGTTTTATTTATATAGTGCAAAATCACAACAGAAGTTATCTCAGGGCTCTTTTCACACAGAGCAGGTCAGACTGTACTCTTTAATTTACAGAGACCAACATTCCTCCATCAGCAGCACTTGGTGACAGCAGCAAGGAAAAACTCCCCTTTAACAGGAAGAAACCTCAAACAGAACCGGCTGTAGGTGGGCGCCATCTGCCTTGATTGGTTGGGTTGGGGGGGGGTGTTTTATGTGTGAGCTAAAGGACATATCCTGGTCAAAGATAACTCCCGGATTCCTTAATGTGGAGCTGGAGGCCAGGGTAATGCCATCCAGAGTAGCTATATCATTAGATAATGTGTTTCTAAGGTGTTTAGAGCCAAACACAATAACTTCAGTTTTATCTGAGTTTAATAGCAGAAAATTGCAGCTTATCCAGGTCTGTATGTCCTTAAGGCACACTTGGAGTTTAGTTAACTGATTGGTTTCATCTGGCTTCATTGATAAATATAACTGACAAGTACAGAGAGAAGTATGTTGTCTGATGCAGTTAGGAGGTCATTTGTAACTTGCTGTCTCTGTAATATGATGCTCTAAAACCTGACTGAAAATCCTCAAATAAACTATTGTTATGTAGAAAGTCACATAACTGATTGGTGGCTGTTTTCTCAAGGATCTTAGAGAGAAAGGGAAGGTTAGATATAGGTCTGTAATTGGTTAAAACGCCTGAATCAAGAGCTTTTTAAGAAGAGGTTTAATTACAGCTACTTTAAAGGACTGTGGTACAGAGCTGGTTCTCC
>CM076448.1:33702412-33809912 GCA_038419695.1 Scomberomorus guttatus
AGGATATTTGGGCTTTTTGGAAATGGTTTGATTTTAAAAAGTGTGGTTTAGAACGACTACAGTGCTGCTACACTCTTGTTTGTAAAAAGGACAGTTTAGAGTCATGTGACTGATCTGCTCCTCTGACAGGCGGCGCTGGAAACTCCTACCTGTCGGGGTCGGACCTGACGAGACTACAACTCTCCAGTTTTCACGGCTGAGTGGATGACACGCCTTCTGGAGTCCAAATACCAATACAACCCAGACTACTGATGCACACTGGAGTCCAGTCAGTCCACACACACACTGAACTGATGTGTCACATTTTTATGAAAACATTATGAATCTGATAACCAACTAATGTAGAAATTAGAATAAAACACATGCTGTTTGTTTTGTTCTCAGTGGATCATCCATAAAGGAAACAACTTTGGCATCGACTCTCAGACAGTGGTGAGCAGGGCTGAAGACATGAGCCCTAACTGGATGGTAAGAGCCAGAAATTCACAGGTCTGAGCTGATATCTCAAAAATGTCTAACAAATGGTCATCAGAGCGGTCTGAAACTTTGATTCTTAAGTCAGAAATTCTCAGTAAAACGTCAATTTGAGGAGCTCAAAGTAACTTTGTGAGTGCCGTACTTAAAGCAGCTTTCAGAACAGCATTATTAGAGTAATTAAATGGATCTTTTGTAATTTGAAAGGGATCCCTTATAGATCTGAGCTCTGCAGCTCTACAGAGCTTTTTAACCTATTTTAGTTCCTAGTTTTGGTTTTGCATCCACACGCTGTAGCTTAGAAAACAAATAAACAAATAAACAAAACAAAAAGCAAATGAAGAAAACATCTTGTGCAGCATTTAGAAGAAAGTTTTTTGTTCTTTCTCAGCCTGCATCACTGATGGATTTTAAAACGTATTTTTCGAGCTGCAACAATTAGTCAATAAGCAGAAAATTAACTGGCAACTGTTTTGATGAACAAATAATAATTTGAGTCATTTTTAAAGTAACTGTCACAGTGAAACATGTTTGGCTTTGTGCTGCTGTGGTCTTTATGTTCATCTGACAACGTTCAGTTCAGACTCGTGTTGAGTTCAAAGTGTTACAGAAGTGTGTTTATTCAGATATGAGACTGACATGTTAAACTGCCATCAGATCAGCATAAAGGGGCTTAACTGTTCTGGTTCTCAGTGTTTCCAGCAGCAGCAGCTGTTGCTTCCTGATAAACAGAGAAAAGCAGAAATCCTCACACTTGAAAAGCTGTTTTTTTATGTTTTGTTTTAGTTTTTTTGCATTTCCAGCAAATAAAAAAGATTTTGTCAGTTGTGAAAAATCCAGTAGGAAACAGCTTGTGTGTGTTTGTCTTTGGATGGGAGTCACAGGTAGAGACGATGGATTAAAAACAAAATCTTTCACCACACAAAGTTCTATATACAGTCACAGACTAAAGCACAGACTCTGTGTGTTTTTAATCCTCCTCTCTGACTTTGTGAAGACTGGAGGAGAAACCTACAATCTTCTGTTCAACTGTCACATAGCTTCAGTCCACATGATGCTTCAGTAAACATCAACACTTCTGTTTCCTGAAGTTACAGTCGGTTTCCTCTCTGCTGAATAAAAGCTGAAACCTCACAGAGCGTTGTGTGGGCTTTATTCCACCAGAGGGCTCCAGAGTCAAAGAAACACACATGAGGAGGCTTATTTACTGTATTTAAAGGGACCCTGACAGACAATTGTGCAATTATTTTACTGATTCTTTGTGTTTGGACAGGAGGAAGGCTTCAAGTCTTTCAGGAAGTCACCCAATGACCTCCACTACTTACAAATGTATGTTTCTTCTTGTTCTTTCAGTTGGAGAGTTTGTTTTCACATTTAAGGAAAGAGAAAGGAAAGTTTCTCTGAGCTCACCTTAAATGTCAGGATCAGAACACATACATCCATATTAAGCAGAGTATGTTTGTGTCTTTAAACATGTGTTGAGGGAACTTTTTTTTAAAAAATGTTTCCTTTTTTAATATTCACTATGTGATCTACATCTGATAATTTATCACCATTATTAACATATTTTCTGTGTTTCTAACTGAAGGTATTTGCAGGATGTCAGAGATCATAAACTCCACTTTCTCCTTCTCTGCTGTCATTTCTTCTGTTTGTCCTTTTCCTCTTTATTCCTGTTGTGACGTCGATCTGCCTTCACGTCCCATCAGGAATGTTTGTGCACAAGAACAGACGGCTGGTTGAAGGTGTGTAATCAGTTGTGATGACACGCTGACAGAGATTATGTCACCACGCTGCCATGTTTCAGTGCAAAGATTACGCAATTCACACGAGTTTCCTGTATGTGACCAAGCAGAAGTCAGTGTTTCTCCACGTGAGGTGAATCCTGATCTGTATTCACTGGTTTAACTGTCAGAGGCTGCGAAAAGTCAATTCAACTTTTTATTTTTTATTTTTTTACAGGAATTGACTCCATTTATATCCACAAATAATGATGAGTGTTTAACTTTTTTAACTCTGAATTTTCTACATACCCCCCCCCCATTGAAGTTTAAACCGAGTGAAATATTCAAACTCAAGGCTGCACCAGTCCATAAACATTGTGGACGTCTTGTGCATCATTTTTAGTACAGTATATACAGTATTTCCCCAAAATTCAAATCTTTGAACTTTGAGCAGCAGTTCTTAAAGCTGCATCTCAAAACCTTTAAACCCAGCAGGACTGTGGTGCACCAGCTGATCCTATTTCCATCACTCACTTTGTGTGTAAAATCTTTCTGAAGTTGTTACGAACTAGTTTCAAACTGGTGATTTACAAAATCAGGTTCCACCATTAAAGTTAAGAAATCTAGTGAACACCTTCTACATCAACATGGTAGCATTATCATTGTGAGCATGTTAGCATGTAGCTCAAGTACAGTCTCACATACTTATTATGTGAAATCTATTCTGCTGAATAATATCTACTATCAGATGAAAATAAAATAAAAGTCAATCATCTTTTCACTATTTTTTTATAATAAATGTTAGATTAAGATTACTGAAAAAGACATAAATAAAAGCAAAAAACAAAGACAATAAAAGAGCCTCACATTCACCTGTGGAGGCCAAAAAGTAAGTAAATGTACAATTAAAATACAATAAGAAAAGTCAAACATTACATATGTTGTTCATCAATATTTTGAATACACCTACTGTCATATTTTACCTTCCTCAGTATATTTATATCTGATAGTGATCTCATTTACTTGCTTTTTTGATTTTTTTCATTTCAAAAATATAAGTACGGATAATTAGTATGTTTTTTCATTAAGGATTTCTGTATTCTGCAGCCACAACATACAGAAAAGTTGGTAATTCATTTAATCGACTTTCGTTCTGTTTTATTTCCAGTGACACTTCCCGCAGAGACATTATGAACTTCAGTTTTACAGAGCAGTTGAGGTCTGACTGAAGAGGAAATTCATTGTTCTGCAGATTCTGGCTAAACGCCCACAGCAGAGACGTGACGAGGAGGATGACCAGGGGGGAGGCGGTGGTGGTGGTGTCCCCCCTCAGAACTCCACATCCCATAATGAGTGAGGTCAGGCTCCTGCATCAGGTCTTGTGAATGAAGCGCTGTGACGCCTCACTGAGTTTCTGCACCGTCAGTCAGCAGCAACGCAGAAACACTCGGGTCAGAGCAGGCGAGGGTTGTACAGAGACTCTGAGGTTATGTACTTTTACTGCAATACTTTAACTACATCAAGCTCATAATACTTATGTACGTTTACTGCAATACTTTAACTACATCAAGCTCATAATACTTATGTACTTTTACTGCAATACTTTAACTACATCAAGCTCATAATACTTATGTACTTTTACTGCAATACTTTAACTACATCAAGCTCATAATACTTATGTACTTTTACTGCAATACTTTAACTACATCAAGCTCATAATACTTATGTACTTTTACTGCAATACTTTAACTACATCAAGCTCATAATACTTATGTACTTTTACTGCAATACTTTAACTACATCAAGCTCATAATACTTATGTACTTTTACTGTAGTAGGATTTTTCATGCAGGACTTTTACTTGTAATGGAGTATTTTTATTTTATTGTATTGGTACTTTCACTATAGTAAAAGATCTGAGTACTTCTTCCACCACTGCTGGCATTTTTTTGAAAGCATCTTTGTACTTTTGTACACTGGGGTTGGGGCTGAATCTGAATATGGTATTCAGAAAAGCATAAATAGTGAGTTTTTATGAATATTTATTTTGTGAAAACTCACTAACTCTGCTGTGTTATGTCTACTGAACTGGCAGCTCTCAACGAGGGAGTCACATCCACCTGCTGCATGACGCACATTTCCTTATTTGGACATCACTCCGGGGGGTGTTTCCCAGAGATAAAGCTGAGCTACCGACACGCGCAAAGTGTCCATAACCTGTTGTCCCCCTTCCCCTTTCCCCACAGTTAGGGTGTAAAAACAGTGCACAGAGATAATTGGGTTTTAGTTCAGCAGTCAGTGCAGCCATCTATGAACTGTGACACTCTAGTTTGAGACCCGTACGGGGACCTCCTTCACAAGACAGTGTGTTGATGAACACTTATTTTAACACTATCCTAAATTTAAAAGTGTAATAAAAAGAAAAACATGATTTTTACGTCTATTTCCACTTTTATTCAAATACAAATACAAACACACACACACACACACACACACACACACACACACACACTGTAAGGTCATCATCCATCATGCTGAGACTCAGTCACATAGTCCACATGTACAGAGTCGAACCAGAAGGGGTCATGTGACCTTAATAATTACTTTCAAACAGAACCAGCTGTGAGGTTTGTCAGTTCAGAGTGAATGAAGCTGCCTCTCTTTCAAATCCTGTTTTCTTTATCGCTCTTCCTCTTGGCGTAAACTCCCCCTCCTTCTTCTTCTTCCCTTTTTTTCGCCTCAGTGGTTCAGGATCATAGGTGGAAGTCTGAGACGCAGCCGCGGTGTTTCCCCTCTCAGTGTTTTCATGTCTTTGCTGCAGATGACAGAAGACACCTGCTCACTTTGAGTTTGTCCTCTCTCCTTCAGCCGGTGGTGTGCAGAGTCTGGTAGCTTCTCTTCTTCTGTGATCGCAGCAGAGGTGTCTGAGTGTCCACGTCTCGAGATAAAACTGTCCTGCCGGCTCTGCGGAGAAGTCCACCTGTCCATCCATAAACCAGACAGTTGAGGAAACCCTGAGAGGCCGAGCTGAAAGCCTGAGGGCAGAAAACACGTCACAGCTGAGACAGAAAAAGAATAAAGTAGCAACACATCTCTTTGCACAGTGGTGGAAGAAGTACTCAGATCCTTTACTTTTTTTTTACCAATACAGCAATGTAAAATACTCCATTACAAGTAAAACTTAAGTACAGTGATAAACAACGAGAGGCTTTGAAATTCAGACACGTCCACAGTCCTGCTGCACACTGACCTGTGATATGTAGAGGACGACCCCGGCCTCGCCCTGACATGCAGAGGGCTTCACCACCCGCAGAAATGCCAGACCGACCGCTGAGGAGACAACACACACACAGATTTACATTTAAGAAACTGACATAACTCCTGTTTCAGCTGTCCAGTAACCATGGTGATCTGTAAACAAACCTGGACCCCAGCAGAGCACGAAGATCATCGGGTACAGGAGCATCCGCCGGTCCAACACACGGAAGGAGGCCCGCTGCTGGTTGCCTAGGTAACCATTTGATGTCACAACACGCCGGTAGATATGACGGGCTTTTCCCATGAGCACCTGGTGCAGGAGAGGAGATTTATTTATTTAGAAATGAAGCTTTGAGTGAAGTCACTGATCACTGTTTGGTTTGTAGCACCAAACTCCATAAATAAAAAGGCCAAATTAAGATTAATTTTGTCACAGTGTCGTGTGCTCTAATGTGATGTAACGTGACTGGCGTGACGCCAAACAGGTCAAAATCTGCAGTCTAAAGACTTTATTTGTATAGCAGCTTTCTTACAGGTGAGTGAGAGTCAAAGTGCTTCACAGATGACTGACAAGCCAATAAAGACAGAACAAATGTTCAAAAAAACAGTAACACAATTTGAGACTGATGCACACAAGAAATAACATTGATAAAAATGTAATGAGAATATCAATAAAATAGATTTAAATATCAATAAATTAAAGACATTTTTTTGTATTTGTTTGCTTTGTTTATTAATTTGTGCAGCACGTTTCAGCATTTTTTAACGAGCCTTACAGGTGAACAAATGTAAACAGCAAAAAGAATTTGACGCTAATGTTGTGTAAACTTGTGTAAACTCACCATGATGCCGATGAGTGTGAGGAAGAAGGTGGTGAGGAAGACAGAGATGCAGTAGGTGTGCAGCAGCCTGCAGGCTCTGATTGGCTGCTGGTGCTCTGAGGTCAGGTACAGCGCTCCAGTGTGCATCAGCAGACACCTGGTGGTACGGTGCACAATGAGGGACAAAACAAAAAATATCAAATATTGTTTAATTAATTTTCCAACATTTGTGCCTTCATTTTGCTGGTAGAGCCTGCAGAGACTCACCTGTAGGGCTGACTGAAGTTGGCTTGGCATCGGCTGATGTTTCCTTGTATAAACACTGGTGTCATCAGCAGGACAGGAAACACGCTGCAAACACACAGTTAATCACAATTCCTCTTCAAGACACGTGTTAAATGTTTTTCAGATTAAACTCCAGTACAGAGCAGGATTCAATTAGTTTTTCTATGTTTAAACAGGAAAATAAAAATCACACTGCTTCCTTCAGAGTTACTAAACACGTTGGTACTCACCCTGAAAGCAGCGCAGTGATTTTGCCGGCGGTGCTCACCCTGTTGGAAAACTGAGGAGAAAAAAAGGCAAGAAAAGCTAATTTAGCAACAGATTTACATTCACACAAAAATGAGATTATCTGTAGATGAGTATTAGATTTTGTGGCGACTTGTGACCAGTAGAACATCTGACATATTATCATCTTATAAAGTAGTTGTGGCAAACATGTTAGCAACCAGCTGCCTTCTTCCACATCCAACAGACTCAATATTCTCTCTCCTTTTATCTCTGGTTTGGTCTCCACCAACTCCTAAGAAAAACATCTGGCTTTTTAGCTGCTAAATGCTCCATTTTCTTCACCAGCTATTCTCTAACTTTGTCTGTTTGCTGTTTCATCAGAAAGCTTCCATCCAAATGTAGCTCAAATTTTAACCGAATTTCCAGAAAATAATCAAAAAAAAAAACTGATTGAATGTTTGTTTCCATCCTGCTGCTGTGTGAATATTAGCAGATAAACAGCAGGTGGCGGAAATTCTCCAGTCGGTGCCATTAAACTGTTGCAGAAGAAGAGAACACAACAAGATGATGTCATTAAAAGAGCGTCAGTCAAAGCTCAAACGATGGAAAACATGATGAAATATGACATTTGTGTTAGTTTCATGTATTGATGTGAGGAAGGTTACAGTCTCCTCATCGCTCCACACAGATCTAATGTTTCAGCTCTTCAGTGACGTTTAAGTCACATGATTCATGTACGTCATCATTTATTCACTCAGTCTGTTTATGTTTGATTTTTATCCTCACAGCTGCTGTTAGCACCGTTTCCAGTCAGAAGTTTTCTATATTTACATTGAAAATCCATAAAACAGGTGGATGAAAACAGCTTGAATCAATATTCAGACATCAACAAAACCAACCAATCAATAAAGTAGATAGAGCTGGAGTCATTCTTTGAATATTAATACATTTAGAGTGTTTTAAAAACATTACTTTTTTTTTGAAAGGGTATATAACAAATACAATAATGATGCTGGAAATTATCTTAAGCTTTGGGAAAAGTTCACTGTAGCTAAGAATTGGTAAGAAATGTGTTTTTGTTATAAATACATTTGTTTTTATATTCCACATAATGTTATTATTTTGTATATGACAATGAGGATGTAGAATTTTCTTTTTTGTTTTTTGTCAGGCCTACTACAGTAAAAGTACATAAGTATTATGAGCTTGATGTAGTTAAAGTATTGCAGTAAAAGTACATAAGTATTATGAGCTTGATGTAGTTAAAGTATTGCAGTAAAAGTACATAAGTATTATGAGCTTGATGTAGTTAAAGTATTGCAGTAAAAGTAGTGGTTTGGTCCCTCTGACTGATATATTATTATATATGACATCATTAGATTATTAATACTGAAGCATCAGTGTGTAAGCAGCATGTTACTGTTGTAGCTGCTGGAGGTGGAGCTAGTTTCAACTACTTTATATACAGTTAGCTAGTTTAGTCCAGTGGTTCCCAACCTAGGGGTGGGGCCCCTCCAAAGGGTCAGCAGATAAATCTGAGGGGTCGTGAGATGATTAATGGGAGAGGAAAGAAGAAAAAACAAAGTTCTGATACACAAATCTGTTTTCACTTTTTGGACTTTTTCTCTAATCTTTGATTTTTGCTGAAATATTGGATCATTTGAACATTTATTGAAATGAAACCATGTGAGAAGTTTAGAGGGAAAAATCACTATTTGGTGGAGCTGTTAACAACTCATAGACATCTGAAATGTGACCCCGACTACACACTGCTTTTTGTAAGACGTCAAAAGCCAAAAAGGTTGGAAACCACTGGTTTCATCTTTAACAATGTGTTGTATTTTAAAAGCTTGTTATATTATCCATTGTGTCAAATCTTCATCTGAAAAGTAACTAAAGCTGTCAAATAAATGTAGTGGAGTAGAAAGTACAATATTTCCCTCTGAAATGTAGTGGAGTGGAAGTATAAAGTAGCATCACATGGAAATACTCAAGTAAAGTACAAGTACCTCAAAATTGTATTTAAGTACAGTACTTGAGTAAATGTACTTAGTTACTTTCCAGCACTGCAAATGTGTGTCTTTTATGTCTGAGTTGATGTTTATGTCTGATTTTGTGTGGTTTGTTCTTTGTATGCGTGTGGTTATATTTAAAGTACCTAAATTATTGATGTGTGTTAGTTTGTACCTGTACAGGATATCCATCCATGCAGCTGTAGAACTTCTCCCTGATTCCTTTGTAGAGGTTCCACACGTAGTTGAGTGTGTAGAAGAAGGAGGTCATGTACAGAACCTGACACAACAAAAACAAACAGCAGGTTTGTGAACATCGATCACTTTCACTGCACTTATTTCCTAAATGGGAACTCTTGTGTCACATTTACACTTTATGAGAAGAGACAAAAGGAGAAAACCAGCAGCTGACCCAGAGGTCGGTGCTTCTGAACAATGAATGTAGGTCAGGATTGTTTTTCTGTCCCTCTTTACATCCAGTCTGAGGTCTGTCCTGGTTCTGCTGCTCTATTTCATCCTGGACTGACTGATCGGTTCTGGACACCAGACAGGATGGGCTCACTTTAATTTGTGGATCAGTGTAGAATCAACATTTGAACAGTCACCCAAACATGACAATACTGAATAAGGAACTGACAAGTAAACAGTATCTGCTGATGACTTTTAAAGGACCGTTCTGGTGTTTTTGAGTGTTTAACTAATTAAATACAACTCATGTTTTAGGTAAAAAAATAAGTATAATAACTTCAACGCTTTAGATTATTGTGGGCAAAAATAAACAAACAAATAAAAAAAACGCTTTATGCTTCATGTAGTCAATCACTTCATATTTTGGAAAGATAAGGAAGCTGAAATTGCTTTAATACTTGAAAACTGTAAAAATCTTAAAGTTCAATATAAGAACAAACTCAGGTATACTGAGGCAACACAACACTCAAACTGCTGACATTTTGCCAGCAGTATGTCTTCTTCAGAGCACTTCTTTGCAAGTTATTACACTTGTTTTCTACCTAACCTGCTAGTAACCTGCTACACTAGCAATCATGTACACAGCATCGTGTACTTATTTTACCTCAACCTCTCTCTGTTTGGAGGGTCACTCCAAAATCATGATGACCCCTAAAAGAAAGGTGACAGTTGAGGATGGTGGCCAGATTTGGTGGAAAGATTTTAATCTGAAGTGATGATTCTGACTCTGAGCTCTGGGTTTGACTCTTGGTATGGGGAACAAGGGGGCTACACTTTCTCACACTAATTATTTACACTAGAGTTAGATTTCAGCAACACTGAACAACATGAAAAGAAGGATGAATATGGCTGTCCATAAATCCGTCTTTGGTGTTCCTCTGTTGACAAATATTAAGAGCTGTCCTACTCTGTACTAAGGTCCCAGACTGTATCGTGTGTCTGACGATCCGGACCGCTAGACCATATGGGAGCTGGTTTCACACACTGAAAGCAGCTTTCTTGGGTTCTTAATAACTTGTGAGGTTAGTTATCTCAGGATATGATGTTGTTATCCTGTGAGTGTTAATTAATTTTAAGTCTTAACTAGGAAACAAACATTTGCATGTAGACATTCCCATACCAGGAGTTGAATCCAGGCTACTTGGGTGAAAACCAGGCATCCTGACTGCTAGACCATATGGGAAATAAACACTGAAGGGGATATTGGTCATATTTGCCAGAAAAAAATGAAATTAGGGGCACAACAGGTTTGTACACTAATATAACTATTAATAGACCAAGAAAGCTGCTCTCAGTGTCAGAAACCAAGTCCCATATGGTCTAGCGGTTAGGATTCCTGGTTTTCACCCAGGCGGCCCGGGTTCAACTCCCGGTATGGGAACATGTACTCAGCTGCATCTCTTTCATTGTTTATTTCAAATTAAGCTGCTAACTCACTGCTGTGTTAAACTGCAGTTCCTCTCATGTCCACTAGATGCTGCTCTAAGAAAGCTGTCTACATTGAAGTGAACAGGAAAACCCTAAGTTCGCTGTACAAGTTGTGAGGTCGGTTATCTCAGGATATGATGTTGTTATCTCTTGACTGTGATTTAATAATCTCCTAACAGACATGACCACTGTCCTTAATGTAGTTGTGACCTCATAATAATGGTCATCCTGAGATAACAGACCTAGCAAGTTTACTAAAACACAAGAAAGCTGCTCTTATATGGTCCCATATGGTCTAGCGGTCAGGATTCCTGGTTTTCACCCAGGCGGCCCGGGTTCAACTCCCGGTATGGGAACATGTACTCATCTGCATTGTCTTCAGGGTTTGTTGAAAAATAAACTCCCGGTATGGGAACAACTCTGTTTCCACTCTGTGCACTTAAAGCTCAGTAAAAGAAAAGCTAAGACCTTGAATTGACTGCTAAAGTGAGTTAAACAGCAGCACCAGGAAACAACCGCTCTAGTGTAATTACATCCACTACCATGGTAACTGATCCTGAGTTTAAGTTAGCTCTCTTTCTGTTCAGAAACAGTTCTTATGTATTTAGCCACTCAACACCTACTTAAATGATTCTAGGTCATAAGAAATAAACATGTGTATGTAGACATTCCCATAACAGGAGTTGAACCCAGGAATCTTGACCACTAGACCATATAGGACACAACAACAGTTGAGAATAGCTGCCAGAAGGTAATGAAGTCATCATCCCAAGGTAACAGACCTAACAAGTCCTTTACAACCTAGCAAAGCTGCTCTGAGAACCTGGTAAACAGGTCCCATATGGTCTAGCGGTCAGGATTCCTGGTTTTCACCCAGGCGGCCCGGGTTCAACTCCCGGTATGGGAACATGTACTCATCTGCATTGTCTTCAGGGTTTGTTGAAAAATAAGCTGCTAACTTAGTGCAGTGCCTCTCATGTCCACTAGATGCTGCTCTAAGAAAAACATCTACATTGAAGTGAACAAGAAAACCCTGAAGTCTCTCTACAAGTATAAAGTCATTACATTGATTTCCACATGTTCAGCTGTTGAGAGCTATTTTCACCTTTCTAATGTGTATTTTTATGGAAATGTTGATGCTTAAATTAATCAAAGGGATGTTATGACGAACAGATATTTTAACATAAAGCCAGAAGACATCGTGTCCCATATGGTCTAGCGGTCAGGATTCCTGGTTTTCACCCAGGTGGCCCGGGTTCAACTCCCGGTATGGGAATGTGTTGTATATTTACCTTCTGTGCTCTTAACAGTCAGCTAAAGAGAAGCTCATAGCAATTTAGTGCTGAAGTGTGTTTAACAACAGCACGAGATGCTTCAACTCCCAGTATGGAAACAACCACTCTTGTAATGATTTATCCTAAAGGAGAACTGCAGATGTAGATTGTATTAAAGTAAAAACAAAGTTCTCCCAGGTAGCAGACTGTTTAGAGGCTTTATGAGACAATATTGGGACTCAACATGAGACTACATAAATACATTATTGTCAAAACTAAATATTCTTATGTATTCAGCCACTCAACACATCTGTCTACTAAAGAAGGAATCCCTGTACGTATGTATGTACATATGCATGTATGTATGTATGTCCTTCACATATCTCAAGAACCATTCATCCAATTGATTCCACACTTGGCAGGTGTAATGGCTGGGGACCCAAGGGAGTGCAGTGTAAAATACGGTGTAATTTGGACACACGATACGTTTAATATTAATAAACTTTGAATAAACCAGCGATCAGCATGCGACTCCACTCTGCGTGGGCAGGACGGAGCTTCAGGGCTCTGCCAACTGACTCCAGCATGTCAGAGAGACCAGAGACAAGGCGTGACATTAGTCAGAGAAAAGTGCTCTAAAAAGAGAAAAGTAGACAGCGAAAACAGAGCTTTTAATCAAGAACGGACAATCATACCCTGTGTCGAGACAGAAAGTGTAGTGTTAGCAGCACGTTTAGCAGATCAGCAGCAGCAGCATGTGACTACACACAGGAGGTGTTCAGGTACATTGTTGAACGTAGGTCACGTGGTTTGGAAGCGCTCAGAGCCCAAAACACAATGACTGTAGTTACACATGTAAAACGAAGGAAATACTTCCACAGGCAGTTCAAAACCAGTTTGTCTCATCTGCTCCGAGATCATGGCGATTATGAAGCGCCACTACAGACAAAACACAAACCTTTTGAGCAAACATACCCCCTCAAATCTGAACTGAAGGCACAGAAAATATAAACAATTTAAGAGCCCGATATGATTGATCCACTTTATTTTATGATGCACATTACTGTATTTTTAAATGCAGCCCTTATTTTAGGCTACTTGAACTGAGAAAAGAACATTTATTAACTGTTAGAGTACTTATTATATATAACATCTGTGTACAATAGAATTTTAGTTTCTTTCATGTTGTTGGTGTATATAACCTATTCATTCACTCCTCACATCAACTGTATTAATTTCTCTATGCGTTAAAGTAGCAGCCAGAGGCCAAGCAATCAGCCCATTCCAAACAAGCACTGCACTTATACTTAATTAATTTTAAGTCTTAACTAGGAAACAAACATTTGCATGTAGACATTCCCATACCAGGAGTTGAATCCAGGCTACTTGGGTGAAAACCAGGCATCCTGACTGCTAGACCATATGGGAAATAAACACTGAAGGGGATATTGGTCATATTTGCCAGAAAAAAATGAAATTAGGGGCACAACAGGTTTGTACACTAATATAACTATTAATAGACCAAGAAAGCTGCTCTCAGTGTCAGAAACCAGGTCCCATATGGTCTAGCGGTCAGGATTCCTGGTTTTCACCCAGGCGGCCCGGGTTCAACTCCCGGTATGGGAACATGTACTCAGCAGCGTCTCTTTCATTGTTTATTTCAAATTAAGCTGCTAACTCACTGCTGTGTTAAACTGCAGTTCCTCTCATGTCCACTAGATGCTGCTCTAAGAAAGCTGTCTACATTGAAGTGAACAGGAAAACCCTAAGTTCATTGTACAAGTTGTGAGGTCAGTTATCTCAGGATATGATGTTGTTTTCTCTTGACTGTGATTTAATAATCTTCTAGCATACATGACCACTGTCCTTAATGTAGTTGTGGCCTTATAATAATGATTTATCAACAGACCGACCAAGTTACTACAACCTGAGAAAGCTGCTCTCAGTGTCAGAAACCAGGTCCCATATGGTCTAGCGGTCAGGATTCCTGGTTTTCACCCAGGCGGCCCGGGTTCAACTCCCGGTATGGGAACATGTACTCATCTGCAGCTCCTTCGTTGTTTGTTTCAAATTAAGCTGCTAACTCACTGCTGTGTTAAACTGCAGTTCCTCTCATGTCCACTAGATGCTGCTCTAAGAAAACTGTCTACATTGAAGTGAACAGGAAAACCCCAAATTCTCTCTACAAGTATATGTTGATTTCCACATGTTCAGCTGTCGAGAGCTACTTTCACCTTTCCAATGTGTGTTTTTATGGAAATGTTGATGCTTAAATTAAAGTGATGTTATGATCAACAGATATTTTAACATAAAGCCTGAGTACATTGTATGTGCATATGGTCTAGTGGTCAGGCTCCTGGTTTTTACCCAGGTGGCCTTGGTTCGACTCCTGCTATGGGAATGTCTGCTCACTTGTGTCTCATTTCATTTCAACACTAAAATATAGTGTAAGTAATTACAAAAGTACTTGTTTGCATACTGGGAGTTAAAGCATCTAGTGGCTGTTAGTGAAACTGCATTTTAACACACTAAATTCTGGCTGTCAGCTATTATTTAGCTAAAGTTAAAAAGCACAGAAGTACAACAGATACTCCTATACCAGGAGATGAACCAAGACCACATGGGTGAAAACCAAGAATCCTGACCACTAGACCATATGGGAGCTGGTTTCACACACTGAGAGCAGCTTTCTTGGGTTCTTAATAACTTGTGAGGTCAGTTGTCTCAGGATATGATGTAGTTATCCTGTGAGTGTGATTTAATAATCTCCTAACAGACATGACCACTGTCCTTAATGTAGTTGTGACCTCATGATAATGGTCATCCTGAGATAACAGACCTAGCAAGTTTACCAAAACACAAGAAAACTGCTCTTATATGGTCCCATATGGTCTAGCGGTCAGGATTCCTGGTTTTCACCCAGGCGGCCCGGGTTCAACTCCCGGTATGGGAATAACTCTGTTTCTACTCTATCTGTACACTTAAAGTTCAGTAAAAGAAAAGCTAAGACCTTGAATTGACTGCTAAAGTGAGTTAAACAGCAGCACCAGGAAACAACCACTCTAGTGTAATTGCATCCACTACCATGGTAACTGATCCTGAGTTTAAGTTAGCTCTCTTTCTGGAACTGAAAATCCAGGGTTTCCCTCATTTCAGGGTTAACAAACTCAGAGTTTTCACTAAACCCACTTTCTGAAACAGTTCTTATGTATTTAGCCACTCAACACCTACTTAAATGATTCTAGGTCATAAGAAATAAACATGTGTATGTAGACATTCCCATAACAGGAGTTGAACCCAGGAATCTTGACCACTAGACCATATAGGACACAACAACAGTTGAGAATAGCTGCCAGAAGGTAATGAAGTCATCATCCCAAGATAACAGACCTAACAAGTCCTTTACAACCTAGGAAAGCTGCTCTGAGAACCTGGTAAACAGGTCCCATATGGTCTAGCGGTCAGGATTCCTGGTTTTCACCCAGGCGGCCCGGGTTCAACTCCCGGTATGGGAATGTTTTGTAATGTATATTTACCTTCTGTGCTCTTAACAGTCAGCTAAAGATATGATGTAGTTATCTGGTGATTGTGATTTAATCTTCTGGCAGACATGACCACTGTAGTTATGACCTCATGATAATGGTCATCCTGAGATAACAGACCTAACAAGTTTACTAGAACACAAGAAAGCTGCTCTCAGTGTCAGAAACCAGGTCCCATATGGTCTAGCGGTCAGGATTCCTGGTTTTCACCCAGGCGGCCCGGGTTCAACTCCCGGTATGGGAACATGTACTCAGCTGCATCTCTTTCATTGTTTATTTCAAATTAAGCTGCTAACTCACTGCTGTGTTAAACTGCAGTTCCTCTCATGTCCACTAGATGCTGCTCTAAGAAAGCTGTCTACATTGAATTGAACAGAAAAAAACCCTAAGTTCGCTGTACAAGTTGTGAGGTCGGTTATCTCAGGATATGATGTTGTTTTCTCTTGACTGTGATTTAATAATCTTCTAGCATACATGACCACTGTCCTTAATGTAGTTGTGACCTCATAATAATGATTTATCAACAGATCGACCAAGTTACTACAACCTGAGAAAGCTGCTCTCAGTGTCAGAAACCAGGTCCCATATGGTCTAGCGGTCAGGATTCCTGGTTTTCACCCAGGCGGCCCGGGTTCAACTCCCGGTATGGGAACATGTATTTATCTGCAGCTCTTTCATTGTTTATTTCAAATTAAGCTGCTAACTCACTGCTGTGTTAAACTGCAGTTCCTCTCATGTCCACTAGATGCTGCTCTAAGAAAACTGTCTGTATTGAAGTGAACAGGAAAACCCCAAATTCTCTCTATAAAGTCAGTACGTTGATTTCCACATGTTCAGCTGTCGAGAGCTGTTTTCACCTTTCTAATGTGTGTTTTTATGAAAATGTTGACACTTAAAGTGATGTTATGACCAACAGATATTTTAACATAAAGTCTGAACATATTGTGTCCCGTATGGTTTAGCGGTCAGGCTCCTGGTTTTCACCCAGGCAGCCGGGTTCAACTCCTGGTATGGGAATGTCTACAAGCACGTTAATTTCCTATAAACAGCATTTTGTGCTGTTGTTAAACTAAATTGCAGTGAGCTTCTCTTTAGCTGACTGACTCCTAGAACATATGGGACATGAACACTGAATGGGACATTGTTCATATTTGTCAGAAAACAATGACATTGCAAGCACAACAGTTTGGTATACTAAAATAACTATTAATAAACCAAGAAAACTACTCTGAGGATGTGAAACCAGGTCACATATGATCAAGCAGTCAGGATTCCTAGTTTTCACCCAGATGACCCAGGTTCAGCTCCCAGTATGGGAATGCCCCTAAAACATTCTCAACTTCCTTAATTACTCTTTGCTGTCCTCACAGTGTTTGAGTTTAGGAAGCTTTAAGTGTACAACAAACTGACTTCATCATGAAGCAGAAGGAATGAAAATCACTTTGTTTGTTCAGTAGAAACAGTTTGTAGGAAATACAGGTTTGACTGACACATCCATCCTCCAATCCCTGAGCTGGTAGGAGGGAGAAAATTTAAATTTTGATGATCATCGGCTGCACCTGCTTCCAACGCTCCCCTGAGATTTACTTCTAGATCATTTCCATGAAAACCTAAATGTAAGTAAATCTTATGTTGTTTCAGAGCACAAAACTGAGTAAAATGAGCATTAATGTGTTTTATAGTCAGTTAATGTCTGAGTTAATGTTTGATGATGTGCAGAAACAACACGTTTCTTCAGACATGCGATGTATTACTCTTGTAGAAGCAGGTTTACCTGATAAACGTGAAATGGAGCTTTGGTGTTTTCTAGTAAAACCCACTGAAGTTTCCTATTTCAGATGCTCCTTTAAAGGGGGAAGTTGAGATTTTCCAGCTGTGGATGCTCTCTCAGGGTCAGGAGGATCCAACCTGAGATTAAGGTCAAGGTTCCTTATTATTTCCTATTTTTAAGGTTTGTTTTGAGAAGAAGGAAATCCCATAATATATCCCAGTGTTAGTGAAAAAAGTCAAATGTTCCCCCCCGAACAAATCGGCATCAAAAAGTTTTTGAACAATGGATCTCATGACTCTGTCTGACCTCCACTGACCTGCTTGGTTTCACATGTTCAATATTTCTGTAAATATTAAATATTTGTGACTATAAATAAGCAAGTTAAAAAAATTAATCCATAGTCATGAATTAATTCGGTTTTAAATTGATCAGATTTGATTGACAGCGGCAACACAAACAAAACGATCAGATTCAGGTTCTTGTTTTATGAAATTGTGACATCACCTTTTTCAAAGGAAGAAATTTAAATAGTAAAGAGCTGATTAACAAGAAACGGAAGTTTTTCCGGGACTTAAAAGGATAAATCTGGTCTTATTGTATATTTTTCTTATGTACTGACTCAAACCAAAATTGGTTTGCGTGACCAGGTGAGGAGACACCTGCCAGTCGCAGCTGTGATTTCTGTATTTAGTTGTTTTTCACTTAGCAGTATTTTTTTTTTCTAAATTCTACATGTGTTGTCAAATTGATGAGGATGTTTTCTTCATTTGCTTTTTTTTTGTCTTTTTGCATGTGTTTTCCTAAGTTGCAGCATATTGAGCTCTCAGGGCCACCGTAGAAAACACAAATTAGCAATAACAAAAAACAGAAGTAAAAGGTAAAGAAAATAAATTAAAGGACGGTTCACAATTTTTCAAGTGTGTCTTAAACCAACAGTCAGGAGCCCAAATGAAGAGTGAAACCTGTTTTTCTTGCTGTAATCATTCCTCCTGTTCATACTGACCATTAGAAGATCCCTTCATAATGCACTTACAATGGAAGTGATGGGGGACAAAATCCACAGTCCTCCTTCTGTGCAAACATGGATTTCAAAGTTTATCTGAAGCTAATATGAAGCTTCAGCGTCCAAATGAGTCAAATCAAGTAGATATCTTTCAACGTTACAGTCTTTTTAGTGCCAAAGTCCCTCTTTTAGTCAATAAACTGATGGATGATCAGGAAGATATCAGCTGGAATGTAGAACAAGTATATTGTGTAGAATTATACATGATGAAAGGATCAGGCTGGTGTTTCTTTATACTTTCCTTTTTGTCAACATATCCCATTAGTCCATTAATCCGTCTCAACACTTTCCTCCTTCTCTACTATTTTCTGTTGCAAGTTAGTTATATTATATACAAATGTAATTTCTAGGAGACAGGGTGTCATGGTGATGAAGAAACATGTCACCCAGTGCAGCAGTGTGGCTCATTGACCTGTTTTTAATAGTTTTTGGACAACAACAGAAGAATAAGATATATCAGGCTTTGGATACAGTATGCAGTGCTGTGTAGTTACCTGTTCCACAGTGTGCAGGTGATAGCAGTGTGAGTTCAGGCTGCTGCAGCGTCGAGAGAACAGAGCAGCTCCGATCAGCCAGCAGAGAGCGAGCAGCAGGTCAGACACACTGAGCAGGAACAGAGGCTGCAGCTGCAAAAACACACAGCATAGTTTTTAAATTTAATTTCTGCTCGTGTGACTAAAAGTACAAATATTACAAACAGTCCAGTGAGCAGAAATACTGACCTCCGGCGTCCGCCTGAGTCTCTGTGACATCACACAGGTGATGATGGAGCCTGAGCCCAGAATGCTGCGAATCACATCACAGACTGGCATTAAAAAGGACGTCATATATTTATTTTACATGTTGAGGACAATATTATGTGTTTATTAAAAATGCTATTAGTGTAATTAGTAATCAATACCGTAAGTGTTCATTAAAAAATGTAATGTTTGACTAATATCCTGTCTGCTACCTTGTGTTTTTAGTTAAGATCATTTTAAAATGTTTTCCTTGTTGTATAAAGTGTCTGTGAATGTCACCCAGTGCAGCAGTTTGGCTCACTGTGAGTAAGATGTATCAGGCTCTGGATACAGTAAGCAGTGCTGAATGATGATCAGCTGCAGAGCGAAGCGTCTTCTTTCAGACTCAGATCTTACTTTCTGAACTCTCTCCGGGGTTTTTGTGTCTCGTCTACAGTTTGTCTTCTTCTCTATTTTTAACACTTTCACTCTCAACATCTGCAGTGCAACCAGGGCCCACATTTATCAGACTTCTCAGAATCACTCTGAGGAATTATGCTGAAAGTTAGTTTAGGACTTAAGTCTCATTTATGAAGCGTCCGACTCTGTCAGTAAGGAGGAGGACTCCTCGGAGAGAGAGTGACGTCGCTGTTTTACGACACTCAGAGCCACAAAGTAGAAACTATGATGACGTGTTGTAGTTCTCTTACATAGATATATACACGCCGCCTTCTTCTTCTTTTTTGCAGTGGTAGTAGTAGTAATATTATTAGTATTGGTAGAACTGGTATTCTAGTATTGGGAGAATTAGTAATGGTGTTTGGTATTTGCAGTATTAGTCAATCAGAGGTGAACTAACTGACCTGAGCAGAGCCATGAGCAGCTGGATCCACCTGACCGCTTCATACACCTGCAGACAGGAGAGATCAGCTGAGTGTGACATCACAAACACACAAGGAAACACACTTTCACTTCAGGCAGTTTCAAAGTACCTGGTTAACAAATAAACTTAAAAAAGATGAATAAAAGACAATGTAAACAAATTCTATGAGGCAATTTTGAGCGAGATATTCTGTGAGAGATGTTTTATGAAAGCTTGATTAGAATAAGTGTATTAAAAGATCATTTTTACCAACAAAATAAATAAATAAAATAGTTGTAACAGGGAACATGCAGCTTTGCAACAGTGATAAATCAAACTTTGATCAAGCTTATACAGATATTGTGACACAGTCATGTCCGTCTGGCTGGACAGATGATGAATCTCAACTTCATTACAACAGCTCAAATATTTAAAAGGTCTTAAATCTTATAATTTATTTAGGCTGCAGAGACGCTGCTCACACGGTGCTTTTCCAACACTGTGACATCACAGAAACAATCATTTCTCCTCATGTAGGAACAGACGTGAACAGCAGGTGCAGTTAAAGGTGAGCTGGACAGTGGAAGAGATGATGTCATACAGCAGTTTGCAACATGTGTCTGTGCAGCAAGATGCTGCAATATTATGGAAAATATAAAACAATGTAGTTAAATGGGGCTGATATCACACAGCTGAGTCACATTACCTACTTTTTTAACCCATGTGAGAAGCTTTGTTTACAGTCTATGGAGGCTGGATGATGTGTATATATCTATGTAAGAGAACTACAACACGTCATCATAGTTTCTACTTTGTGGCTCTGAGTGTCGTAAAACAGCGACGTCACTCTCTCTCCGAGGAGTCCTCCTCCTTACTGACAGTCGGACGCTTCATAAATGAGACTTAAGTCCTAAACTAACTTTCAGCATAATTCCTCAGAGTGATTCTGAGAAGTCTGATAAATGTGGGCCCTGGTTGCACTGCAGATGTTGAGAGTGAAAGTGTTAAAAATAGAGAAGAAGACAAACTGTAGACGAGACACAAAAACCCCGGAGAGAGTTCAGAAAGTAAGATCTGAGTCTGAAAGAAGACGCTTCGCTCTGCAGCTGATCATCATTCATGCATCCAAACTGTTTTCAGACATGATTTCTAAATAGACGGAGTTTTCTGGACTTAAATGATATCATTCTAACCTGAGCTGAAGAGTTTAGCACTTAGATAATGAGTTGATCAACTGAAAATGAATTGACAATTATGACAATGACTCAGTTGTTTATCATGTGATCAGCTTACTGCATCATGTTTTTGTATCAGAGGAAACTGAATCTCTGAGTTTTCTTACTGTTTCACACTAAATCAGCAGTTTTGGGACTTTGAGCTCTAGTACACTTTGATGGAAAATGTTTCTCTTTTAGATATTTTATGTACTAAATGATCAATTTGTAGATAATTAAAATAATCATTATCAGTAGTGTAAGAAGGTAAAAAGGCTCCTCCACAGAGTAATGTAGGTCTTTACCTCACTAAAGGATGTTTTCATTAGTTTCCCCTGACTGGATGCCTCAGTGTCGTATTGCTGGTCAAATACCAGACTTCAGTACAATTTTGAGGCATTTTACTTGAGAGTTTCCATTTTGTGCCACTTTATACTCAAGTTAAGAGTTCATTGATCCCTGAATAGTTTTCTTTTACTCTGCTGCGTCTGTCTGACAGCTACAGTTACTTTGTTAGTGAGATGTCTTTATAAGCCCCTTTTGAGTTTATGAAAACACTCACCAGCACAGTCCTTTAATACTCCTTTAAAACTCCTTTAATACTCCTTTAATACTCCTTTAAAACTCCTTTAATACTCCTTTAAAACTCCTTTAATACTCCTTTAATACTCCTTTAAAACTCCTTTAATACTCCTTTAAAACTCCTTTAATACTCCTTTAAAACTCCTTTAATACTCCTTTAATACTCCTTTAATACTCCTTTAATACTCCTTTAATACTCCTTTAAAACTCCTTTAATACTCCTTTTGTGTCTTATTTCTGTACATAAATAAATAAACTGAGCAACGTCTACTAATGAACTCTCACAAAAGGTTGCAAATATCTGCAAAGAGCGATGAATCAGATTATTTTATATGAACAGTTTCTACAGACCTTATGATGTAAAATTATGTTGAATTTTATAATTACACATTTTTAAAAATCAGAAAATTCAGAAAAATGCTTATTTCTTTCTTTTGTTACTTACCTTGTTCACCATTAATGATAACCACCTTTAATTTGGGGTTTTTTTTGTTTATTTATTGATTTATCTTGCAACCTCCAAGTTGGGAAACATTAAATTTAACTACCTAAAAGTATATAAAGAGTTAAAATGAGCTGCTGCAACATGAAAATGCTGCTTACATGTTAATGCATCACTAAAAATATGAATAATATTCTATAGTAAAGTACAGTTCAAGTTAATTTTAGCTGCTAATACTTCTGTACTTTAACTTCAGTAACATGCAAAACATAATGCAGTTTTGTTTTTGTTTTTTTACTAGTCACCCAGTGAAGAAGTATTCAGATCATTTACTACAGTAAAAGTACATAAGTATTATGAGCTCGATGTAGTTAAAGTATTGCAGTAAAAGTACATAAGTATTATGAGCTCGATGTAGTTAAAGTATTGCAGTAAAAGTACATAAGTATTATGAGCTTGATGTAGTTAAAGTATTGCAGTAAAAGTACATAAGTATTATGAGCTTGATGTAGTTAAAGTATTGCAGTAAAAGTACATAAGTATTATGAGCTTGATGTAGTTAAAGTATTGCAGTAAAAGTACATAAGTATTATGAGCTTGATGTAGTTAAAGTATTGCAGTAAAAGTACATAAGTATTATGAGCTTGATGTAGTTAAAGTATTGCAGTAAAAGTACATAAGTATTATGAGCTTGATGTAGTTAAAGTATTGCAGTAAAAGTACATAAGTATTATGAGCTTGATGTAGTTAAAGTATTGCAGTAAAAGTAGTGGTTTGGTCCCTCTGACTGATATATTATTATATATGACATCATTAGATTATTAATACTGAAGCATCAGTGTGTAAGCAGCATGTTACTGTTGTAGCTGCTGGAGGTGGAGCTAGTTTCAACTACTTTATATACAGTTAGCTAGTTTAGTCCAGTGGTTCCCAACCTAGGGGTGGGGCCCCTCCAAAGGGTCAGCAGATAAATCTGAGGGGTCGTGAGATGATTAATGGGAGAGGAAAGAAGAAAAAACAAAGTTCTGATACACAAATCTGTTTTCACTTTTTGGACTTTTTCTCTAATCTTTGATTTTTGCTGAAATATTGGATCATTTGAACATTTATTGAAATGAAACCATGTGAGAAGTTTAGAGGGAAAAATCACTATTTGGTGGAGCTGTTAACAACTCATAGACATCTGAAATGTGACCCCGACTACACACTGCTTTTTGTAAGACGTCAAAAGCCAAAAAGGTTGGAAACCACTGGTTTCATCTTTAACAATGTGTTGTATTTTAAAAGCTTGTTATATTATCCATTGTGTCAAATCTTCATCTGAAAAGTAACTAAAGCTGTCAAATAAATGTAGTGGAGTAGAAAGTACAATATTTCCCTCTGAAATGTAGTGGAGTGGAAGTATAAAGTAGCATCACATGGAAATACTCAAGTAAAGTACAAATACCTCAAAATTGTGCATAAGTACAGTAGTTAAGTAAATGTACTTAGTTACTTCCCAGCAGTGGGTGTCTCTCGGTGTAAACACTGACCTCAGTCCAGTCCTGGGCTCCGGTGGTGTTTTTTTCTGAGCTGTTGGTAAAAATCTCCTCCAGTTTCTCTGCAGCTGACATGCTGAAAACTCAGACGGATCTGAATTAAAGAAAAAACAAGTGAAAACCACAGAGCAGCCTGGAGAGGAAAAAGTCAGATAAACAACCAGCAATCTGACAGCAGGTTTTATCCTGCAGCAGACAGGAGGCTGGATTTATTCACAGTGGCCCCGCCCCCTTTATCAGTCAGGCCCCGCCCCCCGAGGAGCAGGACCTGAGCCTGATTTATCAAACTGCTAAAAGTACAGAAGATAAAAACAGTATTTCACTCAAACTAAAGAATAAAAGAAATAAGGAATAAGGAAGGACTTTTTTTGCATTTATCAGGGATAAAAAGAATAAATATTGATTTTTATCTGCAATCACTTTGTCACTTGTTGATGTCGTACTACATTCTCCTTATAATGCTTTCTTTAGAGGACAGGTGTGTCTTAAAACAGCAGTCAGGTGTCCATATGAACAGTGAAAGAGGTTTTCCTCTCTGTAATCATTCCTCCTGTTCATACTGGATATTAAAATTGACAATATGACCACATATTACTTTGGCTAAAGCCCATGCAGTAACATTTGTAGGTATTAATGTGGGTTCTATGAAGGACTTTATACTGTATTATTGCATATGCTTTGCCAATTAATATCTGTTGGTAGGTTATTTATGTCTGTGGTTTGTCTGTAGGGGTTGATATTGTTCTGTCTTCAGGTGTCAGGAGTTTGTATATTTGGGACATTTTTTGAGGTTTAAGTGATTGTAACTTTAAATGGGGGGATTAACTGGATATACTGGAAGTAACAGTGGTCCAGTATGTTATATTTTTTGTATGTGGTTGAAGGTCATGAGCAGCTGTCCCAGGCTGGTTACTCCTCTCTGTCCAGGTTGTTATTGATTAGAAACGTGGGGTCATTTGACGTGCTGATAGTGCTGTTGTCTTTGTAGCAGTGAGTTTTTATGGATTTATCTATAAATGGGAGATTTTTGATGCTCAGTTCTTGAACTAAACTATTTTTGATTTCTAGCTGAGGTGGATTGGTGTTATCTGGGGGATGTACAGTAACTAATGTGAGAGGAAATAATGGAAAGATATCTACTTGATTTGACTCATTTGGACACTGAAGCTTCATATTAGCTTCAGATAAAGTGAAGGGATCTTCTAATGGTCAGTATGAACAGGAGGAATGATTACAGCAAGAAAAACAGGTTTCACTCTTCTTTTGGGCTCCTGACTGTTGGTTTAAGACACACATGAAAAATTGTGAACCGTCCTTTAATTTACCTCCTCTACCAGCAGCAGACTGACTTTCCTGCTCCAGTTTGCTTTTCTTTTTGTTTCCAGTTATTTTATCCTAATTTGTATAAATTTATATACTACACATGTGTTATATTGATATGAAGGAGTTTGATAAATACAGGACAGGCTGACCTTTCCTCTAGCGCCACCCTCAGGACAGACTTGTCATTCTCCCACTGCTGCCACAGATAAACCATCAATATGTTTGTTCTATCCGACACTTTCACATAGTGGCTGTATTGAACACTGCAGCACTTTTGTACGGCTATTTTTAATTTACATTTTTTTTGTCCAGTTTTCACAAGATAAAATCTGATGAAGTTAGATTTTTTTGACCAGATGAACTTTCTTACAGTTGTAGCTGATAAATTTCAGATGAATCACAAACCCCTCTCCACAGATCCTAAGAAAACCATTTCTTATAAATTTATTGTTATTAATATTTATGTAATTAGCCAAATATCACTCACACAGATGCTAATTTTCTGGTAGGAAACATTTATTTTCAGTTTTCTTAAACCTTTTGAATCCTTTTTGAACAAAAAAGGATTCAAAACTTTGTGTCTGTAGTAATTTTGTTTCTCTAATTAGTTTTTAACCAACACCAATGTTTTGGATTATTCATCTAAAAATGTGAGGAAACTTCTAACTGTATCTAAAAATGTTCACAGCTTTCATTCAGATAAATTCACTTTCCCAGATGTGACAGACTCAATGACAGGTTTTGTGTTCTCAGTCACTTTATTGAACAGTGATCTTTAGAAACACGATGACAGCAGTCAGAGTTTCAGTGATTTCTACTATAAATAATTAAAACTGTGTTTCACATAGATACTTTCTGTCCCTTTGGTTACTGATACACTGACATGCTCAGCAGCAGAAGTGTCCTTGAGCAAGGCACTGAACCCCTGCTGGCTCCAGGGGCGTGGCTCTGTGGCTGACCTTTGACCTTCATATGGGTAGGCAACAGAGGCGTGGGGGGGGGTCTCCTCTGAGTCTGGTTATCTGGCTGTTGATGTTTGGCTCATGTGTGAGTTCCTGTTTGTGAGAGTGAAACCTCAAACACCGGATATCAAAAACTGAGCAGAACTTAAAGGACAGGTTCATATATGTGTCACTTTTTAAAGGTCTGTATGTTATATGTACATGTAAAGAGATGTTGGTGTGTTCTCCTACATCTATAAGCAGTGAGCAGTTTAACCAGACTGTGTATTTTTATAGTTGTTAAAGTCTGAAAAAACTAAAACTGTATACCTTTGTGTCTATACAGAAAGTGTTTGTCATGTTTTTCAGTCGTCCGTGTCTGACAGGAACAGATATGCTTCTATTTTAATCCATTTAGCCGTCTACACAAGCCGTGTCACTCATTTTCACATTTCAAACCTGTTTTCTTCCGTTTTACATGAGTAACTACAGTTATTGTGCGTTGATTTCTGAGCACTGCCAAAACACAGGTGACCTACACTCAACACTGCGCCTGAACGCCTCCTGTTTAGACAGAGATGGATTCAGCTTGTGACCCGTTAAAGGATCATTCTGGTGATTTTCTATATTTTTCTTCTTGTCAACAAATCTCATGTTTGGATCCAAACCAACAATGAACTGATCTACTAACAGTATTGTGTGTGTATCAAAGCCTGATATATCTTATTCCTCTGTTGTGTCCAGAAACTATTAAAAACTCATCAGTGAGTCACACCGCTGCACTGGGTCACATGTTCCTTCATCATGAAGATTATGATCACAGTAGTTTGTTATAGTGCTTCACTATCTTGTTTTGCTACATACAGCATCACAACCTCAGGACTCTGTACTGACCTTCTTCAAGAAATTTATAATTTAGTACAAAGTCCAGAGGTTGTGATCTGTAGCACAACAAGCTAGTGAAGCTGTAAACAGAACAGCGTTCCCGCACATGCTCAGTGGCGTCTGCCTTACACAGAACTACTCTCCAGAGACTGAAAACATGATGCTGTTATTAGTCTAACTAACATGACCAAACTCTTCATGATGAAGGAACATGTGACCCAGTGCAGCGGTGTGACTCACTGACCTGTTTTTAATAATTTGGACACAACAGAGGAATAAGATATATCAGGCTTTGATACACACACAATACTGTTAGTAGATCAGTTCATTGTTGGTGGGACAAAATCCACAGTTCTCGTTCTGTGTAAAAATGACTTCTAAAGTTCAGCTAAAGTAAATATGAGGCTTCAACGATGTATTGAAGTTGGTGTCTTTTGATTATGAAACTGTCTCTTTATGTTTTATTGTGGAGCTGCAGCGTCACAAACACACAACTTCAGAAGGACCCACCTGATCTGTCAGGATATTGTAGTGTTGTTGTGTTGGAAGTGGTCACCTGACAGATTAAACACACACCAACAACTCTTTCAATGTGCATATGGCATGTTAGTGTTTTTAAAGGAATAGTTCAACATTTTGGGAAATACACTCATTTGCTGATCTCATCTCTTCGCTTATCTTGTACCTACAAATTATATATTTATATATAAATTTTAGTTTAAAATACAAAATCTGCAATAAGGTGTATACATATCATTCATTACTGTTAAATGTATATTTCACCAGGCTGTATATACTGCACATAACCAGCTACTGTATGTATATAAAATAACTTTACCCATGACTCCTTCCTGCACTCTTCACACCTTTGTTTTATTTTTATCCTGTTTACAATTTACACAAACTGTTCTACCTGTATATAGACACTGTATATAGGACATTTGTTATTTCTTGTACATAAGTGATATTAGTTTAATTATCTTTGTTTAGCTTGTTGTCCTTGTATCTTTTTGAAGACTGTTATATGTAAATATATGGAGTGCAACTAAACCGGAGTCAAATAAAGCTGCACCTAAATTCTGACAGTGAGACGTTCAGATGGATATCAGTCGTGTGGGGATGTGGTTAGCTTAGCTTAGCATAAAGACTGGAAGCAGGGGGAACACAAACAGAAATGTCAAAAACCAACTATAGGACTATTTTTTGAGCCGGTGCAGATGGAGACACTATTGTTTGTTCCAGCACATAAGACTGTGGTTTTAGACATTTCTGTTGGTATCAAACACATGTGGCCCACAGTGTTCATCAGTGAGCTTTACAGGTGTTGGTCAGTGTATTTTTGAACTTTGAACAGGCTAGCTGTTTCTCCTACTTCCAGTCTTTATGCTAAGCTAGGCTAACCACGTCCTGAATATCCATCTGAACATCACTCATACAAAGAAAGAAAATGAGTATTTCCCAAAATGTCAAACTACTCCTTTAAAGTCATTACATTTTCCTTTGATATGAGGAAATATCTTAACTTCGGTTTTTGATGGTGTCAGTATTACAAACATACTGAATGATACCCAGTCCTGCCAGTCAGTCTGTCCACTGGTCCATCAGGTGTCATAACTGGTTACCAAGTGACTTTAGTCTGAACACAATTAGCTGCTGACAAGTCAAAGGCCTGTTTAGTGACCAGTGATTTTCTTCAGCGTCTCTCGGCACTTTTCTGACTGTTAATGTCATTCAAACTCCCGCCGTCAGTCCTCTGAGATCGTCTCGGCTTCCTGCCGTCCTGCTCCGGGAAGCGGGGGCAGCCAGAGTGGTGAGTTTGGCGTCTCGTGCTTCTTCATGTGGTTGCGGAAGATCCTGGCTCCGCTCAGGTTCTTCTTGCAGATGTTGCAGAAGTACGGCCGGGTGTCGGAGTGCACGTCCACGTGGTAGGTGAGCTCGAGCGCGCGGCTGAAGCTCTTGCTGCAGAGCGGACACTGATAGCGAACGCCCGAGTGCGTCAGCTGGTGGCTCTTGAGCGAGCTCTGCTGCTTGAAGGTCTTCTGGCAGACGGCGCACTGGTACGGCCGGGCGTCAGTGTGCAGCCGCTGGTGGCGGCGCAAGGCGCTGGAGAAGGTGAAGCTCTTGCTGCAGTCGGGGCAGGTGTAGGGCTTCTCCCCGGTGTGGATCCTCTGGTGCTCCGTCATGTGCACGTGCTGGGTGAAGCTCTTCCTGCAGGTGGGGCACTGGAACGGACGCTCGCCCGAGTGGATCCGCAGGTGTTTCTGCAGCGCCGACGCCTTGAAGCAGTCGCGGCCACAGACGGGACAGCAGTGCTTCCGCTTGCTGTCACCGCCACTTTCAGCCTGGATCTCTGAGCAGCCATCTTGTTCTGTCAAAGGACAGTGACATGAAGGTGATTTACAGCTGCAACTAATGATTATTTTCATTATCAACAGAAGCTGCATCATATGTACAATATTATCAATGCTTGTGTTGTCAGATAACAATAATCCACAGTCAGGTTAACTATAACCAGGGTCAGTGTGTGTTCATGTGAAGTGCCTGCAGTGAATAATGTAGCCAGAAGTTCCTTTTACACTGCTGCCATGTTGTGGAGCCCAGATGTTAACAATGAGAGGAGCTTATATCAGGTCAGGACTTATTTATGGAACAGGGTCACAGATTTAGAATCAAATCTGAAATGATGCCGTTACTTTAATTGTCCTTGTATTTTGATGTGTTTTTGGATTTCAGGATTGTATTGTTTAGTTTTTATGTTGAATGTCTTGTGCTTGTTTATGTTTCTTTGTCTTAATATCTTGGGACCATGTTGGAAATCAGTGTTTTCACTTTAACATTTTTGTCTATAATCCATAAATAAATCATATCTATTAATCTGATTATTTTCTCAATTAACTGATGAGTTGTTTGGTCTATAAAATGTCAGAAAATCACTGTAAAGACCAACATGCAACCTATAATATTTTTAGTTTTGTCCCGACCAACAGTCCACAACCCAAGAAACCAGAAAATATTCACATTTTAGAAGCAAAACAATTTGTGGATTATCAAAATAGTTGGCAATTAATTTTCTGTTAATCAACTAATTAAACGACTAATCATTGCAGCTCTAAAGGGATTATTTATTACTGTTTAATCTTTGTACTAAAGTGTGTTTCTGCAGGTTTAAAGTGCAAACAGACACTGACATTAAATGGAACGACGTACCGATCAGCGCTGGTCTCCAGTCCTCCTCCTCACCGTCAGAGTTTATCAAACCGCTGACGTCTCCTTCCTCTTTGTCCTCCTTCATCACTAAACCGTCCTCCGATTTTACGATGAAGGACTCGGCAGCTGTAGAAAGGTCCTCTGGGTCCTGCGGGATTATTAAACAGACTAAGGTCATTTAGTTCCTGTTCTGGAGCTTTCAATCATATGACATGATCTTCAGCAGCAGATGATGTTGCTCAGTTGTTGTGGAAACAAGGTTTCAGTCAAAAGATGAGACCTGAATTCTTTCTGTAACCAACAAATCCTCCAGAAAGTATTTTGGCTTCTTGTTCTTGCAGGTGACTTTTCTCTGTTGCCATCAGGGCATCGTTACGTTTATAACCTCTGCAATCTGATTTTTAAATGCTACATAGGTTTGATCAGACATTTTATTGTGTTAAGTTTATTTATTAACACCATTTATAGATTTTATTTCCACGTTTTAGCTCCTTGGTGTATTTATTTGTATGTTACTGTGTACAACAAGCTGCTCGTAACTAATTGCATCTAGTGGGATTAATAAAGTTGTTTTGAAGAACTCCGTCTATAATACAAATAACAACTGAACAGCTGAATTTCTCACCTGCTCATTCAGACCTTCCTCCTCCTTTATCCTAATCCCTCCCTCCTCTTCCTCCTTGGTGTTCATGTTTAACCAGCTCTCCTGAAACAAGCACATCTCCTTAGTCTCCACTCAAAAACAACCACCTACAATATATTAGAGCTGCAATGATTAATCAGCTGACCGACAGAAAATTAATTTGCAGATAATCAATTTATGAGATTTATTATTAATCTTGATCTTATTGTTTCCAGGTTCTCAAACTAGGATTTGTTGCTGTTTCTTGTCTTATCATAAAACTAAATATCTTTGTTTTGGACGTCTGGTTGTACAAAACATAACGTCACATTTTTTGATGTTTTATAAACAAAACAATTAATTGAGGAAATAAACTGCAGATTAATTGAATAATCTGACAATTATTTCCTCAATCGATTAGTTGTTTGGTCCATAAAATGTCTGAAAATGGTAAAAAATGTGGATCAGTGTTTCCCAAAGTCCAAGCTGACGTCCTCAAATGTCTTGTTTTGTCCACAACACAAAGATATTCAGTTTACTGTCACAGAGACTAAAGAAGGAGAAAATATTCACATTGAAGAAGCTGGAATCAGAGAATTTGGACATTTTTTTTCTTTAAAAAAAAATCATTCGAAACAATTAATCAATTATCAAAATAGTTGCAAATTAATTCAATAGTTATCACTGCAGCTCTAAGTTAGTTGCAACCCTTCATTTAGCTTTTTGTGCACAAAATATGTTTTATGGCAGGTTGCATCAGCAAAAAACAAGACTCAACATTTGCTGAAATCTATCTTGTCTTCTGATCATGAAAGAAAAGAATGTGTTGATTGTGTTTTATATCTCTATCAGAATGAACCTTGACAGAATGTGCTCAAAGTGTTTTTTCTCCAGGTGTCTCGAGGACTCGGACTCACCTTGGCGAGGCCGTCGGCGGGGTCGGCAATGAGTCCGTCCCTGATGTGGATCCTCATGTGTTTGCGCAGCAGGGAGGGCCGCAGGAAGCTCTTGGGGCAGATCCTGCAGGGGTGAGGTTTGTCGGCCATGTGGATCTTCTCGTGAGCTCTGAGGTTGGTGGTGGTGGTGAAGGCCTTCCCGCACACCGAGCAGTGGTGCAGTTTCTCCGTCGCGTGGATCTTGAAGTGCTCCTTGAGTCGGGACGGGCGCGGGTAGCTCTTCCCGCAGACAGAGCAGCTGTGAAGCTTCTTCATGCTGATGTCTGCAAATATAAACAGGAATAAAGCTTCAGGTTGGCAGATGTTAGAGGAGTGTGTGTCTTTATTTCCCTGTTGTTGAAGTTCCCCGTCATTTGCTGAATTTAGCTTTAATGCTCCAACATGTCTGATTTTGTTTCATATTAAACTTTTTTTTTTTTGATTGTTGTTCAGTTACAAGAAATATAATTTTGGGCTCTATGAAGGTGAGACAGACATTTATCATTACCTGTATGAACTACATCAGTGTCCCAATCTGAGGGTCACAAGATAAATCTGCTGGGTGATGAACACGATCAGGGAAGCAGAAAAAACATTTCTGCTTGATAATTTTACATTTTGGGTCACTACAAATTATTAAAATGAAATAAAAATAACAAATTTTCTGCATAAATATGACCTAAAACTAGATAAAAGGAACACAGTTAAACAAATGAGACAAAACCCTAACACTTGTTCATTTATTGATTGATGAAAATGATCCAATCTTACATATTTGTGTGTGGCAAAAGTATGTGAACCTCTAGGATTATCAATTCATTTGAAGGGGAAATTAATAGTTGGGTGTTTCAATCAATGGGATGACAATCAGGGACCTTAGAAGAAGAGTTGCTGATGCTCACCAGACTGGAAAGGGTTACAAAACCATTTCTAAAGAGTTTGGACTCCACCAGTCAACTGTCAGGCAGATCATGTATAAATGGAGGATGTTCAACACCATTGTGACCCTCCCCAGGAAGTGGTCGACCATGAAGATCACACCAAGAGCAGGTGTGTAGCAGTCTACTAAAAATACTAAAATACTAAACTAAAGGACTCTCTTGCAGTGGTTATGTGTTAATGTTCATGAGTCCACCATCAGGACAACACTGAACATCAATGGTGTGCATGGCAGAGCTGCAAGGAAAAAGCCACGTCTCTCCAAAAAGAACATTGCTGCCGTCTACAGTTTGCTGAAGACCACGTGGATAAACCAGAAGGCCATTAGAAAGATGTTCTATGGACAGATGAGACCAAAATCAAAGTTTTTGGCTTGAATGAGAAATGAGAAATATTATGTTTGGCATCAAGCAAACACTACATTCCAGCATAAGAACCTCATCCCATCTATGAAACATGCTGGCAGTATCGTGGCCCGCTTTGCTGCCTCTTGATCAGGACAGCTTGTAATTATCGATGGAACAATGAATTCTGAGCTGTAACAGTAAATTTTACAGGAAAATGTCAACGTTAGTTGAAGTTATTGCTGCAAAATGGGGTCATACCAGTTACTGAAAGCAAGGGTTCACATACTTTTGCCTCACACAAATCTGTAAGATTGGATAATTCTCCTCAATAAATAAATAAATAAATAAGGTTAATGTTTTTGTCTCATTTATCTAGTTTTAGGACTTGCATGAAAATCTGATCACATTTTAAGGTCATATTTAGGCAGAAATAGAGATTCTAAAGGGTTCACAAACTTATAAGCACCACCTCCAAACATGTTTTAAGACCTAAAAAAATCTGCTTTGAAAAATAATCTGTCTGATATGGTTTTTCCATTAAAAAAAAATCAATTACCTGGTTAAAAACATTTTACACATTAACATTTTCTTCTCCCTCATGTAAAAAATCCAGAATCTCTGAATGTGCAAATATTCATTTCTAAAGTTTTCCTGCTGGACACAAGATGTCTCCTACTTCACTGAGAAGTCCATTCTCAGTGTACAAATGTGTATAAATGTGTGTAGTAAGTAGTAAGTATGTAAGTGTGACTGTGAGGAAAAGAAGGTGGAATTAAAATCCTCTGTGATTTGAATAAAGTTTTCACTCTGACGTCTGTTCTCCGCTCTGCTGTGTAACATTCTGTGCTGCAGCAGAACAAACGTGACCTGACGTGTGTTCTCACCGGTCAGTGAACGCACCGCTTCCTCTCCGTCCTCGACCTTCAGCTCCTGCAGCTCCTTCAGGCCGTCGCCCACAGAAATCACCGCCACGCTGCCGTCAGCGAGCTGCTCGCCTGGTTTCTGTGACAACGAGCAGCAGTGAGATGAGTGAAACGCTGTCAGCTGTCACACATCACATCACCTCTGCTGAACTGATCCAAAGTTTAAACTTATCCAACTACATATGTTCGAGGGCTGCAACCAACGATTATTTTCATTATCAATTCATCAATTAGTGGTTTGATCTATAAACTGTCAGAAAAATGTCGATCACCGTTTCGCAAAGCCCAAGATGCAATCTAAAATGTCTTGTTTGTCCCGACCAACAGTCCACAACCCAAAGATATTCAGTTTATTATCAATTTTCTGTTAATTGATTAATTGACTAATTATTGCAGCTCAAATATATTCTACAAAGATCAACTGTTAACTTAATTCCACTCTGCAAAATTATCTGAAACTCTCTGAATGGAAAACAGAAATATTCACTCACGAGTGAGTGATTTAATTTTACTGCAGTTTGGATTTTTCTGTCATTGACATGCTGCAGTTTCATAATATTTACTCCAAAAATTCACAAAAATACTTACTGCATTTATTGAGCTTGTAAATAGTGAACATGTGATCGTCACCTGGTCGTCTGCTCCTGACGGCAGCGAGCTGCTGTCGGGTGTGCAGGCGGTGTTTCGGGTCTCTCTGCTGTGGATCTCCTGGTGCTTCCTGAGTACTCTCTGTAAGGAGAAGCGTTTCTTGCAGATGTCGCACTGGAACGGTCTCTCTCCGGTGTGAGACCTCACGTGCTCCCGCAGATTGGATGCTCTGGTGAAACCTCGGCCGCAGATGTCGCACACGAACTGCAGCGCCGTCTGGTGGAGCTGTTCATGCTGCTGCAGCTTCTCGGCGGTGCTGAAGTCTTTCTGGCACAGGAAGCAGCGATGAGGCGATTCCTCCTGATAATTGAGACAATGGAACATCATTAGGGACCTGAGGCTTTCTGTTAAAGAGCAACTAGAGCTGCTACGATTAGTCAATCAGTCGACCAACAGAAAATAACTGTTTTTGTCATTTTAACAAGCAAAAATGGCAACAAATACAATGATTTGTAGGACTTCTTTGTCATACACGATACTAAACTAAATATTTTGGGGGTTTGGAAGATGTAGCTTTTGACTCTGGAAAATTAAAGTGGACATTTTTTACTATTTTCTGACATTTTATAGATAAAATGATTAATCAAGAAATAATTTGCAGATTAATTGATAATGAAAATAATCATTAGTTGCAGCACTAAACTGAACACAATGTTTTAGCCTGAACTTTTAGCACTTTCACAAATTCAAAACTTGCATTTAAACCTGGACACACACCCTCTGATCCCCTCCCCTAGAACGGTAGTTAACATCCTGCCTCTCATTTTAATGTTTACACCGACCTGTGACAGCTCGTGTTTCACATGTACGACCTGAACTCCCCCCTGGATAAAGTTTCCCTCTCCTTCAAATAGTGTCTCCTGTCCTGTTGCCCTCTGTGGTTGGTGTCAGTGATACGTTTGTGCTGAGATTAAAAACACAAACTGATGGGGAAACTTTCTTTAAAAGGTGACTTTTTTATTATTCTTATTTTACCCTGCCTTGTTCAGTCTGGGTGAATGGGATAGTTGGTTTTCTTCCTTGCTACAATTTGTTTGGGTAGATCTGATGAACGCAGTAATCATACTGAAACAACTGCAGAGACCCTTTAGAGGGAGCGCTCTCAGTTTGTTTGTGGTGAGAACGTGATCTAGCCAGAGAATGAATCGAGGTCTGACCTGGACGAACAACCCAGTATGTTGTCTTCTTGGTATTTGGGCAGATAGGAGCTTCTTCAGAACCTTCTTCCTGTGTTTACGTTCTCACTCATCTGACCAATGAGAGGAGAGAATGTGCTCACCTGGCTTTTAGTGATGGATTTTGGTTCACTTAAAGTTTTTCTTTGTGAAAAGAAACTGAATCAAGTTTACCAACTTATCCACTTCAGACCAGAACAAACTCACGTGAGAGTTAAAAAGCGACCTAAAAGACTCAAACTCACTGGATTTGATTAACTTAAGAGTGCTGACTTCAGATAAACTCCAAAACACATTTTTGCACAGAAAGACTGTAGATTTTGTCCCTTATTGCTTACATTGGAAGCACGTTAGGAGTAGTACTGGTTTCAGAGGGACTTTAAAAAAATGTGAACCTGTCCTTTAAACATTTGGACACATCACCCATGTTGATAAAGTCGTCACTCACCCTGCTGACAGCAGCTTCAGTTTTGACCACCATCTTTTCCTCGGCATGTTTCTGCAGATGTTTCCTCAGCAGACCCGGCCGGTTGAAGCTCTTGCAGCACAGTGAGCAGGGGTGAGGCTTCTGTCCCGTGTGGAGCCTCACATGATCTCTGAAGGACGACGGCGTGGAGAAAACCTTCTTGCAGATGGCACAGGAGTGAAGGTTCTCCTCTGCGTGGGTTTTCTGGTGATCGGTGAGGCCCTTCTTGGAGGCGAAGCGTTTAGGGCACAGCTGGCAGGTGAACGGCCTCTCTCCGGTGTGCGTGCGCTCATGTTGTACGAGATATCGCCGCTGAATGAAGCCACGGCCGCACACCGAGCAGTGGTGGGGCTTCTCGGTAGCGTGTCGCAGCCGGTGCCTCTGCAGGCAGGCCAGCTGGGCGTAGCTGACCCCGCAGTCGGCGCATGAGTACGGCTTCTCACCGGTATGAACCCGCTGGTGCACCACCATGTTTATCTTCTTTGTGAAGCGCTTTCCGCACACGGAGCAGCTGTGCGGTTTGTCGCCAGAGTGCGTGATCATGTGTTCTGCCAGGCGGCACGGATGAGAAAACTCTCTGCCACATACTGAACAGCGGTGACAACGTTTTGATTGACGCCTTTTTTGCTTTAATCCCAGTTCTTCTGGTGTAGACGGACTCTCTGTGTCTGAAACAGTCCCCTCTCCTGTAGGAAATGATACTGACATTAATTTCTCTAAGAATGATCTACATAGAGTTTACACTTTGTCATAGCCTTCAAAAGGCCAGCAGGGCCGCCTGGTCGAGCTCTGGAGCAAACACTTTTCACTGGGTTCCTGCTGATCCCCTGTCTCTACCTCAATGTGCTTCCAAGTTCCCATCACATACAGACTACACAGCAGACACGGCAGCGTCAATGTAAAAAACACAGAAATCAACCATTGAAACATGCCGGCCCCAGGTTCTGTGTGGTAATTCAACTACTTGTAAATATAATATACACTAAAATAATAAAAGATCTGTTAAAGTAGATTTTGACAAGACCAACTTAAGACGTTTTAGAAATGTTCTCTGACCTTCAGCAGGAAGCTGCTGACCGTCCTCTCCTCTCTGTTCTGCTTCCCCTTTGACTCCATTCATCTCCTCATGCTCTCCTCCTCCTGAAGGTGGACTGTTCGCCTCCGAGCTCTGAAATAAAGACACATGAAGATAGTTGGACACCAGTCAGCAGTCATGTCCAGACCCTATAGCTACCACTGACAACAGTGACGTCATCTCCACAGTGTTTTTTTGAATATGTTTGTTTTTTTATAGGCTGATTTACATTAATGCAATTATTTGCATTATACATTTGCACATTACACGTACCATTTATACTGTAAACATTTGCAAATTTGCCGTCAGTGTCATGTACGATATTTTAAAACTCAGCGGCTCTTTTCACTTAGAATATATTTCCACTATGTTTACTACATTTTATTTATAAATTGTGTTTATATATTTATATCACCTGTCTTTTGTGGTACTTGTATTTTCTCTTACCTTCTACTTTTTGATTGTCATGCACCATAACAAAGTTTGTATGTGTAAAGCTGCTTGGCAATAAACCTGTTTCTGATTCTGAAATAATTCATGTTTTATCATAACATTATGTGATCAAAACAAGCAGCAAATTCAAAAGTATTTAAAAGTTTTGAGAATAATTATCAAACTAGTCATCTTTCAAATGGAATGAGCTGCAAACTGCCCACAAACTAGTCTTTCATTCCTCTGCGAGATTTTAAAGCTTTATTCTCTGATGTTTTTATGACTCTTGTAACTTTTTATTAATTATTTGTCTAATGTGTAGTTGTGTTGTTTGCTGATTGCGTTCTTGTCTTGTGAATGTTTCTTGTTCTCAGGTTTCTCTTGAAAAAGAGATGATTAAATAAAGATTACATTTTTAAAATTAGTTTATTAAATGTATTTAATTTAGAACTAAAATATTAACTAAGAGGCCTAAACCAGGAAAAACAACCCAAAAGTACATTTAATTTATTTTTAAATACATGACCAGGAGTGTCTCTGTACTGGCAGACACTATAATACACACAGAATAATTGATTTTTCAGTGTTTGATGAAAACTGATCAGTAAAGTGGTTGCTTAGCAACAAACAACTATTAGCAGCTGTAATGACTCCAGTTGAGGTTTGGGTTAGGGTTATTAATTACTGTTCTCACAGGTGTGTTAACGTCATTTGTTTGCCCCTGACCCCGTACTGCATGAAGTATTAAAGCACCGCATCATAGTGTTACATTAATTTAGTTGTCAACGTTAACCTGTTAATCGATGCAGCCCTTCAGATATTAAGCAGATTCCCCCCTTTGAAGCTAGTTAGCTTGCTAATTGTGAACTAACGTTAAAGCGTTAACGTTCACTGCAACACACCGACACGTACCGTAGTTTTCTGCGTAGAAGAAGCAAACCAACACGATATAAAAGGTCCCAGAAAACAGACGATTCCTCGGTATGAAAATCCTCCAGGAGAAGACGACGGCTTTGACTTTGGCTGGTCGAGATGATAGATAATGCTAGCTAGCTCTGATGCCGGCGTCACTCTACGTAGAGACGGTCCCGGGCGGCTGCACCAGAGAAACAACACCAGCTCTGTCATTTAACGATAATTAAGGTCTTTATCGATTTAATATCCAAAATATAAACACACCAGAGGAAAAAGGAACTTCTTAGCGGTCTGGCAGGTGAATTCATGTCGATGTCAACCGTTGTTAAATTAGCAATAACACAACTTAATCTGATTGAGTGCGCATTAATTCAATGTAAAATTCAAAGATGGCGAATGACTCAGTGCTGCCGCTGCTGGCCGGAAGACAAACTGCAACAACACTCAGAAGCAGATGATAACTGTTCCAATAAGGCTGTAAAAACTAGTGTTTTTAATGTTTGTATTTAACTTTCATCTGTTCTTTTTTCATTTATTTTATGTATTTATTTTATTTAGCGCTTCACGTACTCATTTGTGCCCACTGCCACCAGATTGTACAACAAGAACTGTGAGAACAGGATGAAACAGCTGTGAAGGTCCACCACCCCATCTCCATCCTACCCCACACACTCCTCCATCTCCATCCTACCCCACACACTCCTCCATCTCCATCCTACCCCACACACTCCTCCATCTCCATCCTACCCCACGCACACTCCTCCATCTCCATCCTACCCCACGCACACTCCTCCATCTTCTTCCTACCCCACACAGTCCTCCATCTCCATCCTACCCCACACACTCCTCCATCTCCATCCTACCCCACACACTCCTCCATCTCCTTCTTAGCCCACACACTCCTCCATCTCCATCCTACCCCACACACTCCTCCATCTCCTTCTTAGCCCACACACTCCTCCATCTCCATCCTACCCCACACACTCCTCCATCTCCTTCCTACCCCACACGCACTCCTCCATCTCCATCCTACCCCACACACTCCTCCATCTCCATCCTACCCCACACAGTCCTCCATCTCCATCCTACCCCACGCACACTCCATCTCCATCCTACCCCACGCACACTCCATCTCCATCCTACCCCACGCACACTCCTCCATCTCCATCCTACCCCACACAGTCCTCCATCTCCATCCTACCCCACGCACACTCCATCTCCATCCTACCCCACGCACACTCCATCTCCATCCTACCCCACGCACACTCCTCCATCTCCATCCTACCCCACGCACACTCCTCCATCTTCTTCCTACCCCACACAGTCCTCCATCTCCATCCTACCCCACACACTCCTCCATCTCCATCCTACCCCACACGCACTCCTCCATCTCCATCCTACCCCACACGCACTCCTCCATCTCCATCCTACCCCACACGCACTCCTCCATCTCCATCCTACCCCACACGCACTCCTCCATCTCCATCCTACCCCACACGCACTCCTCCATCTCCTTCCTACCCCACACACTCCTCCATCTCCATCCTACCCCACACACTCCTCCATCTCCTTCCTACCCCACACACTCCTCCATCTCCTTCCTAGCCCACACAGTCCTCCATCTCCTTCCTACCCCACACAGTCCTCCATCTCCTTCCTAGCCCACACACTCCTCCATCTCCTTCCTAGCCCACACAGTCCTCCATCTCCATCCTAGCCCACACAGTCCTCCATCTCCATCCTACCCCACACACTCCTCCATCTCCATCCTACCCCACACACTCCTCCATCTCCATCCTACCCCACACAGTCCTCCATCTCCATCCTACCCCACACGCACTCCTCCATCTCCATCCTACCCCACACGCACTCCTCCATCTCCATCCTACCCCACACACTCCTCCATCTCCATCCTACCCCACACACTCCTCCATCTCCATCCCACCCCACACACACAAAACAAACTAACTGCACAGATAGCTCAGTACCAGTAGTAGGAAGTGAAAAAAATATGTTTTAAGAAATTGTTGGAAAAATTGAGCAGCCAAGAATTACGTTCAAGCCATGATTTAGGTCCAGGTCTTCTATGTAGTAAAACAGGAAGTACAGAGGGTGGATTGGCGTGTAGCATGTCTGACTTTAATGAGGGAAACTGGAGTTCACATCCTGTCACAATGTTGACATTTTTTAACTGAAACCACCATCTTTTCATGCATGTCCACATACTTTTGACCATGTAGTGGATCAGTTTGAGACAGACACCCAGATGTTATTAAGAGCACATGTATTTATTAAACACTAACAAACAAACATTTTCATCACACCAGCATCCATCACTCCCTCTACTGTTTCTTCTTCACCACGTGAGCGCAGTCGTATTTCCCTCTGACCACAGTGAGTTTGACGCCGGGCAGGTCCTGCGTCCGCCCGCCCTGCACCAGCACCACGTTGTGCTCCTGCAGGTTGTGTCCCTCGCCAGGGATGAACACCACCGCCTCCTTCCCGTTAGAAAGCCGCACCTGAGCGCACTTCCTGTTCGCAGAGTTGGGCTTCTTGGGCTTTCGGATCATGGTCTTCAGGATCACCGCCTTCAGCTGGGGGCGGCCGAAAGTGGCACCAACAGTTTTGGGAGGCGGTTTGGGCTTACCCTTGCGGTGCATCTGGTTGAGGGTGGCCATCGTCCTGGAGAGGACGGGCCCCGTCCAGGCAGAGGCATGCTGGGACACTGCAGGGAGGAGCGAGTCATTCACTTGTTAAAAATGAAAAAGGATTTTTATATTTATCTTAAAAGACAAGTTCACAATTTTTCAAGTGTGTGTTAAACCAACAGTCAGGAGCCCAAATGAAGAGTGAAACCTGTTTTTCTTGCTGTAATCATTCCTCCTGTTCATACTGACCATTAGAAGATCCCTTCATAATGCACTTACAATGGAAGTGATGGGGGACAAAATCCACAGTCCTCCTTCTGTGCAAACATGGATTTCAAAGTTTATCTGAAGCTAATATGAAGCTTCAGCGTCCAAATGAGTCAAATCAAGTAGATATCTTTCAACGTTACAGTCTTTTTAGTGCCAAAGTCCCTCTTTTTGTTACTATACTTCCACCGCAGCTCAACAGGGAAACACTGTCCGAGGAAACACAAAGAGGGAATTTGATGCTAAAAAGACTGTAAATGTGGCAGATATCCACTTGATATGACTAACTCAGACTGCTGAAGCCTCATATAAGCTTCACATCTACTTTTAAATGACTGTGTGGACACACTGTGGATTTTGGCCTCCATCACTTCCATTAAAGCACATTTGAAGGGGATCTTTTAATATCCAGTATGAACAGGAGGAATGATTACAGCGAGGAAAACCTCTTTCACTGTTCAGATGGACACCTGACTGCTGTTTTAAGACTCACTGGAAAAGTTTTGAACCCGTCCTTTAAAACCATCCAAAGCTTCAAATGTCACTGAACCTTCAGAAGTCACTTCATTAGTTTCACAGGTTTGAAGGTTTTGCTGTAAACTATTTGCAAAATAAGTTTAACGTTGGTGGAATAAGAAGAGGAGAATAACTGAGAAATATGGTGATGTACACTACAAAGAGATAGTAATAGGTAGAGCTGAAACAATTAGTAAAAATTAAATCAATAAAAAACAATGAGCATCTATTTTGATTATCAATTGTTTCAAATTGTCATTTTTCAAGCAAGTCACAAATGACTAATCAATTATTCAAACAATCATTTCAGCACTAGTGAGAATGACATGATTGTGTTGAATCAGTGCTGTAAATGTTATGCTGAATTGACCATTACATGCACCAGTAATCAACTGGTCTGAATATGTTTCTCCATCAGACAGAAACTCGCAGGTGTAAACTTGCCTTGAAGCAGTGACGTCAGCACTGGTCTCAGGCTCCATAATGACGACATTTCTGAAACAAACCAGAGAAGATTATTAAAGAAATCTTTATTTTACAAGTTAAACATGTTAATGCAACGTGTTACTGTTGAAGCAGCACTTTTATACAATATTTAACTTTGCATGACCTGCAAATGTTCATGAGAAGAAGAACAAAAGGACAAAAGACATAAAATTATTGAATTACATTACACATGAGGAAGGTCTTGGCTTCGTGGCAGTGGTGGAAAGTAACTAAGTACATTTACTCAAGTACTGTACCCTAGTAAAGTTCTGAGGTACTTGTACTTTACTTGAGTATTTCCATGTGATGCTACTTTATACTTCCACTTCACTACATTTCAGAGGGAAATATTGTACTTTCTACTCCACTACATTTATTTGACAGCTTTAGTTACTTTTCAGATGAAGATTTGACACAATGGATAATATAACAAGCTTTTAAAATACAACACATTGTTAAAGATGAAACCAGTGGTTTCCAACCTTTTTGGCTTCTGACGTCTTACAAAAAGCAGTGTGTAGTCGGGGTCACATTTCAGATGTCTATGAGTTGTTAACAGCTCCACCAAATAGTGATTTTTCCCTCTAAACTTCTCACATGGTTTCATTTCAATAAATGTTCAAATGATCCAATATTTCAGCAAAAATCAAAGATTAGAGAAAAAGTCCAAAAAGTGAAAACAGATTTGTGTATCAGAACTTTGTTTTTTCTTCTTTCCTCTCCCATTAATCATCTCACGACCCCTCAGATTTATCTGCTGACCCTTTGGAGGGGCCCCACCCCTAGGTTGGGAACCACTGGACTAAACTAGCTAACTGTATATAAAGTAGTTGAAACTAGCTCCACCTCCAGCAGCTACAACAGTAACATGCTGCTTACACACTGATGCTTCAGTATTAATAATCTAATGATGTCATATATAATAATATATCAGTCAGAGGGACCAAACCACTACTTTTACTGCAATACTTTAACTACATCAAGCTCATAATACTTATGTACTTTTACTGCAATACTTTAACTACATCAAGCTCATAATACTTATGTACTTTTACTGCAATACTTTAACTACATCGAGCTCATAATACTTATGTACTTTTACTGCAATACTTTAACTACATCAAGCTCATAATACTTATGTACTTTTACTGCAATACTTTAACTACATCAAGCTCATAATACTTATGTACTTTTACTGCAATACTTTAACTACATCGAGCTCATAATACTTATGTACTTTTACTGCAATACTTTAACTACATCAAGCTCATAATACTTATGTACTTTTACTGCAATACTTTAACTACATCAAGCTCATAATACTTATGTACTTTTACTGCAATACTTTAACTACATCAAGCTCATAATACTTATGTACTTCTACTGTAGTAGGATTTTTCATGCAGGACTTTTACTTTTAATTGAGTATTTTTACTTTGCTGTATTGGTACTTTTACTGAAGTAAAGGATCTGAGTACTTCTTCCACCACGGCTTCGAGGTTGTAGGAGTTAACAGGTTATATAATTTGAAAATAACTTGAAATAAGATGGTCTACGTGAAACAAATTAATGCTGAACTAAAAAGTGAAACCTTTGTTTTAGATCTCACAAGTACTTGATTGCTTGTCTTTGGTTTTCTGATGAACAAGAAACTGTGAAATAACAGATTTTCTAAATGGAGTCTGGTGTTACTTTCGTTCCACTAATTAAAATGACAGCAAACAGTGAGAGTGAAAGCTGCAGTATATGTGCAGCTATTACATAATAATAATAATAACAATAACAACTTTAATTGTATAGCACCTTTCATACAAGAAATGCAGCTCAAAGTGCTTTACAACAAAAGAAATTACATGCACCAAGTGATTCATATGAAAAGGACATAAAAGAATATAAAAGCATGAAAATAACAATAATGTCACATAAGATGGAGAATCAAACCCACCTGATAACATTAAGAAAAACAAGAGACAATAAAGTGAAAATACAAGACTTAGATATCATACTTCAGTGGTGGTAATTAGAGACTTAATAAGTGAACACTCAGGAAGTATTTCACCATGTGTACACAATCTGTAAATTGGCGCCATAAGCATAACAGACACAGACTCACCGCCGGTATTGATTAACTGAAATGAGCTTCTTTCAGCCCAGAAGGTCTTCCCACAGATTTAACCTCACTGTGGGTCTCATCTGTGTCGTTTTCAGAAAGAAAACCACCCTCAGTGCTGCTGTGGGGGTTAAAAACACACACCAGTCTTTTCTCAAACCTACCAACCACTGACCTCAGCAGCCATGTGACATAAGATGGAACATGAAACCCACTTGATAATAATAATAAAATTAAATTAAATTAAATTAAACCCCTTTTGATAAAGAGAAAATAAAATACACAGAATGCATACTGAATGATAATCAAAGAATAAAATATGATTAAAAAAAGTTAAAGCATGGAATACGTAGAATATATAAAATAAAGTGAAATACAACATTTTAAAAGAAGCGCAGCAGAGAGCAAGTGAAAGCTATTTAAACGTTCAGGTAAAGAAGGTTTTTAAGGTTTATATATACAAAAGTCTGAGACCACATTCTCATTCACTTGACTTTATATTCACTGTATAGATTATTATAAAGCATACATGCACGGCAGTCAGTGGCTAAAAGCTAACTGGCTAACTGACAGGACACAACCACAGAGGTTATCTCTGGTTTCTCTTCTTACCTGCTCAGACAGCAGACGGCTCCACCGGCAGGTTGTCACGGTCTGTCCGGTCAGCTAAAGCGGGGTTTCAGTCAGTTAATTTGATGCTATTTATCGCATATTGATTGAATATCATCCAAGGACTTCACACATCACAGCGTAAGATACTGTGTGCCGGAAGTAATTCTGTCAACATCAGGTCATCATAAAAGTGCTTCCGGATTTCTTCTTCCTCTTCCTCTTGATTTTTAGTGGCGGTTGGCGTCGCATTACCGCCATCTACTGGGTTTAAACTGAAATCTCCACTGAATAAATAAAATAACCCCTTCATTTCCCACTCTGCTATAACTTCACTATATTTCAGATGTTTGAGAGAAACTAAAAGCTTCTCTCAACATCTGCTGCACATCTTCTCCAGAAACTCCCACAACACCCAGAAATCTACTTGCTGCATCTACAAATATGTCAAAAATGCCAAAAACCTCCCCCGATCCTTACAAAACCAAAAGTCAAGTCAAGTCAATTTTATTCATATAGTGCCAAATCACAACAGAAGTTATCTCAGGGCACTTTTCACACAGAGCAGGTCAGACTGTACTCTTTAATTTACAGAGACCAGGCCAGGCGGTCCGCGACCCTGATCCATAGGAACCTGCAAGACAAGAAAGCACAAAAACTCCAGGAAGAAGCCAAGTTAGTAACATGCATTAATAATACATGAATGCATGCAAAACTCAGCATGCTTTCTGGCTGATTCATTCTCCTTAGCTTCTTGTCTCACATTATAACATTTCTTACCTACTTCCTCACACATAAGTCTCTTCTTAGATCTGACCCTGATTATTTCTGCCTCCCTTACTGTCTTTGGACAGTCAGCCTCCCGTGCTGCATGATTCCCTTTGCAAAGAAGACACTCTGGATCTTTCTCACAGCCTCTTTCACAATCATTCTCCTCACATTTACCACATGCAGCAAAATCACTCCTACATACAAACAAACTATGACCAACATCCAACAATTCTTGCACTGCAAAAGTTTGGGAACATACAGCCTTACTGGGTACGAGACGTGATCCAAGAACACTCTATCAGGCAAGTACTCCAAATCAAAGTGAAGCAAGTCTCATACTTTTAATTAACTACTTCATCAAACCTCTTCATTCTATAGCTGTCTGTCACCCCTCTACACTACTACTACACTCTTTAAATCTCCTTGCATCCACTCTGCATGAGACTCCATCAACATCACCTTTTATTGGAGCTTCTTGCTGAGTGGAAAACATGCCACTGGGTACGTATCCATCCAAGCACCCAACACCGAGATTTTCAAGGCTTCTGTTTTTTTGACGTACACTCAACGACTATCAAGCTGGAGCATTTAATGTCGATCAGTTTGACTTCGCCCACTTCATTCTTAATCCATCTTGCCGCAGTGTGCTTTTCTGACAAAGCTCCACATCCAGCACCTTCTTTCAAACCCTGAATCTTCATTCCAACTATGTAGGTGTCTCAACTCCACCAATATAACAGACTTTATTATATTAAATCATTTAAAAACCCTTTTATGTTTTTTACAGAGGTGGAAGAAGTTATCAGATCCTTTACTTCAGTAAAAGTACCAATACAGCAATGTAAAAATACTCCATTACAAGTCACAGTCCTGCATGAAAATTCCTACTACAGTAAAAGTACATAAGTATGAGCTTGATGTAGTTAAAGTATTGCAGTATTTTAAAAGCTTGTTATATTATCCATTGTGTCAAATCTTCATCTGAAAAGTAACTAAAGCTGTCAAATAAATGTAGTGGAGTAGAAAGTACAATATTTCCCTCTGAAATGTAGTGGAGTGGAAGTATAAAGTAGCATCACATGGAAATACTCAAGTAAAGTACAAGTACTTCAAAGTTGTACTAAAGTACAGTACTTGAGTAAAGTTACTTTCCACTACTGAGTCAAGTGTATTAACTTTGTCAAAGAGGTCCAGCTTATCAATGTCTACTGTAATGAGTCAGTGGTTTATTTCTGTGTTCTCAGCTATCAGCCGGGTCCACAGATTATTGATGATGATTGATGAAGTTGTCCCTGATAAGAATCCATTAGAGCTCTGCTTCCAGTCGAAGGTCTCATCCTTTACAGCAGATCAGCAGATCTCTATCAGAGAAACACAGTTACATATTAAACTGGGAGGGAGCTCCAGGTGTGCAGACAGACATTCAGGTGAAGCCTCGCTGAGCTGCAGTCAGTGGTGTGAAGATGAACATGAGGCTGGAGCTCTTCCTGGTCGTCACAGCGGTGATTGGTGCTGCCGGCAACCCGCTGAGCAAGGCAGCGGCGAGGAACAAGCTGCTGCTGATCTCCTTTGACGGCTTCAGGTGGGACTACGACCAGGACGTGGACACACCTAACCTGGACCGGCTGTCTGAGGATGGAGTCAAGGCCAAATACATCACCCCCCCAATGCTGACCATGACTTCCCCGTCCCACTTTACCACCATCACCGGTAACACACACCTGCATTATTATTATCATCATCTATTGCTGCTACGCCTGCTCCTCTTAGTTCTACCATTAATTAGTGCTAATGACTAATTTCATTATCAATCAATCTGCCGATGATTTTCTTGATTAATTGTTTGGTCTATTAAAAGTCAGAAAATGGTGAAAAATGTGGATCAGTGTCTTGTTTTGTCCACAACTCAAAGATATTCAGTTTACTGTCATAAAGGACTAAAGAAACCAGAAAATATTCATATTTAAGAAGCTGGACTCAGAAAATTTAGACATTTTTTCTTAAGAAATGACTCAAAATGATCAATTGATTATTGAAATAGTTGGCCATTAATTTAATAGTTGACAACTAATCTATTAATTGTTGCAGCTCTACAATTATTACTACTAGCCTATTACCACTGTAGTGACAGTAATATAGGAGGTAGCAGAACTACAACTACTGCTATTGTTTACGCTAATACTACAGAACTACATTAGTGGTAGAAGTTGTAGATAGAGTAATTCATTGATCCCATATGGAAATTGTAGAATTACAGCAGCCAAGTTACATAAAACACAAAGAGAGGTAGGTATAAAATCAAAATGCAATAAAGAATAATAAAAAAATGGAATCAAATAAACCTGAAAATAGAGCCAGGAGACCACGATCTTTATGGCAACGCTTTATTTTACAGGTCCTTTGATTTTATACTAATTTTTTAATTTGCAGCTATTTAACAATTAATTTTTTGGACATTTTATGGAGACTGTGGTGCAGTTTGGTACAAAGTATTAGATACTTTCTGTTAAGTTGGTTTGATAATTATTCTTTAACTACCAAATGTCCTAAAAATTAACTGTTAGATACCTACAAATTATTTTAAAAAATTCCAGGAAATCAGTATAAAATTAGTGTCCTGTATCTTCAATATTTATACTGAATAAACACTGTACAATGGTAGTGGCCATTATACTGTACATTAGCTGATATATGCTATGAAGTAAGGAGCAGAATTGTCCTTAGAATTAAAACAAACAGAATATATTAATGCTCACAGGTGGAGGCAGGTAATAATAATTCAGTATATCAGTAACAAATATACTCAGCAGGAGAATTTAACTTATGTCCTTATAAATAGCAACAGAGTTGTAAACAGCCTGACTACAGGTTTGTAGTTTTAGCCGTATTTAAGTAATCATATACTTTAACTTCTATGATTGATTACCACAACTAATTTTACTTGCACTATACTTGTGTTTGTACTTCATAGTGTTGCAGTCATGGTGTTTTTTGCAGGCTAACTGTGGCAGATGTACAGTTTTTGATAATAAAACAAACTGTAAGATAAGATATAATTTATTGTCCTGAAGTGAATTTGTTCTGGATACACACAGGAAAAAAACATGACATAATCATTAGATTATGTAACCTGCCTTATAGGCGGGAATAAACATTCGTATGCACTTATATGTATGTAAGTGTATGTTTATTAAGCACTGTCTGTACTAAACATGCCCAGTAAAAGTGAACTTTGAGGTGAGTTAATGGCATAATATAACGATTAAAGGCCAATATACATAAATTAAAATAGAAACATTTCCTCTCAGTGGTATCTACTGTACCTGTGCAGATAATTTTGATAAGAAGATAAGAAGAGTTTTATTTGCAGATGTTGGTAACGCTTTTTTTTTTACAGGTCCTTTAATTTTATAATTTTATGGAAATTTGCAGGTATTTAACAGGAACTTCCTAAACGTAGCTGCTGTTAATTTTGCGGACATTTCTTTGAAAGAGTTGTGTAATTTGGTAGTTTAATGGAAATGCACTAATTACAGAATTTTTAAGAAAGAATCTAATATGCTGATAGGTAGTTAGTTACAAAACTACATGCTGAAAATGGAGTATTTTCTGTCTGTTAAAGAATTGTTAAGAGTCTACTTTAATAAGAATTTTTGCAAATTAACAATTAGGAGCCCAAATATTAGTGGCCACTAAACCAAATGAACACCTTTTTTCTTTTACTCTTTGAATTTGTACCAAATTGCATCACCCTCACCGTAAAATGTCCTAAATGTATACTGGTAATCAGACCAACATCAGACCAACATCGGACCAACATCAGACCAACATCGGACCAACATCAGACCAACATCGGAACAACATCAGACCAACATCGGACCAACATCAGACCAACATCGGACTAACATCAGACCAACATCGGAACAACATCAGACCAACATCGGACTAACATCAGACCAACATCGGAACAACATCAGACCAACATCAGACCAACATCAGACCAACATCAGACTAACATCAGACCAACATCAGACCAACATCGGACCAACATCAGACCAACATCAGACCAACATCAGACCAACATCAGACCAGCTCCCTCCGACAGGTCGGGGGAGGCGTCCACTGCAGCAACTCCCACAAAACGCCCAAGTCCTTTTTGTAACAGTGTTAACAATATCAAAATCCTTTTATGACCATATTCAGGCGTGGACCCTGCCATTCTGCCCCCTGCTGCGGTCCCCTGAACCTGTCCTCAGGTCCCCCCCACCTGGGAGGCTTTAAAACTCAGCCTCCAGTTCTGACCAGTCTGTAGGATTTAGTGACATCTAGTGGTGAGGTTGAAGATTGCAACCATCTGAATGACCCTCCTCCCCCCCTTCTAAGCGTGTAGGAGAACCTATGGTGATTATAAAACTCGTGAAAGTCCCTCTCTAGAGCCAGTGTTTGGTTTGTCCATTCTGGGCTACTGTAGAAACATGGCGGGCTCTGTGGAAGAGGACCCGCTCCCTCTGTAGATATAAAGGCTCATTCTAAAGTAACGAAAACACAACTATTCTTATTTTCATTCTTATTATTCTTATTTCATTACACTAATTAAAACATACTTATGAATATTATATTTCATTTCTGTGCAAGTCCGCTCTGCTTGATGCCACTAAATTCTACACACTGAACCTTTAATGTTCTGACACCGTCCAACTGTCTTGTCTTTTTGTTCCTGTCTTTTTGTCATGTTATATTGCACCAATAACAAAAATAAAAATGTTTTTAAACTATATTTCAATCAACCTTCATTGTTTTGGGGTGGAGGCAGAAATCTCAGAGACAAACCTGAACACTATCTGTCTGTAGAGATACCACTGGAGGGAGCTGAGTAATTATAGTGAAACCCTTTAAAGAGAACAAATTACATATCCAGGTTTTCATGTATATACTCTGTTTTATTTAAGATTTTGTATTGTACTTACATTTAACAACACAGTATGTGTATATTGTGGAGGACAGATTAACAGTCAGACAATACTTTCTGTGCTTTTGAGATAAACATCTCGATCCTTGGGCCAAACTGCGATCAGCACAAAATAAGATGCAGACTAGTGAATAAATGGAAGTTGAAGGTAAAGATGAGATCTAAACTGTCCGTACAGGAGCTTCAGCTGGACAGAAAATAGGAAATGGTCCTTTACTGTCAACACTAAAGTTACAGTATCTTTGACTGTTTGAAATGACTGAACATTGTTGGTTTTGAGCTTTTTGTTGGGCGTCACTGTGCTGTTTCCTGTGTATCAGGCAGATGGGTGGAGGACCACGAAGTCGTCCACAACATGATGTTCAACTCTGAGACGAACCTAAAAGTTCCTATCAAAGAGACAATGACCAGATCAGAGTGGTGGGACAACGGAGCTCTGCCGTTATGGATCACAGCACAGAACCAGGTGATCGATCAGAACGATTAATAACCAAAGAAACTGACTTTAACATACTTAAACATATTACTAATTTAAAAGATGAAGCCGCTGAAAATAAAATAGTCCCCAACAAATGCACTGTTTCCTCCTGTTTGTGTAATGTTTGCTGAAAACTGAGTTGTTCAGCTGTTTCATTTAAAAGAAATTAAGCTATGTATTTGTGAGTTGTTATTAAAGACTTACTTCTGTAGGTAGATATCTACAATTTATTTAGTGATTCAAAGGGTTCAGGTCTTGGTGGGAATTAAGAATGGGGGTGTTATCTTCCTTTTATAGCTACATAGCTGCATTAATGAAAAACGGCCACAAAAATGGTGACAAACGCAGAAGAGATGGACACACCTCTACACACCTACACACCTCTACAGGTTGTTGTAAGTTGACTTATAGATCAACATTATTTCTTCAGTCCTTGTGAAAAACGTTAGCCTAGCATCCGCTAGTGTCACCTAACAAAGTTGGGGAAACAGATACATCTCTGCAGCTCCCCTCGGCTTTACGGAGCTTTATAGTGAGTTTCAGCTCATTGTTTATCTGTCCGGCTGCAACTTTACTGTTTTGGTTCACTCTCAGCGCTCTCATAGCGTCGTTTTCAGAGAAAAAGCTGTAAAAAGCCACTGTACACTACCTGCTCAGCACCAAACAGCTAACAGACACAGTTAGCTGATATTTCCCTCAGGAGTTAAAAGAGAGTGAATATTGGACTTACATTCACCAGGTGGACAGAAACACGATTACAAATGAGTGACAATGTTGCTCCATTTGAACTTTAAAGGTGATGATATATCAAATGTGTTTACAGCTTGTTTCTGCTGCCCCCAAGTGGCCACAAAAATCAGTTATTGTAGGTTTAATTCCAGAACCAAATTCATCTGCTGTTCTTTGTGTTTTCTTGTTGTTTCAGGGTCTGAAAACTGCTTCCTTCTACTACCCGGGAGGCGGGGCCAACTACAGCGGCCAGGCGGTCAACCGAGCATTGGTGCTAGAATATGGCCACCCAGACGACAATGAGACTGAGTGGCGCCAGAACATCGACAAGGTGATGAGCTGGTTCTCAGAAGAAGACTTCCACCTGGTGACGCTATACTACGGTGAGCCAGATAGCGTGGGCCACGCTAAGGGGCCCGATCACCCAGACAGGAAGGAGATCATCCGGCAGATCGACCGCACCATCGGCTACTTGAGAGAGGCCATCGATCGCCATCACCTGACCGACAGCCTGAACGTCATCATCACCTCCGACCACGGCATGACCACTGTCAAGAAGCGACCGCAGGTGGACGAGATCATCCTCAACAAGTACCTGAATTTACTGAAGCTCGCCAGCTTCGAGATCCTCGACTACGGCGGGTTTGGCATCTTGACGCCGCGGCCGGGGAAGGAGCAGGAGGTTTTTGATGCGCTGTCCAAAGCGCCAAATCTGACGGTCTACAAGAAAAATGAGATTCCTGAGAGCTTCCATCTCGCCAAAAGTAAGCGGTTGCCTCCCATCGTGGTCGTCGCAGATCTGGGATTCAACCTGAACTCTGTGAGTTTTATATCAAACCTTCTACACCCCAACAGATTATCATCAATACATGTAGTCCTTCTTTTAAGAATGTATTTGGGCATTGTATGTCTTTATTAGTAAGTGTACAGTAGAGAGATGACAGGAAATGAGGGAAGAAAAAGATGTAAAATGGCATTTAACAAGGATCCCCGACTGGACTCAAACTGGGGACGTTGTGTCTTGTGGTCGGTGTTTTAACCCACAGGCCACCAGGACATCTTGTCAGTTTGAGTCTCTGACAAAATATCAAACACAGCGAGATACTGAATAAATCCACATCAGCACCCATATCTAATCTACAACAACCTCCTTCCAACTTCACTGGACGTTATAACATTAACATTTTGTAAATTTAAACTTGAACTGAATATAATTCAATTTTTTCTAAAAGATCAACATGTTCCTCCTTGGTGTTTGTTTTGTCCAGTAGTAGTTTTTTGTACCTTTGTCGGTACTAAAGGTTTGGGGCGATATGTGTTTGGTTGGACACTAAAATAGATACACTGTATTATTCTGTATAACTTACATTTTAACAGCCACAGGGGTCGATGCTGTTAGTCGTTGTTTAGCCTCATCACTCTAAAAGTTAGTCAGGATTCAAATCATAGTGTAAATAATATGATTATTTGCCACAACTGGAGCCATGACAGAGAGAGACAGCTAACACCAGCTAGAGTGTTAGAGCTGCGGTGACTCAGCAGGTGTTGAAATAACATGAACCAAAAGTAAAATGAATAGAATACAAATATTGATTGTCTTAAAGGACGGTTCACAATTTTTCAAGTGTGTGTTAAAGCAACAGTCAGGAGCCCAAATGAAGAGTGAAACCTGTTTTTCTTGCTGTAATCATTCCTCCTGTTCATACTGACCATTAGAAGATCCCTTCATAATGCACTTACAATGGAAGTGATGGGGGACAAAATCCACAGTCCTCCTTCTGTGCAAACATGGATTTCAAAGTTTATCTGAAGCTAATATGAAGCTTGGAGCTGCTGAAAAGGACGATAGTCTCCACAGAAATATGACAGAAGTCTCTAATTTACACTGTTTATACAAATATGTCTAAAAAGGTTTTTACCTTTAAAATTTAAGAAACTGAAAAATATCCATGCGGTCTGCAGCTATAGTTTAAATGAGCAGAATTCAAGTTTCAGTTTGACTTTAAATTCTCCTCCAAGTTTTCACACCTGAAACTTCTTGAACACTAAACATATTCTGACCTCTGACTTTGGAGACACCTGAACAGTTTCATTTGAGGCAGTGTAAAGTCGTAGATCAGCAGTGATTTGTGGAAACAGCAGCTGACTCAGACTAAACCCGACTTTCTGTAATTCTGTTTCTTCATCTACAATCTCTGTTTCCCACCAGAGATTAATCATATATGTCAACAAAGGTGATCACGGCTTCCATAATGGAGAGATGGACATGAAGACCATCTTCAGGGCCTTCGGACCCGACTTTAAGAGTAACTTCCTGTCTGAGCCATTTGACAGCATCCACATCTACCCTCTGATGTCCAAACTACTGCAGATTGAACCGGCGCCGCACAACGGATCTCTGGCCGTGACCGAGAACATGCTGCTGCACAGCGGTGAGTCCGACACACGACGGTGTCTTTAAATAACGGACGAGCTGGAGGAGCAAACTACAGCAAGTCTATTATTGTCTCTACGAGTCAGAGTTTGAGTTCAAATCCTTAAAACCTGTCGCCTGTCGTCATCATTCAGAAATCTGTGCATGTGTGGCAGTTTAGGACCTCAGCAGTGTACAAACATGAACCACCGAGAGAGAAAGATCAGATCTGACAAAAAATAAATTAATAAATTAATAAAAAACCTGTAATGTGTGACTGTAACCTTGTGAAAGATATTCAGTTTTCTGTCATATATGACAAAGAAAAAGCACAAATTGTCACATTTGAGAAGCAGGAATAAAAGAACATTCGGCTACTTTGCTTGAAAAATGACGGAAACGATAAATTGATTATCACAATAATTGCAGAATAACTTTCTAATAATGATCTCTGTCTGTTTTCAGGTGGATCACAGAGAGTTGGACTGTCTGTCGCTCTGCTGCTGTCGATGCTGCTGCTCTCCATCCTCACAGAGCTGTAACAGATCCAGGATCAGATCTACAGATCTGAGTTCAGGGCTCCTATTTATCAAACCTGTAAGAATAAAAGTCTTAAAAAGCATTGATTTAGGTTTTCCTCAAAAAAGGTATTTAAAAGTCTTAAATTTCATTCACAAAGCTCTTAAATATTTTTTCTAGCCGGCCATTAATGATTAATGAGCCATTAGTTATATTATTGGGAGTGGTTGTTATATACTGACAGGAAATAATGACAAAAGTGTGAAATAACTTTAAATAAATTGACATTTATTTCTTCTATCTTCTATCTTTCATATTTTGACAGTGAAACAGGTATTAAAATACATTCTGTGTGGTATTAAAATGTCTTAAAAAGTTTAAATTTAGTTTAGTGAAGCTGCAGAAAACCTGAAAGAATGAAGAAGAAAGTTGTTGGCTGAGTCTGACCAATAATAATATAATATATATTATTATACAATTGTATAATATACAATTAATATGTGACTGTGACAGCGAAGTGATCACATGAAGGAACAGCCAATCAGAGATATGGATCGACCCCACACCTGCCATATTAAACATTCTTAAAAAGAAAACTGTTTATTGTATACAGTATATAACATATTATATATTTTTTAATACATTTTGTTTAAAATCTTTAAATCTTTGTGAATAATAAACAATCGAATACATTGTTTTGTATAAATACATCAATGTGGATGAAATAAGAGGAAATTGGGTGAAATAGAAGCTGAATGTGCGTCAGAAATCAGATAATCAGGAGAATTTAGTTCCACACACACGTGCAGATCAATGATGATGATTTCAGATGATCAGAAAGTGATTGATTATCAAATAAACACAGAATTATTCTTGTATGTTTGATAAATATTATTAAATAATATTAATTACATACAGCAGTCATCGAGGACATTTAACTGACATTTACACTCAACTTCTTTCAAAAGTGAAGATTTTTACTTTTATCTTTTAGCAGTTTGATATTTACAGTTTGAGTCCTGATCTACAGAACCAGACTTCATCACTTCATCTGAAACACTTTAACATCACAGATAATTATTATTATTATTATTATTATTACAGATATAATTATTATTGATATTATTTATATACAAAACTAACTTACATTTTATAGTCGTTTTACTGATAATACTGATGCAGAAGAAGCACCTCATGAATTTCATACGGCTCTATGCAGATTTGTGAAGTAAATCACAAATAAATTCTGGATAAATTCTGGTCAACATTTTATATATAATTATAAAGTGGAATTGTTATTTTAAATACATATGTAGTTGTATGTTTTTTATGAATTGCAGAGTCTGGTGTGGAGGATTTGTGTCCTGTACCAGAAAACACTCAATAAATTCAACAGAAGGACTTGCTGAGTTTTGCGTGACTGTTTCTTTGTAAATAAAACAGTTTGTCAGCTGCTGCTGACTGAACATAGAAAATGTGATTTGACAAACAGTCGTAATGTCTTTTATTGTTTTCATGAAACCAATTTAACAACCAAGTAAAAACTCTTCAAACAGCCTCCGAGCTTCCTCAGAAACAGTAAAAATTGTGTCTTGAAACAAATGAAGGGATGTTTGTTTTCGCTTCAACTGACTAAAGTCACAATTTAAATAATTTAAACTTTGATGACTCTGGAAACCAAATCAAACAGCTGTAAATGAGCTCAGCTGTGGTTTATTTTTAATGAATACATGAAGTCACTTGTTCATGTTTTGTGAGAGGCTGAAAACAAAGTGTGATGTTGACGTTATTCAGCTGAAGAGTTAAAGGAACACTTTGGGGATCATTTTGTGCTTATTTGCTTTCTTGCTGAGAGTCAGATGAGAAGCTTGTAACTGTAGAGGTGTGAATCTCACAATTCAATTAAAAATGATTTAATCAATAGAAAGAAAATGTTCTTTGTCCTCTGAACTGCAGCATGAAACATCATGAAGGTCCAACAGAAAAAAAGCAGAGCAAAGTGTCAGAGAGTACACAAATCAATAAACAGATCACTCCTGACCTGAAGTAGGCCGCAGATAGTTTCTGGATTAATGGATTCATGGATTATTATTTCTTACCAACAAATCTTTCTTTCTCGCAACTGGTGCTAGAAATAGAAGAAAAATGGGTTATTTTTCTTATTTATAACCTTTAAAATTTAAATGTATTAATTTTGCAGACACTTTTGTCCAGCAACGTACAAATGAGGTACAATCCATAAACAAGCATAGTGGATATGTTGGCTGCTGAATAAATATGAATATGAAGAATGTGATGAAATAATGTTAACTACATGTTTGTTTATATGTTTTGGCCTTAATCGGCTGCAAGACGTACTATTAACCAGCATACTGAGAATCAACAAGAGAAACAAAACCAACTAAACTCAGACCAGCGCCGTCATTTTTTGGTTTCAAATGATTTCACCTTTCACTAATCAATTCCTTTGAAAATGGCGTCACCATTCTGAGAAGAATTAGGAGGTTTTCTTCAGAGGGAGAGTGTTTACAGACCGAAGTGATCTGTTGGCTTTTTCAGATGATATTCTCTATGACTGATATATATTCTCAGCTGAAGGAATAAATTACATATAATGCAAACTTCATACGTTCATGATGCCACCAAATGAAGCCGTCCAGTACAGTAGCACAAACTGTGTGCATCATGTTGTGGTTCGTTGCCATGGGAACCTACATGCATTCAGTTGGTGATGCAGAACATCTGAGCAAGAATACTGTGAGCTGCACTCAGAAGGTTGTTCTTACTCACACTGAACTACTGAATATATCTGTAGTGTTCCCAGGCCATTTACCCTGCTCGCCATAAAAGAAACCTGCTATAAAAGCACATTGCATGCAAGCACACTAAAGCTGTGTAATAGTGCTGCACAGTAGACTTTGTCATAAATATTCATATACAGACTGTTACAGTACTTTGTCACTATTAATAAGAACAATGAGTTCCTTTTAAAAAGCTTTACTGGTACCTTTGTTTCACTGTTAACATTGTTAACATGAAAAGACTTTGCAGATGACTTGTGACAAGCAAGGACTTGTAGACGTGAACGTCCACAGAATAAATGCAGCTGACTGATGACTGATGACCTAATATAATAAAGTGTCACTGACACAGCAGCCACAGCCCACGTTCTGTCTATTGACATGAAAAGTTTACACACGGTCTGATTGTGGCAGTGACATATTGGGGGGGTTGCTTCATGTTAGACTTCCCAAGGTCTTGTTGAACAGTCAACAGTTTTTTATTCCAGTATGATTATTATTGTTAACCTACTTCTTTAAAACATGTTTTTGCTGAGTTTGACATCCACGTTCCTGAAAAACACTTCCAAGAAACAATTCTACACTTGAAAAGGGAAGTGAAGACTTTTGAGAACTGAGTGTTTTATAAACTGATTATGTTTTTTTATTAGTTGATGAAGCAACAGGCAGTGAAATAATATGTGTTTAGATTCTTCTTTAGGTTTATGATGGCAAAGATAAACTATAAACTAGCACCAGTAGATAATTAGTATTTCCCAGATACAGTCAATCAGAAAATGTTGTAGCCCCAAGTTAGACTGCCACTGGTTAGGGGTCCTGCTGGGACCTGCTGGGACCTGCTGGGTCCTGCTGGGTCCTGGTGGGTCCTGGTGAGGGTGGGGGAGGTGCCGTACAGAGTCCAGCTGCCACCCAGAAGGGAGAAAAGTGGGCGTTAGCAGAGACAGACTAGCCCCGTACAGAGTGTATTCTCTCCCTTTCCAAAACCCTGAGCGCCATCGTGGACACTCTCCACATGCTTCTGCCCAGGAGGCCCCAAGGTGACCTATGAACACAAACCCCCTTTCCCCAGCACACAGCCCCCCAGAGACACCAGCTGTGCCCTTTGTCCCATGCCTCTTACTCCCTGCCTGATCGAGGGTGAGTCCTGCCCCCCCGGCTGATTCCTCTGTGTCAGATTGCTCTACGACCTCAGAGACAGAAGAAAAATCTTTCAGTCTGGTTTAAGAATTTCAAAGTATTGTCTCGCTGGTTCCCAGCTGTTTATGTAGCTATGCTTTATTTCACGACCACGTCCCCTATAGGCGATGTTATGTTATATAATCACATTTTATATGAGCATTAAAACAACAATGTTTTTTTGGCAGAGTTGTAAGCATTGGTGTTAGCATTAGCTAGATAGCATGAAATGTGGCCGTCTCTGCATCACGGCGACGTTGTTACTCACTCTGGGATGATGTCATTCTGGGGCGATGCTGTTCGTTATAATGCTGTTTCCAAATCAACAGAGGGCTTCTTAACCCTAAAAAGTATTTAAATTTGTTTATACCATGTTAGAACCATAGAATTATTCAAGTCGTACTTTAGCTATACATGAATTTTTCCATAGTGGTAAATTATTTATATAACGGCTGCTACCACAGAAAAACAGAAAAATATAATCAAACTGCTGTGATACTCTCAGGGTAAGAAATCCAGAGACAATGACCTGGCAATAGGAAGAAGTCTTGTTTGTACAAAGGAGAAACCAATTTATTGAAAAAGGCAACATTTCTCACGCTCCCATCTTTTCCACTTTCGGACACATTTGGCCTCATTTATCAGTTCCTGTCTGAGCAGTTCCCCCAACACACTGTACCACAACACTTCTGCCAATCCAGTCATGACAGAACTGAAACTACCTGACTTGGGGAATTGTGTCCTGTGAGCACAAATAAGGCTGATATGCATCGTAAGTCACATGTGGGGTGGGTTTGATTTGAGCTATAAAAGTCAGCCATTCATCGGTAAGACAGAACTTTACATTGCTAATCTCTCACTCTTCATCATGAAGCTCCTGGTCTCAGTCTTCCTGCTGCTGGCTCTCAGTTATCCAGCCACAGCTGAAGTTGTGGCATCGTTTACAAGAAGATGCGATAAGTTCTTCTTTAGGGATCAACCACCCATCGGGCCATCAGGTGGTCAGTACAAGATGATCTGCCAAAAGAAAGCAGGCGGTTATGAATTTGCAACAGTCTATGACACCAGCCGAAGGATCCCTGTCTACTCTGCATATGAGTTTCAGGAAACAGGCAGTTGTACGAGGAGGACGACGTGGGACATTGAACCTCAGGTTAGTTGCTGATTCTCAACCTTCGGTGTCTCAATCTTGTACACGGTCAGAAAGGGTAAGTATTAACAGAGCAGATTAAATGTATATACTGTATATAGCATTAGATATATACAGTGTTACCATGTTAAACAATAACAAGAGAGAAAAAAGGACCATTTTAGCTCCTAATACTTGCTGTATAAGAACAGAGACCAGGGTTCCCAATTAGATTTTCAGAATTTAAGGTTATAAAATGTCTCTTTCTTTTCTTTTTCTGGTAATAATTGGATCGGTTCTCCGCAGGCCGCCTGCTCTCACCGAGGTAACAGGATTAAAGAACAACACAAAGCAGTACAGATGATGCTCAGCTAAAGACAGTCAGCCAGGGAAGTCCTCTGTTATCTCTGATAGGTGCTAGAATCTGGATAATAACGTGCGGAGCTGCATCAGCCACCATGATGGAAGAGAGCGAATGTTTATTTTGTGACCGCTTAGCTGGAGTTTACAGATTTAATGGACTGTTAGTGGATGAAAGGTAGATATACGGTTACATTATATGTCTTAATGTGGAGAATTAATTATATGAATTAAACTCCTCTGTGAGCGTGAGAACAACCAGAACAGCTTATTGTTTTACACAATGTTGTCAAATTTAACATTTCCAAGCAAATTGTAATTAAAGATTAGATTGAAATGCTTTTTTTCCTTCTTTTAAACACAAAGAGTTGAATGTAATGTAAAGTGTAACAGTGGGACACAGTTCATTGCATTTGCCATTAATTTAATTACTTTGTGATTTTACATATGATTGTTATCTACAAAATATCCAGAAAAATGAATATTGTAAAGTTGATTTCAAACATAAAGCTCAGCTCTAATCTGCATTTGTTTTGCTGTGGAAAGTTTTACATTTTCTCTATCCAGGTCTTAAAACGCATTACATTTGATAGCAGCAGCCTTGAGAGAATTAATACAATCTTCAGTTGGAAGTTGATTCAAACAGCAGCACAAAAATTAATTGAGATGCTGTTTTTTTTGAATCCTCTATAGCTGGATGACCAGAACGGTCGGGCGTCAATGGCTTCTGAGGGCAGTGTCAGGAGGGACCTAAGAGGCCAAAGGCAGGCACTGAATGGGGATTACACCAGCGCCACAGGACTCTATGATAAGGGACACCTGGTTCCAGTCCGACACCGAAATTCCAAGTCATGTGCAGACGCCACATTCACCCTTACAAATGCTGCTCCACAGAATAAATCCTTTAACCGAGGAAGGTGGAGTCAAAAAGAGGGCGAAGTGGCAAACAAGTTGAAAACTGATTGCTTGAACAAAGGTTTTCATGCCTATATTGTTACTGGTGTGGTGCCTGGAAATACAGTCATCAATAGGAGGGTTAACGTTCCCAGTTATTTCTGGAGCGCCTACTGTTGCAGAGACAACAATAACAGACCTCAGTTCTCTGGTGCCTACTATGGGAATAATACAGCAGCAGGCAGTATAGTGTCTGTCTCCACAGCTGACCTGGATGCTGTGCTTGGGAGAGACTATGGCACTAGCTTCCAACTGTTCTTAAATAATTGTACATGACATCAAGCTCCCCAAGTTTCAAACGGCCAGTCAAGATCTTCTTAGTTACCCCCCCTCCCTTTGCAGGCAACCTGTACCAGAATCCGTCTCTGCTGTGGCCTAAAAAGGCAAAATTCAGTAATTTCCATTACTGAATTTTGCTTTTGTACAGCAGGGTACCAGCATCTGCTGCCCCACAGACTAACCGCAGTAACTACAATTTTGATCCAAATTGCTTGCTAATTATGCTAACGTTAGGTAGCAGTAACATTAAAGGACCAGAGTGTGAGATTTAGTGGCATCTAGCACAACAGACTTGGCAGAAATGGAATCTAATGTTCAATTTAATTTCTAATATTCTAAATCTAACACACTGGTCTTCAGAGACTGTCTGGAGTCGTCTGCCAACAAAGATACTACATCAGAGAACAAATGGATTCAGAAAATGGATCAGCAGTGTTCTTAAAGACTCCTTATATACTTTCCATAACCATTGTTTTGTGCATTTCTTTTTGACCACAGTCCCTACAGATACATTTTGCTCACTGACCTACAGTGTATATATCTCTATGTATTTTTAATTTGCACTCTGCGTTAAAATAATTCCATAATGTCTCCTGTTGATTATCTGATCATTATAACCCTGATTCTGCACAGCAAAAATGATCAAAATAACCTGTTCATCATGAATAAACATGCTGTCTGAGTCAGATTTGTCTGTTTTTTTATATTTCCAAAATGTTTTGATATTCTTCATGTAACAAAGTTGAAACCACATAGTAGCCCCTTGTAGTAGTTTTCACTATGGTCTGATTTCTGTGCTGAACCCCCCCCCCCCCTGCTGTAATAATCTCCATTATAACAACCTGTTCCTCTTGACTGATGTAGGTGGCACACGATTGGTTCTTTTCTGTGTGGAAAAAGGGTCAACAACACACCAAACGCCCCCTTTTATGGGGGTGTGCAAACCTGAGTTAACAAAGAAAGTTGATGACACCCTTTATGTCTGATTGGGGTTTTAGGTTTTGTCAAACCAGCTAACGTAAAGAAAGCCTGGATATGTTGAACTTGTTTTGTAGTACCTCAGGGATCTGCTGCAGGACTCCTTGTTCTTCTTGTTGATGAAGATAGTTCTTTATGACTCTGGCTGGATGTTTGGGCTCGTTGTCATGCTGCAGAATACATTTGGGACCAATCAGACGCCTCCCTGATGGTGTTGCATTATGGGTAAGAATCTAAACATCGAAAGTGCCTAAAACTCTTGTTACACAGAACTCAAACTGTGCTCAGCTGATGCAACTTTAATTGAAAAACTCAGAGATACACTTTAAAAATGCTGCGTGTTTCTCTGGACTGGATTTAAATTATGACAGAAGGTAAATAAGGGTTCAGTTAATACTGGAACATCAGAGACACAGAGACACGGGATTAAAATCACTGACCTGCACATGTGAAAATGGCACTCGGTGAGAGACAAACTTGCTTGAATATTTGCTATAGGACAGTTGAATCAAGGTATGTTTTTATTAAAATTATTTCCACATTTCTTCGAGCTGTGTGTGACAGAACGATCTGATCCGACTCCATGTGATCGTCACCAAACTGATTTTATTGAAACTTTAAGAAGAAACTATGATGACAGCGGCTCTGACATCAGTCTGTCGACCGCTGCAGGCAACAAGGTGAGGTACAACCATCCACACACACACACATACACACACATACACACACATACACACACACACACACACACACACAAATATACACACAGACATGTATACAACTTAAATCAGCATGATGGATTAAATAAAAACTCCGTCCTGCGTTGGACCTGTCAGAGGTGAAGAGCCTCGTCTGCTTCATGAAAGCAGAAACAGAAAATGTAAAACAATAAAATAAAAACTTCAGGTGTTTTTCAGATCATCAGTCTGGAAAATCAGGCGTCGGCTGAGTCTGTGTTTCAGCAGCCAATCACAGCGCGGCAGCCCGAGTAAAAACCAACCAAAGAAACCTGAGGAAGCTGTTTCCAAAAGTGGTGGCCATATTTGCTCCCGGTGGCGGAGTCTCCGTGTTTCACCATAAAACGATGAGAAAATAAATCGTTCACCTTCGTCCGAGAAAACGCAGGGTGAGAAGTACGGCGTGGCAAGGTGACACCTGATTGGTCCCCCTGCGACCTTTCACCTCAGTTCAGAGAAGACAGAAGGAGGCAGCTCCACTGTCCTCGTCCTCCAGACAGCGCCGCCTGGTGGCGAGGAGCAGCGGTGGATCATAGCGATGTCTCGGCATCCACAACTCTACGATCATCTTCGTTCTCCACATTTATCTGAACGCTCGGCAGCTTCTCCTGGCTGGAAGACACAACATCATCATCATCATCATCATCCTAATCATTAATATCACTATCAATAAGCATCATCAGAATTCAACTGTGCTCGGACCCTGTATGGATTTATGGAGTCTGTCAAAGTGTGTAAAACCAATTAAAATATATTTTAATCCACCAATCAAAGTTCTGCACAACCATCACAATCCGCTCGTCTGTCAGTCAACTAATCGATTAATTGTTGCAGCTCTAAACACGCTTTACATACAAAAAAAAAATTGGCAAAGAAAAGTTACAACAACAGAGCAGCAGGAAAGACACTAGTAACATCTTAGTAACCACCTTTTAACATTTTAGAAACCACCCATAACATACTAGCAACTACTTAGCATCATGTTGGCAACAATGATCTCTTTGTTAACACCTAATAACCCCTTAGCAACCCCCTAGCAACAAGTGTCCCAGTCCAGTTAATCCCACTCCTGCTGGCTTTCTGCTGAATGCAGATGAAGGCTTGTTTACCTGTTGCCGCATTTCAGAGCTTTGCAGCTGTCGGAGTTCATGGACACTGATTTCCAGACGCCGCTTTTGGCCATTTCGTCTGAGATGTTCACCTCCGACGGGTCACTGCTGCGCAAACACGCACACACACACACAAACACACATTACTCTCTGGTATGGCAAGCCATGGGGTTCAGTGGGCGTAAACATTACAACATTAACATACAGTATTATATATCTATTATACATATAGTATATATAACATCTTAATACATACACAGCTTATTATTATTATTAGCAGTATTTGTAGTAGAATAGTAGTAGTAAAACAAATGTATAACAGTAGATAATTAAAGAACAAGCAAAACCAACAGGTGAAAGGTTGTATGATGTGATATGGACTACAGCATGTGACCACAACATATGAAAGTGTTGGACCCTTTGTAGTAACCCTAGGACCGTGTGCTGCTCGATTATGGCAACAATCATAATCACGATTCTTTAACACATTACTCTGACTGTGAATCAACACAGACTCAGTTCACAGAGACCCCCCCCCCCCCCCCCCCGTGTTTTATTAAGCTCCCAGTCTATTTCTGTCACATGTAGTGAAGCATAATCTGCACACACAGCATAAAAGGGGAAAACTTCAGCTTTCGCTTGGGGGACAAATATTTTCATTGTAGGGCCAGATTTTGCCCACCAGCCGCTGTTTTCCCACCACTGCTGCTGTCGACTCACCGTCCTTTCAGGTTTTTAATCGGGATCTTGAGGACGTTGCCACTGTCGTACTGTGGATTGCCATCTACCTCCTCCAGCATCCGCTGAGCATCCTGGAAAACACACACACACACACACACACACACACACACACACACACACACACAGTCAGTGAGGAGACTGAAGCAGTGTCAGGTGGTTTTCATAACTCCAGTTTTGCAGCTCACCTCCTTCTCCTTCTTCTTCTTGTCATCCTCCTTCTTCTTCTTGCTCTCTGGTATCAGGTCGTCCAGCCAGCTCAGCTCTCTCTTGGTGAAGCAGAAGTCCAGAAGCTTCCGGACAAACACCAGAGCCAGAACCTGCAGAGCACAGTGAGGAGGAGACGGTTATTATGTTAAAGTAGCAACAAAATAAAACATGTCGTCTCTCGCTTTGTCTCACCATCATGGGGAAGATGACGGCGGCGGCCGAGGCCTTGATGACCCAGAGGACGATGAGGCAGGACAGCTGCACCACAGTGAAGATGTGGACCTTCCACAGTGGGACGTAGCGCAGGTAGATCAGGTCTGGCTGGTGTTTGGCCGGCATGCCGAACAGTTTGATACGGTCGAACAGCTGCAGAGGGACGGAGAGACGGACGAGACATCAGAGACACTGAGACATTTTAACACAGACTGAAGCAGCAGAGACACTGAGACATTTTAACACAGACTGAAGCAGCAGAGACATTTTAACACAGACTGGAGCAGCAGAGACATTTTAACACAGACTGAAGCAGCAGAGACATTTTAACACAGACTGAAGCAGCAGAGACATTTTAACACAGACTGAAGCAGCAGAGACATTTTAACACAGACTGGAGCAGCAGAGACATTTTAACACAGACTGGAGCAGCAGAGACATTTTAACACAGACTGGAGCAGCAGAGACATTTTAACACAGACTGGAGCAGCAGAGACATTTTAACACAGACTGGAGCAGCAGAGACATTTTAACACAGACTGGAGCAGCAGAGACATTTTAACACAGACTGGAGCAGCAGAGACATTTTAACACAGACTGGAGCAGCAGAGACACTGAGACAGACCTGAATGCCTCTGAGCGAGGACACTCCCATGTAGAGGAAGACTCCGTACAGGACAGGCATCGGGATGAACTGAAGAACAGAAGGAAACATTAAAAATCACAGAGTGAGACAGAAATATCTTTACACTCTTCTACAGATGGAAGAACATGTTTTTGATAATTATAAAATCACCATCATCACTATCAGTAAGCTTCATCATTATTAGATAGATCAACAACAACAACAACCACCTAATAAAGCCCCAGCAACCACCAACACTTAAAGCAACCATGTAATTGTATTATGTGTCTGTGTTGCATGTTTTAAATAGCAACAAATATCATACAGGACATTATGCTAAACTGTCAGACACTCACTAATATATATATATATATATATATAAAAAATGTTATATTAATCTAATCTTACATAAATCTTAAAATAAGTCAATATATAAATAAATGAATACATTCCAAAACATCTGAATAAACTACCTAGCACATATTAATACCCTAGATATCCCCTAGCAACAACAATCAACACCCAACCACAAAGTAATCCATTCCCAACTACCACAAACTCCTTAAAGGACCAGTCTGTAGGATTTAGTGGCATCTAGTTGTGAGGTTGCAGATTGCACCAACTGAATACCCCTCCCCACCTCACCTCCCTGCCTCCCCTCCTCTTCCAAGTGTGTAGGAGAAGCTACGGTGACCGTGAAACTCGCCAAAAATGCAAAAGTCCCTCTCTAGAGCCAGTGTTTGCTTTGTCTGTTCTGGGCTACTGTAGAAACATGGCGGCTCTGTGAAGAGGACCTGCTCCCTCTGTAGATATAAAGGCTCATTCTAAGGTAACGAAAACACAACAATTCTTATTTTCAGGTGACAAATTAGTGTAATACACTAATTAAAACATACTTATAAGTATTATTTTGCTGGATGCCACTAAATTCTACACACTGGTCCTTTACGTTAAAAAACAAATATCTGCTGAAATATTGTTATCACATTAATTAACTTTGACATATCAAGATCAGTACTGAAACGCAGCCTCAGACAAACAAACACTCAGGTGGAATCTGCCTCCGTGAGGACGGCAGTTGTGGTGTTCACCTTGAGGACGGAGGTCATGAAGACGGAGCAGCCCATCAGGATGAAGATCATGAAGCCGGTGACTCTCTGCTCCCTGATGCCCAGGAACTTTGGCTGCTCGCCGGGCGCTGCACACTCTGACTCCAGCTTCAGACTGTTGACGTGGGAGATAGAGAGCACGGTCGCCGCCACGAACCACGGCAGACCCATGATGGAGCACACGCCCAGCATCACCGCCACCACCAGCAGGTCCAGGTGATAGCCACAGCCTTTCTGCAACCAAAACATAAACAGGGAGGGGAGGTTAATCATCCGGCTGCTCCGTCAGAGACAAACCTGTCCTGTATGAGCTGTCCATCATCCTGACCTTCAGTTTGTTCTCCTTCCTGTTGACGATGACGGCAGTGATCTGCTGGTCCATGAAGATGAGGATGGTGCAGAGCAGCGCGGGGACGGCGGCGGCCAGCAACGTCCACCAGGGGTTCGGTCCCAGCGGGGAGATCAGCCACCCGCGAGTGTTGGACGTGGGCTGAACGGACAGAGACGGCAGCGTTACAACTTTAAAGGATAGGTTCAGGTTTTTCAAGTCTGTCTTCATAAACACTGATGTGCCATTATGTACGTGAAAGGTTCTTGTTCGCTGTAACAGTTCCTATTCTCCACACTGACCCTGAACATATTCTCTCTGAACGAGACGACGCTGTAAGAGATGACAAAATCCACAGCCCTCGTTCCAAAGTTCATCTGAAGCTAATATGAAGCTTCAGCAGCCTCAGTTAGCTGAGCTAAGTCGGTATCTTCCAAAGTGTATTTATTTACACTGAGCTCCTCATCTGTAGTTGTCAGCTCAACTGGCTTCGGTTTCTCGCTTCTCTTCTACTGAGCTTCAATCAGTGAATTTATGTCGATTTTAACAGCAATTAGCCACAACTTGCTCCTTTCAGGAAGACACATTTTTAAAATCACTTGTTTCTTTCACAACACACAGGGGTGCATTCCAGTAAGGGGGTGACAGACGTTTTGAGCTATAGTAAACACGGACAGACAGACGGGGGAGTCAGGTGTTACCTCGAAGCGGTCGGGTACTTGGAGTTTGGGCGAGGGAACTCCCACCAGATAATCCACCAGCACCATGATCATGATGGTCAGGAAGACGGCAAAGTCACTGATGGTCGATCGAACCTGCAGACACAAAACATTCACAACTGAAATGTCATCGAGGTTTTCTCTCTGCTCATATCTTCTTGTGTGTGAATGATGGGACAGATAAACAGACCTTGGTGGGGAAGTATCGTTTGGTCTTGAACTGTTTGAGGAAGGAGGAGAGGAAGAAGGTGGTGAAGAAGAGGATGACAGACCAGAAGAGGACGTCGGGGGTGTAGGGACCCTCATGGCTGCAGGCCGAGCCCACAAACTCACCGTGTAAAGTCTGACAGTCCTGGAGAGAGAGAGATCGTTCAAGTCAGAGCTGCAGTTCCTCTAATATCCACTAGATGCTGCTGTGATCAAACTCTGACTGTATTGAAGTGAATGTGAAAACCACCAACTTCTCTCTACAAATACAAAGTGAATACTGCCTTCACACAACAAGTTCAGGTCTCAGCAGATAATTTCACTTCTTCTGATGTCAGTCTGAGGGGAGACGCATAAATGTTCAATCAAGGAAATATAAAGTAATAAACGTTAAAAGTTTATGTTACAATACAAGCTTTGTCAGCTGTTTTAATTCTTATTTGTTCATTTCACTTTTTATTTTCCACATTATTCAACAACACTGTCTGCGTGTTCTCCAAAGTGCTCTTAATCTCTCTGCAGTTACCCTTTGACCTCAACAGCCACTAATTATTATACTTAAACCCATTTTAAAAAACGTAGTCTACTTGTGTATGAATATTTCTATTGGATTTGCTGCCGTTTCTTGCAGATAACTTCAGAACATGTGATGTGGTATGTTGACTGAAACACAGAGAGCTTCCTGTCAGACCTTAACACCCAGCTGCTCCCATGAGATGTTTCCTGCGCTGTAGCCGTTTTTGTTCCAGATCTGCAGGATATCAGCAGAGGCGTTGGCTGGTGGAGAACACTGACACCTGAAACAGATCAACAGGTAAAGAAAACAAAACTATACTAACCTATAAATAAAGTAACCTTGACAACTATGACAACATGTTTTATATTTTTCATCAACGAATAAAAGCTAAATGTAAAACTGGACACAACAAAGGTGGTGATAGCTGTATCCTCGAAATGCTTACAGGACAACTGCACTAAAATGTCTTTAGTTGTTGACTAGAATACGAATCAAATGAGTAAAATTTGACTAAAAATAATTTACATTTTCATCAAAAGACTTTAATCAGCTGCCAAATGAACACTGTTCTACTGAACCTGATGAATGGGACTCTCAACATTGATTAGACACCATTCCAATTATTGAATAATTGAACAAGTTTCAATTAATTGAACCATTTATATTTTAATGAACCAAATACATTTCCTCTAGTGCCACGCTCAGGACAAAGTTTACATTTTTAGCTCCACTACTGGTAAGATGTTAAATACAGGCACTGATGAGAGCTAAACAAGTCATTTCTCTCAAAGCAGCTGAGATCAGCTGCAAATGTTTCTCCAAATCAGGTTTGAAAGAGAACTCTGGACGTCCTTAACAACAACTTCTTTTCCTTTCACGTAAAAATAAAATTGTGAACGTGCTTGGTAGAAACATATCTTCCCCTATTTTGTAGTGAAAACTAAAATGACAAATCTAAATGTCTGCAGCTCCTGAACCACAGTGACTATTTGCATAAAAACAGTCTTGCCAGCAGGGAAACCTCTCAAAATGTCTTGTGAAAGTGTCAGAAACACGTTCACAAAGTTCTAAAATATTTAAAAATGCCTAAAATAAAAATGTGTCTGTGGTTTTGTCTGTAAAGGTGGAGGGCAGTATGAGGCTGTAAACTAAACACCAGTGAATATCTGCCTCACAACTGAAGAAGATGGCACACAGTCTGTCATAAAAATGTCCAGACGGATTTCCAAAAAGGACATTTGAAGGCTCCCTATTTTTGTAAAGAATGTGCTTAATAAATAATAATGTTGGGTTTAATCCTAATTTAAACCCCAATCCCAATGTTGGTCAGAGAAATTGCAATTTCATATTTTCCTCGACTCATTCAACCTTGATGTGTACAGCGTCCCTCCGTGCTGTTGCGGTCTTACGTGTAGAAGGTGAGGTTGTCCAGGTGGTTCTGCATGTTGATGGGGTAGACCTCCCCGAGGTGGACCAGCTTCTCCAGCGCCTCGTAGATGAAGATGATGCAGATGAGGGCGGCGAAGGCCTCCTCGGTGAAGCGTGTGATGTAGCAGACCAGCGAGCTGGCGTCAGTGGCGACCAGCAGCAGGCAGAGGAAGGCTGTCCAGAGGCCGATACTGGTCCGCAGGGACAGGTAGGACAGGCCGTAGTCACTGAGGACAACAGGAGATAATAGGACCAGTAAAACAGATATTTAATAACCGTACCGCTGGTTATTAAAGTGTGTGTGAAATGTTTCCTTCCTTTCCCAAGCCCAAAAGCCTTAAATATTCAGTTTTTTAATGATATAAAACAGAAAAGGAGCAGATTCTGACACTGGAGAAGCAGATACCAGAGAATGGCATGTTGTTTGATTGACTCAGATGATTAAATTGATTATCAAAATGGTTACCAATTAACTTCATGTTGTTCATCCAATTGATTAACTGATTATATGTTTCAGCTCTACAAGCTGATTTACAAAGAAAAAGACTGAAACCAGCAGCTGCCTGGAAGGATGAAGTTTACAGGATTTGTAGAATTACATTAAAACTGATTTCCACAGAGTCACAGAATGTGTTTGTATTAATCCAAAATATTTACAGAATGTTCCTGATATGAGGTCCTGACCCCTGAAGTAACCAATCAGAGAGCAGAATGATAAGTAACTGAACCCTGACATGATCAATACTCAATAGTGATGCAGCTCTGCAGTCAGTCTCCCTGCTGACCTGGATTCAGGTCATTCTGCAGCTGTAACAATCAGACTTATCAGGAGTCTGGATCCTGACCACGTTTAACATTAGTGCACAGAGTCAACAAACGACCACAGAGAGCGTCTCTATAAAGAGCAGCAGCCTCTCTGTCCTCCTCATCTCATCCTGTAACTCATGATGTCTCTGCGACTCTCCGTCCTGCTGCTGTTAGCCCTGGCCTGCCTGGCCCGGTTCGGCTCGGCTCAGCCCGTCGACAGCCGGGCCGAGCTGAAGAAGGTCCAGACTGCTCTGGAGCAGCTGAAGGCAGAGAGGCGAGGTAAGGCTCAGCTCACACCTGCTCAACTTGTGGGAGAAAGTTCAGTTTGTTTTTAATGTTACTTCTCTCATCACATTTACAGCGATGGTCGAGCGTCTGGAGGCGGCTGAGAAGGAACTGAAGAGAGTCAGAGGTGAGAAATCTCAAACACTCAGACTGAAGGAAAGGTAAAGGTGCAGAGACTACATTTAGAAAAGATTTGATTTTAAAAATGATAAAAGATTTACACAGATTTTGTTTTTGTTGTTTGAAGTTACCTTCGGCGTTAGAAGCTGTGACACCTTTTTTTTCTCCCTCAGACTGCAGAAAAACTTTAAGCTGGGTTATTGTCCTGTTTTGAGCTGCTGTATTTAAGGATCTGTCTCTTTTCTTTTTTGTGTTTATGCATGTATAAAAATTAATTTATATATGCAGATTGGAAAAAAACAAAAAAATTCTAAAATAAATTCTAACATCTGTAATGCAGATATCTCAAACGACTCTGGATTCATAGTATTTGATGTTAGTTTGGAAAACGTAAGTCAAGAGAGTTTTGTTCATACAGAAACTCCTAAAGTTGCGTTTGCTGCCTCGCTGGGAGGAAGCGGCCTCCAGAAGACGACATCAGGAAACAAAGATCTGATCTACAGGGACGTCCTGACCAACGTTGGCGCGGCTTACGATGCTGAGACAGGTGAGATACTATTTATACTATTTATCACAAACCTTTAATGTTGGTTCAGTAAATTTATTTGAAACTGAGTTTACTCAACCAAATCCTCCTCCTCATTACTCTTTTTCCCTCCAGGTGAGTTCACAGCACCTATTCGTGGAGTCTACTACGTCCGCTTCACAACCAACGCCCCCACCGACTTCCCCATGAGCGCTGTGCTCTACAAAAACGACGCTCAGATCCAGCTGATCACCCACGAGCAGCAGTCCGGTGAGGGCAGCGACACGGCGTCTAACGGCGCCACCCTGCTGCTGGAGAAGGGCGACAAGCTGAAGATGGTTCTGTGGCATAACACTCACATCTGGGACAACAGCAACCACCACAGCACCTTCAGCGGCTTCCTGCTGTTCTCCATGTGAGGACAACACAAGCTTTTATACCACTGCAAATACTACAATTAATATTTAATACTTAATTGATAATAACCTTTACTAAACCTAAGATAATAAAAAAGGACTGAACATTTTCATTAACATGACAATCAAATGTAAGATTAGAATCAAATATACATTTAGGACACTGCTTTATGGAGGGAGCCAGGTCATCAAATTTATCATAGAAAAAAAAATGTAGTGACCAGAACAGGATTATTTATAGTTTTCTTTATTGGTGTTGGAGGAAGTTATTTGATATTTGACTGTTTTTTTTTTAAGGACATCAGACTGATGGTGCTTCCTGATTTTACATAAACAGAGTTGCATCTAACTGGCAAAGCAATGCCAAGACAAGTGGAAGGATGTAGATAGAAAACAGAAGGGGACCTAGGACAGAGCCTTGAGATACTCCATAGTTCAGATTCAAGTCAAGTAAATGTGTTTTCATATAGCTCAATTTCACAAATCAAAATTTGCCTCAGGGCACTTCACAATCTGCACATCATCCAACATCTTCTATCCTCAGACGCTTGATTTGAAAAAAATGGATGAGAGGTGAAATTGATGTGAAATTACAAAGAGTAACGTCTGTTTGAGAGGACTCGAGAGCAGCGTCTGCAACTTCTACAATGTATCTTAGACACCAAATTAAGTGAGTGTAAGTCAAGTCAAATCAGGACAGAATCAGCAGGAGGAGATCACTGGTCACCATTATAACCCATTAATAATAATACTCATGTCTAAAGGGCAATGCTGCTGCCTTTTTTGAAAGCATTTCTATCAAAATTTTGATGTCAAGAACAGAAACACTTCAATGTATCAAATGTAACATCCGACAAAGGCCAAGTTTCCATCCAAATGTAGCTCGTGATTTTAACTGAATTTCCAGAAACTGGCCAAAAGAAAATGTAGTGAATGTTTGTTTCCATCCACTCCTGTTAAAAAGCAGGTGGCGCTAATTCTCCAGCCAGTTGCAGCAGAGGAAGACACAACAAGATGATGATTAAAGATTAAAAGAGCGACAGTTAAAGCTCAAACGATGGAAAAACATGATGCAAATATGACATTTGTGTTAGTTTCATGTATTGATGTGAGGAAGGTTACAGCCTCCTCATCGCTCCACACAGATCTGATGTTTCAGCTCTTCAGTGAAGTTTAAGTCACATGATTCATGTACGTCATCATTTATTCACTCAGTCTGTTTATGTCTGACTTTTATCCTCACAGCTGCTGTTACACCTCAGACAGCAGGAAACACTTTTTGCAATATTATGACTTTTATTCGAATCTTTTCTACTCAGGTTTTTATGCACAAACTGAAAATGTGCATAAAAACAGGTGGATGGAAACTCATTTACTGACTCCTGAAAGTGGATGTTTGTTTTTGTGTCTTTAAAGGGTCGATGAATCTCCGACGGAGTTTGACATTGAAACTGAGCTGAAGACTCTTCAGGCGTCACTGACGGAGCTTCAGACTGAACAGTTGGGTAAGTCTATGTGCTCGGCTTTGTTTTGGTAAGACATAATACATATACTGAACAGGTGTTTATTCTGCACACAACACACAGTGGCTTTTCACCACTATTCACCTTTATAGTTTCTCATTTAGTTTATAGTTTCAAATTTTCCCATTTCTGCTCAGTTCTTGGATGTAGCTCCAGCTGGGAATGATCCCAACATCACATGAATGTGGTATAAGAGTATATATTGTCTGGGACTTTGGTTACTGCAACACTGTGATGTGTGTGTGTGTGTTTCTGACTGGTCCAGATTCTGTTTGGTCATCGTTTCCACATTATTAATTATAATTTCTGAAAATGTTTTGTGTAAATGTCCACTGCTGTTGACACTGATGATTTTGTGTCTTTGTGTTTTTCTAGATGTCAAAGAGCGACTGGAGTCCACAGAGAAGCAGCTGAAGGAGATGACAGGTCAGTCTCTTCTTAAAGTATTTTCACAGAATCTGAGTTTTCTGTCCGTACATTTTCTAAACCATAGTAACAACATCCCGTCTGACAGAAGACAAACCCTCTTTTTCATCAAAACCCTGCTTCTTCCACCAGCTGCCATGATAAGATACCCTTAGACTTAATAGCAGCAATAAATTAAGGCACAAAACAAAGCTCCTCCGCCTCTTCCATCCTAGTAAACCGGCACCGTCAACAGTGTGTTAAACTGCGTAATGGAGCATTTGCGCCCTCTTGTGGTTATTTCAGCTTCTTACAATAAATGTCAGTACTAAAACTAATACTACACTTTCTGAGGCAATTTACAATCAGCTGAGCTCCAATTTCAATCAAATCCTAAAAAGAAGTTTCAGGCATTTGTTCTTTTGAGTTAAACGGTTCCTCAGTTTCATTTCAGCTGCTATTAAAAAGCTCATGAAAGGCTTTTTGCTGTCAGAAATCAGGAGGGACTCCAGTATTATTGTCTATATTTAAGTTTAAACAGTGAACAGAAAACATAACTTTTAGGTGTGAATCCAAACTAAAGGCTGAATGTATTGTTGCAGCCCTGTGCAGCATTTAACGGCTGTTCTCTCTCTCTAAGTTTATTTATACGCCACAAAAGCCAAATATTTGAAATATTTAGATATTTTAATGTCGTTACGATCTACTGAAAATCCATGATTTTAAAAGTCAACAAGTTATTAAAAAAAAACCCAAAAACAGCACTTTAAATCATCTTTCACGATGTGTTTTCATGCCAGCAGCACCGGTGACTTTTTTTTTTTTTAACAGACGTGCCAAAGGTGGCGTTTACAGTTTCTCTCGGCGGTGACGGCCTTCAGAAGACGACATCAGAAAGCCAAAAACTCATCTACAAAGACGTCCTGACCAACATCGGACAGACGTACAGCTCTGAGACAGGTCAGTGATAAAGGAAGAAAGGAAATGGCCATAAAACCTGTTTTACTGGTTTTATCATGTTTGGCTTCACTCTTTTGATTAGAAATACTAATAAAAAGAGAAATAAATGTTGCACCAGCTCAATGTGCAACTGTGCTCCGACTCAAACTGACAGTGAGCTGAGAGCTGTTTGTGGAATTTGGGCAGAATTTATCCTTAAGGTGAAATACTTTATTTACTGATAAGGTTAAGTTAAGGTTTGGTTCAGGATTTGATTTGATTTTAATCTAAGAAATTAAATTTAACTAATTAATTTCAAATCAAATGTTTCCTGTTTGACCAGGTTCAGATTTTTAGCTATTAAAGATACATTAATAAATAATAAGGGCTTGCTGGAATTGTGTAACTAATTTGTCCCTTCTCACCTGCCATACCTCACTGTTTATTAACCCTTCTTCCTCCAGGTGAGTTCACAGCACCTATTCGTGGAGTCTACTACGTCCGCTTCACAACCAACGCCCCCACCGACTTCCCCATGAGCGCTGTGCTCTACAAAAACGACACTCAGATCCAGCTGATCACCCACGAGCAGTCGTCCGGCGAGGGCAGCGACACGGCGTCCAACGGTGCCGCCCTGCTGCTGGAGAAGGGCGACAGACTCTCACTGAGGCTGTGGGAGAACACTCAGATCTGGGACAACAGCAACCACCACAGCACCTTCAGCGGCTTCCTGCTGTTCCCCATGTGAGGACAAACATGATCACACACTGAAAACTGAACTAAAACTGGATTACAGACTCTTCACCTTCAGCCTCTGACATCCTTGTTCTCATTTCACATTAAAGACCTTTAAAGTTGAAATAAAGAGAAAAATCTGCTTGTTTCAGCTCTTTGAATTATTCAAGCCAAAGTCTTTTATGGCTGCATCATTTCATCAAATGGAAATAGTCTTCATGTCTTGTGCATTATTTTCCCAAATTTCAGTCTGACAGATTTGGTATTTTTTGGTATTTGTCCTTCGTATCTCTTGAACCGTTCATCGGATCGACTCCACACTTGGTGGGAGCTGTGAGGAAAAACGGGAGTGCCGTGTCAAACATGCAGCATGATGAATATTAATAAATCTAAACTCTGAATAAACGCTCCAGGAAATGTACTTTTTTAGTTTAACTTGTTTCTATCTAAGAATAAAGATGAACTTTTCCCTTTATTTCTCTCAACTTGAACTTTTCGTTTCCGTTTTCTTGACATGTTGATGATCCAAAGCCATAAACTAACCTGGAAAAATTAAATGTGACAAATATGTTCAGTAAATAAGATTAAGGTTGTGACAAACAATAATTCTCATTATTTACTTGATAAATAGATGAACCGTTTGGTGTAAAAAAATGCCTGTTACAATAAAGCGGATGTCTTCAAATGTCTTGTTTTGTCCGATCAACAGTTTAAACCCAAAGATGTTCAGTTTAGTGTCATAGAGGACAAAGAAAAGCTGCAAATCTTTAGCTCTAACTGAGAAACAATGAAAATATCAGAAACTGTCCTTTTCTGATATTTCTGATGTAGATGATTTTCAAACATTGGAGACGTACATGCAGACGCTGAAAGCTCCTCTGACGCATTTTCCTGGAAATATTTGAGTTTTAAAACCCAGAAAAAAGAAGCATGATATAACCGGGTGGGAAATGGAGCAGGTTAAAAAAAATTAAATAAAAAGGGTTTTATGTAAATGTTACAAAACATTTTTTCATCTGAAAAAGCTTTTTAATCCTTAGACAAACAAATAAAAAAACAAACAAAAAGCTTATGAGCACAAATACACAATCCCCCTAAAGTCAATTACACAGTTGATCCAGAATCCCAGAATTCATAGTAATCTGCGACCTCTTGGCTCGACCCGTCAGCCTGAACAGTCTCATTTCAGTTCAACTTTCAGTATCAGAAAAGCATCAAGCCTTCAATACACTGCTGAACATTACGAGGCAGCAGTGAAGAAGAGTTACTCTCCTTATCTACGCTGACGCTGAAACGATGATGATATGTTTGGTGTTCAAGTGATATAAGTTATGAGAACTAAAATAAAAACTGACGTCACCTTATAATCAAACAGATTTTATGTTTGTTTGTGTTGGGCTACGAACAACGTCAGCATCAAAAAGAATTGATGAAAGAATGTTAAATCTTCATGGCTCCAGAGTTTCCCATCATGGCTGCTGTCAAAAGATCTGCTTTGAACTGTCGTGTTTTAATATTACTGCAGTGTGTGTTAGTCAACGTTAGTAATGTTATTCACTAAATACTTTGTCTTCAAAGATCATTATTAAAAGGATTCATATTCAGCTTATTAATATTATGTTCTGATGTCGGATGTTAAACATGGTTTAACTTCCAAAACTTGAGGTGAACATATGTAGAAATGCTGCCTGCAAGTCAAAGCTCAGGTTTCAGATGCTCAGACGCTTCGTTTTTAAATGTTTTTTTTAACTGGAAATCATGCAAATATATTCCAGTAGAGCAGAATATCTTCTTTAAGTTATTAAATCTGAAATGTGTCCAGATGTTTGTCTTTTTTGAAGGTGAAGTACAAGATTTTGATGTTTCTTTGATGTTTCTGTCACTGTGCTGACGCTGTGCGCTGAGCCTCGTCTCACCAACTCAATCTCAACATGAGAGGCTCCAGTTTTAACTACTGTCTGTGTCACCTGGACAGGGGGCGGAGCCTGGCCGGCCATGACTCACCTGCAGAACTTGAAGAGGATCTTCTCAAAGACCAGAACTGGACCGGTGCTGCCCAGGATGGTGAGAGGCTGACCGGCGAACAGAGAGTAGGCCACACCTGTCAGAGACGCCCCGAACAGAGACTCTATGGCACTCTGTCAGAGAGAGAGGATCAGCCGGCAAAAAATAAGTAATACTTTAAAGCTTTGGGTCCATTTTAAATCAATTTAGTTTTTCTTGCAAAATGCATGATTAAAACAACATTTTTTAGGACTTTTACAGCTTTTTCTCTGAAAACAGCTGCCTGCTGCGGCCCAAAACGACGCTATGAGAGCGCTGAGAGTGAACCAAAACAGTAAAGTTGCAGCCGGACAGATAAACAATGAGCTGAAACTCACTATAAAGCTCTGTAAAGCCGAGGGGAGCTGCAGAGTCACTGATAATTCTCTGTAGGTTCATCACTACGAGCCACGACCAACACATTACACACTGACAGATCATATATCATTATTATTATTATAAAAATATAGATTATAGCCACACAGTCTCATCAGCATCACTTCATGTTACATCTTACTATGTTTCCTTTGGTGGCTTCTCCCAGCAGGCCTCCAAACGTGATGACAGGCGACATGCAGGCGCAGTAGAGGAAGAGGACGGACGCCAAACACTGCAGGCTGATGGCGTCTCTGATGTCACTCCACAGGAAGGGAGTTTTCCTCCGAATGTCGTTCACCAAACCGCCGAAAATCCTGACAGACAGCAGAGATTCAGCATCACTGATGTAGATCGTCATGGCAACATAGAAAATCCTTTTAGATCCACGTCTTTATTTAAACGGGTTTATAAGAGACTTCTCCTGTTTTATATTTGATCATATTTTAGTAAGAAGTCTCCCTGTTTTCTGGTCAGCTGTTGATTCAAACTCAACACTTCCTCCATGTTTACCTGCTGAAAACACTAATACTGTTTTTAAATCCACTTTGCTTTTTTTGTTTTGCAATTAAACTGCTGTCAGTTAAACTAAACACTTCCTGTAGGTGTTTCACATTAAACGCAGCTCAAAGAAAATAATCCTCTTCTTTCTTGGGAGGCTTTTAATGTCAAACAGCTGCAGGAAGTGTTGAGTTTTGACAGCAGCTTAACAACGATCAAGAAAACGATCAAGTAGAAGCAACTGGAAATCATTAGTGAATGAAACCAGTATCTCAGTGGTGAATATGACACAACATTATATTAACTTGACCATGTGACACATTATAGTACAGGTGAGTACTACTAGACTTTTGAGGTTGATATCGATATTTGAGCGTTTAAAAAAATGATTGATCTGGCTGATTGCTGGCTCAGGCTCTTCTGTAAAGCCTGCTTGTGTGCAGACTCACCTCCCCGTCCTCTGCAGCTCCGGTCCGGTGTGATGCTCCATCTCCTTGATGACGTCAGAGCCGTGGGCGGAGCCGTTAAGGACAGACGGCATCTTCCTCTTCTCCTGCAGAGAGGCAGAGCTGAACTCAGGACGGACAGGACAGAACTGTGTTTTCAGACATGCTAGCAGTGTAGCTGTAAGGATGTCAGTCCATCCAAGAGTTTGGCTCAGAGTGGAATATCTTAAATATGACATATTTTGTATTTTTGTATATATTTTCTAATGGATTATACTGCTTAAAGTTATTTGTTATTTTGTTTTCTTGTGTAAAACAGAATTATCAAATATGTAATTTAGTTTTGGTTATAATGAACTTTAACATGCATGCCGATAAAGCTTATTTGAATATTTGAATTTCATCTCAACAATTATTGGAGGAATTTCAAGAACTTTGGTGATTCTCTGGAATTGGGACACAGCGTTAAATCTTCTTCATTTAATATCACAGCTCATCGTCCTGCAAGGATGCAGGTTCGGGCCTCGTACTGCAGGACTGGTGGTCTCACCTGAGACGGGACACTCTTTGGGGGTTCGATGCGGATGCTGGGGTCCCATTCACCTGGAGGAAGCACAGTCACTTGATCCAGGAACTCATCGATCCCCGACAGCAGGTCATTCCTGTCCTTCGCCTTGTAGGCAACATCGTGGAAAATCTACCAGAGAGAAAGAGAAAGTTTGTCTGATAAACAAAGCAGACAGGAATGAAGCTGCTGCTCTTTTGACTGGAGAGTTAAGTTTGATCATTGTTAGATCAAAAACGACTGTAGTTAAACTTATAAAACCTACAGTAGATTAACAAGTAGACTCCAAGTGTGGTGGTTTTTGATGTAGACCTGGTCTAATGCTGGATGGTTTGGATGTCAAGTTGCTCTTTTCTTGTTAAAAAAATAAAAATAATAAAAAGGTTTTACAAATCTTAAAACTGTTTAAAACAGTTCAGGTGTTAATATAACTTTGATAAATAAAATAAAGGTTCCACAAACCTGAAACTGTGCTTTAAACAGTATTAAAACACCTTTTCAGAACTAAACATGGAGGAAACACTGAGAATTCGTTGCTTAATATTAATATTTAAATTTCCCGTAACTTTCACATTAACATCTGAATGGGAAGTTATGGGGTCTCAGTTTTCTCCCTCGATTGTGGTTTAAATGATTTGTTCTGTCGTCTCACCTCGTCCGTCATCAGAGTGGCGATGGAGCGTCCGATCTCGTGGTACTGCGGACCTTTTCCAAACGGTCCCAGCAGCAGGAAGAGGAACCTGCACGGACAGGAAGAGAGTCAGAAATACAACCGCACAAATCTGACCCAGCGGTGTGTGTGTGTGTGTGTGTGTGTGTGTGTTACCTGGTTGGCACGGGGACCTCTGTGAGGCCGGTCAGCAGCACGGCGGGGGCGAGACGAATGAAGGCGATGATTGGCCGCTCCAGGAAGTCGACTTCACCAACCAGCACGTTAGAGGCTTCAGCACCGGGAGGAATCTTCTTCATGAAGTTCATATCCACCTAAAACACACACACACACACACAGTGATGAAAACTGCAGCCTCTAGAGGGCGCTAGCAGCACTTCAGAGCCTCCTCCTCCTCCTCCTCCTCCTCCTCCTCCTCCTCCTCCTCCTCCTCCTCCTCCTCCTCCTCCTCCTCCTCCTCCTCCTCCTCCTCCTCCTCCTCCTCCTCCTCCTCCTCCTCCTCCTCCTCCTCCTCCTCCTCCTCCTCCTCCTCCTCCTCCTCCTCCTCCTCCTCCTCCTCCTCCCTGAACAGAGCAGATGAACTCAGACCAAACTCACTCTGATTTATTCAGAACAGAAACCTTCTGCTTCATTACTGACCTGCCATTGTCAGACAGGGGATGTGTCACATTAGCGGCTTCATCTATATTAAAGTAACAGCTTTTTGTCATTCAGACATAACAAGACATTTATGGAAAGACTTAAAGATGTTGTGATCAGGAGGAAGAAGACAGTTGCTTGTTCTTTCTCAGGCTGCATCTCTGATGGATTTTAACACTTATTTTGCTGCTCAAGTCTTAACGAATGAGAATCGCTCCTCACACTGACTCCACTGATACATTTTCACATGCATGAACACTGAATATTAATTTATTCATCCATGTAGTTGTTGAAAATGTAAAACATGGGGAGCGACACAGTTATCTGTCATTTATCAATAGAGATGTTGATGCATCACTAATATTCACATGAAATGATGACGGTGAACAAACATTTTCACATCAAACACTGGAACAGCACGACTGATGGAGTCAGAATCAGCGAGGTTTAAACACTTCAACAACATCACGAACAGTGATAATAGGATCCATGCACATGGAAACAGCGCACCACCACAAGTCACAACACACGCCACTGATTGGTCGACAGCGGGTGATTGACAGGTGAAGAGACTTACAGCGGGCTTTCTGCCGGCCGCTCGCAGCAAACAAACGCAGTCGCAGTCCTGCTGAGAAACAAACCGTTTATCCTCCAGAATACAGACAGTTTCTGATTGGATCTTTCAGGTTCACACTGAGTAATAAGTCACATGACTGACAGCAGCGTGTTTATTGGACAGTTAGTTTTCTTGTGCACACGCTTCAGTCCGTGTTCAGAGTGACATCAGCACTGCATGAAAAACATCCTCCACAAAACGACACGACACACTGAGTTTATCTGCTTATCTGTTTATTTTTCCAATTAATCTATTAATTATTTTGTTTATAAAATGGTAAATGGATTGTATTCATAAAGTGCTTTTCTACCCACAAAGTGCACACACGGCCAATCGGGAGCAATCAGGGTTCAGTGTCTTACTAAAGGACACTTCGACAACAACTTTGAGCCGCCAACACCAAGGTGACCTCGTGAATGTCTTGTTTTGTCCAACAAATAATCTAAAACTCAAAGATAGTCAGTTTACTAAAATGCAACAAGAAAACACAGCAATTACTCACATTTGGCTGGATCAAGAGAACTTTTGGTGTTTTTGCTTAAATTACTTAAAGAATAAGTAAATGCTCAAATTCAGCAGAGTGGGTAACAAACATGTGTATGAGGTGTATAAGGGGGTCGAGGGGACACAGAGACACTGTCTGACCAGCAGTATGAATAGAAACGTGTATTTTCACAGTGTTGGTGCACATGAGCAGCTGCTGTCTGACTCTGTGTCTCTGTTGGAAAGACAGAGTCTGGTCGAGTTTTGACAGTCACTAGAAACATTTTTAAGGCCATTTAAAAAGAGTTTCTGTGAGGGTGTCTGTGTGGTAGCTGAAGCCCAGCAGTTTATGATGAAGTTAAGGTTATCGTTTGTCAGCGCTGAATATTACACAGTTACTGGAGGCCCATGTGTTGTGTTTACTGCCACAGAAAAGGAATAAATTGTTCTCTTGTTCACGTCTGACGGCGTCTCTCAGCCGTAAGCTTGAGAACATTAGCAGCTACGTTACAGACACAGAGGTCTTCTATCCACAGTTTATTGGTTTATTTAGCAGGGAGCATACAGATGAACACTGTTACATACAGACAAGCAATGCAACAGATGTAAAGTATTTAGGGAGTCTAGCTGAAACTAATTTGCAGCCCCTGTCTGCACATTAGTTAGTGGCCAACAGGACTCACCTCATACTGAGAACTGTTACTCTTCTGTCAAAGTAACAGTGCAAAAGCCTCTCAAAAGGGTTAATAATGAGTGGAAAACATCAGTTATTAAAACTGTTGGCTATCTGTTTGTTTTTAATTGTTTTCCATGTTCTTGTACACACACACACAAATTAACGGCTTCTGCTCATTTCAACCTTTAGGTGGCACATTGAGCCTGATTATTTCAGGTAAATACATTTAACAGCACATTAAAAGTTGACAAAATGACAAGTATTGTTTTGTTCAATCAAGTTATAAATAAAAGTGTATCTTTATATTATTATGATGATTATTATTACTCCAAATACTTTTGGAGTGTAATTACTCTTTAAAACAATTAATCGATTATCAAGATAGTTGCAGACTCATTTTTTTTTATGATATTATTAATCAATTAATCATTTCAGCTTTAATTATGTTTGCATTAAGTAAAGTCACATTTCCTGGTAGATGACTTGATAATCTGAACGGTGTATTTCTCCTGTTCACCTGGTGATGAGGAGAATAAAATAATAAATAAACATAAATAAATAATAAAATGACTTTACTGAGTTGTCTCAGAGTGTTATAAACCTGACTTCCTGGATGCTTGATAAAACTTGTGTTATTACCTTGCTGAAGTCCACGGTGCTGTTTTCCCGGCTGCCTCCGTTGATGCGACCATCACTGTTTTTGCTGTTGTCGAGGTTTCCTGGAGCCGACTGAGGAGACGCCAGCAGACCTGCTCACACAGAAAGTTCAGTTTATACAGCAGGAAACAGATCAGAGACCGAATCACCTGTCAAACAGCCCAGAATTACTGCCGTCAGGTGACAGGGAGCTCAAGAAGACTGCTTCAAAGAGTTTTACTGTCTATCTGTCACAATCTGCTGAAATATTTCATGTTTCACTTTTACAAAAGATGAAGACTTCAAGGATGAAGACTCTCTTAGTATCTAAGGGAAAGTCTAAAACATCATCAAAAAAAACAGGAAAAGGAAGCTGCTTATAATTTTTACACTGAGTTGAGATACATTAAATTCTAAATATGTGTTCAGATACGACAAAAGTCAATTTAATCACATTTGACTGCTGAAGTGTTTATTGGCCACAAGCATTAATGAACAAGTTCCCCAATTCTCAGGACAGTTATAACAAATGTTAGCGTCTGCTGGTATCACCATCATCACCACGAGTCCCACAGCCTTTCTGCTCTGCTGCTTTTTTTTTTACTCATGCTGAAAAACTTTTCAACTCCAGAGGAAAGTCTATATTTAACTACATGATCTGCTGTAAAAATGTGTCTTGTTATCCAAATTGAAGGTCTAAGGATAGACAGTGTTATTTTTGTTTAATTCTGGGCTATAAAACAAAATTCACGTGATGGCCACCACACTCACATGAGGACTTTATGTTTGGTTGCTCCTGCACACACACGCCTTTGGATCTGCAGCAGAGGCACAATAATCTGTCCTGCTGCAGCTTTATAAGATTCAGCAGCTGATTTTCTGATAACTGTTCCTGCGTGTCAGACTGCTGCTCAGGCTGATTTAACCCACATGACTGCTGAACTTCAACCTGAGAAACACACGAGACCAGGAGAGCCACGTGTTCCTGTTCCTAACACACACACACACACACACACACACACACACACACACACACTTAAAACATGACATCACAGCCTCCCATCAGCCTCGTGTCCTGTTACACTCTGGATATCTAAACCTGATGTTAAATGTCACTGTGAGCACAAACACTCACCCTGTTTGACTTTAACCTAAATTTAAAGTCTTTAAACATAGAAATGATTCGTCTCACTCTGACTGTATCACATGTTGAATATATTCTACTGATCAATGTTGGTCCAAACAGCATGAAATTAAGTTATTTAAAGGACGGTTCACAATTTTTCCAAGCTTGTCTTAAACCAACAGTCAGGAGCCCAAATGAAGAGTGAAACCTGTTTTTCTTGCTGTAATCATTCCTCCTGTTCATACTGACCATTAGAAGATCCCTTCATAATGCACTTACAATGGAAGTGATGGAGGACAAAATCCACAGTCCTCCTTCTGTGCAAACATGGATTTCAAAGTTTATCTGAAGCTAATATGAAGCTTCAGCGTCCAAATGAGTCAAATCAAGTAGATATCTTTCAACGTTACAGTCTTTTTAGTGCCAAAGTTCCTCTTTTTGTTACTATACTTCCACCACAGCTCAACAGGGAAACACTGTCCGAGGAAACACAAAGAGGGAATTTGATGCTAAAAAGACTGTAAATGTGGCAGATATCCACTTGATATGACTAACTCAGACTGCTGAAGCCTCATATAAGCTTCACATCTACTTTTAAATGACTGTGTGGACACACTGTGGATTTTGGCCTCCATCACTTCCATTAAAGCACATTTGAAGGGGATCTTTTAATATCCAGTATGAACAGGAGGAATGATTACAGCGAGGAAAACCTCTTTCACTGCTCATATGGACACCTGACTGCTGTTTAACACACTGGGAACACTGGGAACTGTCCTTTAAGGAAAAGATGGAAACACTGGAAGTTACTTCAGGTGTAACTATCAAAAAAAAAAAAATCAAATTTTTCAGATTTTTGTACAGACATTTTCAAAAATGTTTGAAGGAAAACATCGTTATTATGATTGATTTAGTTAAACAAATTAATAAATAAAAGATATTCTAGTTCCAAGAAAATCCCCCAAACTTGACGCCGATTATTTCCATTTACAGTTGAAGATTTTCTATTTATACTTTCAAATTCAGCATTTCCATTTCAGGTTTTTTTAATTTGCCTTTTTTTTTTTTTTTTTTTAAACGAGGTCTGTTTGTGATGTCAGTGTGCGATTCACCAATCAGTCTTTTCATTTTCCATCTTCTGTAAATGATCCTGGAGGTGTTGTTGTGTATCAGCAGCATCAGCATGTTGCTGCTCTGTTAGTCGTCACACTGACTGACTGCTTACTGATTATTTGGACTTTAAAGTCAGCTTTTTAAAAACCCGTCAGCTTCAGCACATAACTCAGTAACGAGGTGTCAGCAGTCAGATGATGATGTGTCAGCTTTGGTCGACACCTTTATTCCCCTCTACAGATCATTGATCAGGAGCAGAGAAACTATAAGTTATATATTAGGGATGCACAATATATTGATGGCCAATAAGTAAGAAAATGTAATTATTGTTATTGTTCTAATAATTAAAATTAATTTTCAGCAGATAATTACATCTGAAAATACGGAGCCTTGGCTGCGGAGCCTGAAACCTGTTTGAAAAAGGAACATCTCTGCTCTGTTGGTGCAAGAAAATCTGCCAACAAGCGTGATGTTAGTAAGTCTACATATTAAATAAATAAGCTTAAGTTGTTACAATACGTTTACAATGAATAAATACATGTATTCTTTATTGTGGGGATGGTAAAGGCTCTAAACATTGGTGTGGTAAAACAGAAAAATAATAAAAAAGGTACAAATGCAAAAGTCCTGCATTCACAATAACAATGTTATCATTTCATATCTCTCGAAGAAGAAAAGACAGAAGTAGTAGCAGAAGCAGAAGTAGTACAAGAGAGAAAGAAATAAAGAAAAAGAAAGAAAGAAGTTGTAGTGGTAGTAGAAGTAGAAGCAGCAGACAAAGAAGAATATACTGTATGTGATCACAGAAGCAAAGCAGCAGGCGTCGTGTGTTTCAGTGTATAAATTACACCCTCAGCTCTGGTTACACACTAAGTTCTTTCCGCTGATGAACGACGTCGGTCAGAAACATAAAACAGTGACGTTAGTCTGCAGCGAACACTCAGCACATCAGTCCTGTTGTGATGTCACAGCAGGTGAAGACGAGCGGTCAACATGCAGACACATATTTGCCTGTGTGACTGTGAGGAAACAGCAGATCCAGATGGGAGAAGTCCTTCTGTATGTCCTCCATCTTCGACACCTCCTCTTCCTCCTTCTCCTCTTCCTCCTCAGGGGGGTGAACCACCACATGGGGGATCCCAGCTCCGTCCCCCGGCTCCCCCAGAGCAGAGCAGCACCGTGGAGCGCCGGAGGAGGCGTGGCCTGAGGAGGGAGCAGTGAGGAGGCAGGAGGGGGTGGGGCTGTGTGGGTGGGACTCCGAGAGGTGACGGGACAGAGTGGGAGTGGTTTGAGGCGAGGAGGCGGGGCTAGGGAGGAGGTGTTCCAGCCGGTCGGAGATACGAGGGGACAAAGGAGGAGTGGAAGTGTAACACGAGGTGATGGAGGAGCTACGGAAGAGGGAGAGACTAGAGGAGGACAGACCCTCCCCTGAAGAAGAAGTGAAAGAGGAGAAGAAAGGAAGAAAAAAGAAGGAAGGAGAAGAAAAAGAAGAAAAAGGAGGAGGAGGAAGAGGAGGAGGAGAAAGAAGAGCGAAGAAAAAAGATGAAAGAAGAAGAAAAAGAAAGGAGGAGAAGAAAAAGGAAAAGGAGGAGGAGGGGAGGAGAAAAAGAAGAATGAGTTTGAGGGGAGAAACATCAGCAGGACGACTGAACGATGCTCATGCTGGTTTTTAAAGTCTGCGTGCAAACTGGAACACCAGGAGATCATTCAGATATTGATCCAGCTGAGGAGATCACTGATTGATCAGTCGCTCTGATCATACTGAACAGTCTGATATTTACTAGAATCTGACACAAACACCTGCATGACTGATATTAGCTTATTACACATTTAACTGCATCCTACTGAAGAGCTTTAAGGCTGCAAGTAAAAAGAAAAAACGCTTCATAGAAACTCTGTTAACAACAACAACAACAACAACTTGCACTCTTAGATTACAGAAAGGGAAGAATTTCAATACTACTAAAAACTGAACTTAACTGTCATCACACACACACACACACACACACACACACACACACACACACACACACACACACACACACACACACACACACGCTCTCTGCAGACTGACCTGCAGGTTTCAACATGACGGAGCTTCAGGTTACATCAGCTCACACTGCAGAATTAAAGCATTCCTCGCTCACTCACAAACAGGATTTATGTGTCCGGATATTAAAAATCTGACTTATCACATGGTATTAGTTGGTTATTAGCTTGCTGACTCAGCAGGTGGGTTCAGGTTAGTGCTGACCGGCAGGAAACAGACCAAACTACCGCTGACAACAACAAGCTTCCAAGTAAATATTCAACATTATTTAATAACTACTGCTTTTGCACAACTACTCATCACAGCCGGGTGACAAACAAGCAGCGTTCACTGAGGCCACTCAGGTGTTTGGTTTAGTGGAATAAAACCGTGCAGCAGCAGCAGCAGCAGAGGACTCTATTTTAGAAAAAATCTAATTTATAAAAATAATAAACCAGCAACAACAAAATAATCACCACCTGTCACACTGAAGAGACAAACTCAAATCACAGACCTCCATCAACAGTCAGTCAAGAAAACACAACCTTTATGGAGCTCGTTACCATGCCGACACAATGCCATGCACCAATCAAAGACCCATCATCTGATCACTCTGTTACCAATCAGGATGATTAACTCCTGATCTGACAACAGATGACTGAAAGGAAAAACTTGAAATCCAGCAGTGGAAAGTAACTAAGTACATTTACCCAAGTACTGTACTTAAGTATAATTTTGAAGTACTTGTACTTTACTTGAGTATTTCCATGTGATGCTGCTTTATACTTCCACTCCACTACATTTCAGAGGGAAATATTGTACTTTCTACTCCACTACATTTATTTGACAGCTTTAGTTACTTTTCAGATGAAGATTTGACACAATGGATAATATAACAAGCTTTTAAAATACAACACATTGTTAAAGATGAAACCAGTGGTTTCCAACCTTTTTGGCTTTTGACGTCTTACAAAAAGCAGTGTGTAGTCGGGGTCACATTTCAGATGTCTATGAGTTGTTAACAGCTCCACCAAATAGTGATTTTTCCCTCTAAACTTCTCACATGGTTTCATTTCAATAAATGTTCAAATGATCCAATATTTCAGCAAAAATCAAAGATTAGAGAAAAAGTCCAAAAAGTGAAAACAGATTTGTGTATCAGAACTTTGTTTTTTCTTCTTTCCTCTCCCATTAATCATCTCACGACCCCTCAGATTTATCTGCTGACCCTTTGGAGGGGCCCCACCCCTAGGTTGGGAACCACTGGACGAAAAACCTTTTTTGGAATTTGTTAATCATTTTGAATTGCATTGTTAGAAAAATTATGAACTATGAATTGTATTCTGTATCAATAATAAGTGTCTAAATTAAATATATGTTCAATTGTTTGCGTCCAAATATCTTATATCATAACTCTTCAATAATTAATTTATTGATTTGTGTTTTAAAGCTTGAACTGTCTAGTCTTATTCAGAAAGTCACTTCTCTCTGTCATACTTCAACAGATAGAACTGTATAATCCCAAGGTCACAATGTGTCAAAACGCAGATTTACTAGAAGGATTAATTAATAGTAGAATGACATCATCCACCAGGGAGTTTAAGGACCACACCCAGGTGGATGCTGTAAAAGGTAAATAAAACAGAGAATGAGAGTGCTGCGGCCTCACCGTTGCGTTCCAGTAAATGTGGGTCGGAGTGTTTCTTGCCAATGTCTGCGAAGGATCGGACCAGCGGGATGCGGTTGCTCAGCTTCTTCTCGTTCTGGTGGTGATGACGCCTCAGCATGGCCTCCCGCACCTTGTCTTGAACGCCCTCCTCCATCTGACCTGACGCCAGCATGCTGTCAATCACCATGTCTGCAAGTGAAGGGAATCACACCAACACTGTACGCACATTTTACATCACTGCAGTCACAACTTTCAATCTGGATTTCAGACCACCCAAAGTACTGAGACCTGGTCCTAAGTAAAGTAAAGTAAAGTAAAGTATGGTGCGTTCAAGAAACACCTGAAAACTCAGCTCTTCCATGAACAAATCAACACTTGAGCCACTTTAACCTTTTAGCACTTTGTTGATTGTTGCACTTCTTTCTTGCTGTTTTTTGTATTTCTTATGCACTTGTCTACTTCCAGTTGTTTCTTACTTCAATAATTACAGTATTCATATTAAATATATATAGTACATATTCTCATTGCACTTCTATCTGGTCAGCTGCTTGAGAATTTGTACTTTGGCTCTTTCTCAGTCACTGTCCTCTAACACTTGATTGTCTCGCTTCATTTGTAAGTCGCTTTGGATAAAAGAGTGAAAAACTGTAAATGTAAAATGTTCAAGTCTCAAATTAGGAGCCTTTTTTTTTTTTAACTGGCAACTTTGTATCTGAGCAAAACCAACGTGACACGTGGAGTTCCCCAAGGCTCAATCCTTGGGCCTGCTTTATTCAATTATGCAAAATTATTAAGCAAAACAAAAAAATTTGTATATAAGAGTCAAGCTTATATATGAAAGGACAGGGTTTCTTCAGGAAACAGCTTATCAATACCAGGTGGCATCATCAGTCTAGATCATGCAGCTGATCAAACAGCTGGCACACCTGGTATGTATAAGATGTTTCCTGCCACCTCCACTTGTTACTGTTGATGGTTTTAAAGTAAAACTGACTCATCATGCCTCTGTCTGTACTGCTGCTGGTCTATAAAGCTGTCAGTGGTTCAGGACCAGAATACACATTTGACCGTCTTTTACCACATGCTGACCTGCGATCTCTTCGATGGTGTTGGCTCTCATGTCGAGCAGCACAGTGCCATTCATGATGCAAGAGCGCAGCTCAAACAGGCTGTGCAGGGACAACGTGGCCACGTACGGTTTACTCCACCGCTCACCGCCGTCCTCCACATCCTCCTCAAACTTCAGCCACCTGAACACAAAAACAAATTTAACTTAACATACTAGTGCATCGTTGTATAAAGCATTTGTCCAAGACTGTACAAATATAACTTGTCATAATCAGACATTTCCAGTCCCTGAAGAATTCTGTTAGTGTAGTCATGTAATAAACTCAATTCCAGATCGAAGAAATCATATATTTGGGCAAAAAAATAATTAGACGACCCTGATTATAAAACAGTAAATACTTCCATTAAAGCAGAACATAAATCCCACATGTGTGTAGCTTGTCTATCAGTCACATACTCACACTCAAAAGTAAACATTATTTTTGGCAGTTAGCATTTTTAGGAATCACAAAATAAAGAGCTAACAAGTCCGTGCAGATCCTGTTCAGCTGTCCAAGTGTTATAATGACTCAAAATATCAAAACTTATCTACTGGATTTATAAGGACAGTTGTTCAAGAGCTGAGTTATAAATCCTGATTAAAAAAAAGCTTATCCTGCACAATGAAAGCAAAGTGAAGTGTTATTATAAATAAAGTGGTGTGTGGTGTTATTTTAAACATATGAAATGGCGTAAAGATCATCCTGGATCAAACTGAAAAAACTGTGGAGCATTATTCTAAATAAAAAGAATTATAAGATAAAAATAATGTTTGGAGGGATTTACAAAGCAAAGAATAAACTCTGTTTGTATGTAATAAAATATGGAGTGTGTCCTCGCCTGGCGGTCTCCTTCCACTCCTGCATGTCTCCGTCTCTGAAGGCGAGCTCGTCCAGCTCGGTGAACAGGTCGTGGGGGATGTGCTCCTCATCATCGTCCTCCGTCCCGAGGATGAACTGGACTCTTTGAGACGGCGTGTCTGCGGCGACACAGCGACAAACTCTTCATCGTATCATCAGTTCATGATATTAACGTGACGTGTGAATGTGTGTAAACACTGTGACGAACCGTATGTGGGCGACTCCCGTCCGTCCTCCCGGTCCGAGCGGTCCCGTCGTTTCCGGTGGTGTCGGTGTCCTCTGTGACGGTGCCGCCGCCGGCTCTGTCGACCCAGAGGGACGTGAACGCCGACGTACACCGCCCTGTGACCTGATGGAGGAAATACAGTCACAACACAAACAGGAGCCCCAACCCATCAGAAACCCTCTGATCTTAATTATCATTACATTAAGGTAATAAGGCAGGCTGAGTCAGCGGCTTCTTTTAAAGATATGTTTGATGGTCCACCGGCCCAGCAGGATTTGTCCCAGTATACCTGATGGCCAGTACTGGCTGGAACCTGCTGTTGCGACTGTATAACGGTGGATAAATTGTTTTGAGCGTCACACAACCCCCCCCCCCCCCCACTGCAGGTTTGTGTGTTTTTATCTGTGATTCTATGTGAAGCACTTTGTAACTTTGTTTTGATAAGTGCTTTTTAAATAAAATAAATTACTTTACATTCATTTGGCAGACGCTTTTGTCCAAAGTGACTTATAATGAGCCTCTCTGCTGCACCGTCAGCTCCGGGGAAACATCGCTGTCCAACACGCTGAGCGGACGCAGGGTTTCTGAGGTGAAAGTTATTTTCTTTGCACCAGAGTTGTTTTAAGTTTGTTACTGCTGGAGTTCGCTGCTCCGCTAACGTTAGTCTCTGAGTGACGGCGTAGAAATTATTCACAATATACTTCACATTCACCTCACAAAGGTAATTATTTAGTCATTAAATTTAAAAAAAATGTGCCCAATCACTGCCTTTTAACTGTAGCGTGTGCGCGCTGTAGACTGTGCAGGTGCTGCACTGACCTCACAGTTCAGCCCCTAATATACAGTACACACACAAATAGTAATATTCCTGCTTCTACTGATACAAATAAATACAAATGAAAAATCATGGAAGAACTTAAAAAAAGAGCAGAGAAAATGAGTGTTAATAGATTGTTTGTTCTGCTGCTTATTATACGTGTTCATGTTGAAAAATGTCCACAGCTGACTGACTCCTGTAAACATGACAATAAATACAGGCTGAATTATCTTTGTTACTTTCTGTTTGACTGTAAATACAGACAGAAGTGTGTGTGTGTGTGTGTGTGTGTGTGTGTGTGAGGACTCACTCTCCAGCTCTTCCTTCTCAAAGTTAGTGTAGAGGGTGGAGCTGGTCTTCCCGCGGTCCAACACCGCCTCCTCATCGTTCCCCTGCAGCACACATGCAAACACAAAGGGGAAATCAATCAGTAAGATAAGGGTGTTTTAATTTGACACAAAGCAGCTCTCACACACACTAAACTAATATTTATTCATTGATCAGCTGACTGACCCCACACACACACACACACACACACACACACACACACACACACACACACACACACACACACCACTATGCTGCTCGTTCATGGTTCTGGACAGAAACTCAAACAGAAACTTGGAGCAGCACATTTTCAAGTAGATATTGTTTTTCGGATTTTACATGAAGTGTCTCAGATACTTTAACAATTATTCTAAGACGGCAGGAAGTTCAGTCACTTTAATCTTCATAGATTTCAGTTTAAGGCGGGTCAGGATCACTTTCTGCTTGTGCCATAGAACAGATCATTTCTTTTTGGATATGTACGATAATATTCTAAAAACATTATTAATTGTTTGTATGATTCAGTTCTCTGGAGATAAGTCCAGGAGTTTATCCTTCTGTCTCTAATAAAGTATAAAAGGATGATAGCAGACACGTTGCAGAGACTATTAGGGCTGCAACTAACGATTATTTTCATTTTTTATTAATTTGTCGACTATTTTCTTGATTAATCGATTAGTTGTTTGGTCCATAAAATGTCAGAAAATGGTGAAAAATGTGGATCAGTGTTTCCCAAAGCTGACGTCCTCACGTCTTGTTTTGTTCACAACACAAAGATATTCAGTTTACTGTCATAGAGACTAAAGAAACCAGAAAATATTCACATTTAACAAGCTGAAGAAGTTTTTCTTAAAAAAAAAAAACTATTAATCAATTATCAAAATAGTTGCCAATTAATTCAACAGTTGGCAACTAATCTATTAATTGACTAATCGTTGCAGCTCTAGCGGCCACTTGCCAACAAAATACCAAACATAATTACATTAAAAACATGATTTGTTCATTTACTTATAGAACTGTTGGTCACTTTTCTGTTTTAAACATCATGGAATATAAATCCTGCAGTTGGCACTGCGAGGCAACTTCTAGTTAAACAGATGAAAATGTGCACAGTTCAATGAGCTTTCTATCTTTTTTGTTGTTGTTTGTTGCAGTTACACAAATAACAGCAGCTCCAGCTGTTTGTTCCTCACCTACAGCTCAATACCAGCACATTCATTTATAACAGCTGTCTGGTTATACTGTCCAGCCCCATAAGAATCGAGTTCTCAGTGGCCGTGGTATAAAGTTTAGAAAATATATGAGAATATGAATAAAACAAACCAAAACACACAAACTTAACAGACAGAATCACACTCTGAGGTTTTTCTTTACTTCTGTCACACACACACACACACACACACACACACACACACACACACACACACACACACACAGGCTCCGTCCACAGCTGAGGGGATCGCCGTGACTCAAACTGATGTCAACAGGAAGTACTGAGACATCAGGACTGCTGTAGATTTGATATCCATTTAGTGTAAACAGCTTCCTGCATTATCATTTTATTCATGTCATGTTATAACTTTGTTTCCTCTTTTTGTTCTTATACATGTTTATATGTTAATGAGTTTTGAATTTGAATGTTTTTTTCCATAAAGTTAAAAAAAAACATCACAACAAACACGCAGAGTGAAAATGATCTGAGAGTGTGTTTCTATCCAGATGTGAGTCGACTGCAGGTCACACACACACACACACACACGCACACGCAACACTGCAGTATTGGCATGTGTCAGACAGGAAGTGCAGCTCCACGCTGGTTGGTTATAACTCTGCTGTGACACTGAACTTAAAGCCTGCTGTGTGTTTGTACAGCAGCACGCTGTCTGTCAGCATGCTGCTGTACACACACACACACACACACACACACACACACACACACACACACACACACACACACACACACACACACACACACACACACACACACACACACACACACACACACACACACACACACACACACACACACACACTGTGTAAAGTCTCATGATACAGTTTAATCTGTGACATTTAACATGTTGGATTTTTCAGCTGGTTGTGATTCAGGATGAAATCAGACGTCAGGAGACTTTCCACAATTAATCACAATTAATATTTAACAAAGTTACATTTTCTCCTCAACACTGTCTAAAATTTTAGTCATAAGTTCTAAAGCTCAGAGAGAGAAAATGCTCAGACATTTTTAAGGCTCATGTGGGGTTTGTCACCAAATCTGCTTTTTACCAGCTCAAAGATATCAGTATGTGCTGACGTCTTTTTTGTCTATAACGTGTCAGAAAACAGTGAAAAATGCTCATTATAATTTTAACAGCCCATTATGACGCCTTCAAATATCTTTAATCTGACAACAAAATCTTCAAAAAGATCTTCAGTTTCCTGTCATATATGACACACAAGCAGCAAATCCTCACATTTCAGAACATCAATTTTTTGTTTTTGCTTTTAAAAAAAAAACACCAAAACTAACTAAACAATTTATTATCAAAATAGCTGCTCATTAATTTTCTGTCAGCTAATCATTGCAGCTCTATAAATTCCAACAAAATGAATGTCTGACAGTGATCACATGTGATCAAACTGATTTGCAGTGCTGGAAAGTAACTAAGTACATTTACTCAAGTACTGTACTTTAGCACAATTTTGAGGTACTTGTACTTTACTTGAGTATTTCCATGTGATGCTACTTTATACTTCCACTCCACTACATTTCAGAGGGAAATATTGTACTTTCTACTCCACTACATTTATTTGACAGCTTTAGTTACTTTTCAGATGAAGATTTGACACAATGGATAATATAACAAGCTTTTAAAATACAACACATTGTTAAAGATGAAACCAGTGGTTTCCAACCTTTTTGGCTTTTGACGTCTTACAAAAAGCAGTGTGTAGTCGGGGTCACATTTCAGATGTCTATGAGTTGTTAACAGCTCCACCAAATAGTGATTTTTCCCTCTAAACTTCTCACATGGTTTCATTTCAATAAATGTTCAAATGATCCAATATTTCAGCAAAAATCAAAGATTAGAGAAAAAGTCCAAAAAGTGAAAACAGATTTGTGTATCAGAACTTTGTTTTTTCTTCTTTCCTCTCCCATTAATCATCTCACGACCCCTCAGATTTATCTGCTGACCCTTTGGAGGGGCCCCACCCCTAGGTTGGGAACCACTGGACTAAACTAGCTAACTGTATATAAAGTAGTTGAAACTAGCTCCACCTCCAGCAGCTACAACAGTAACATGCTGCTTACACACTGATGCTTCAGTATTAATAATCTAATGATGTCATATATAATAATATATCAGTCAGAGGGACCAAACCACTACTTTTACTGCAATACTTTAACTACATCAAGCTCATAATACTTATGTACTTTTACTGCAATACTTTAACTACATCAAGCTCATAATACTTATGTACTTTTACTGCAATACTTTAACTACATCAAGCTCATAATACTTATGTACTTTTACTGCAATACTTTAACTACATCAAGCTCATAATACTTATGTACTTTTACTGCAATACTTTAACTACATCAAGCTCATAATACTTATGTACTTTTACTGCAATACTTTAACTACATCAAGCTCATAATACTTATGTACTTTTACTGCAATACTTTAACTACATCAAGCTCATAATACTTATGTACTTTTACTGTAGTAGGATTAGTAGGACTTTTACTTGTAATGGAGTATTTTTACATTGCTGTATTGGTACTTGTACTGCAGTAAAGGATCTGAGTACTTCTTCCACCTCTGGATGTCTGAGGACCTTCCCACAGAGTACAGCAGGGGGTACCAGCAGCCTTCAGCTCCTCTCTCTCTCACTCTGACATGATGCACCGCCGGACGCATTCTGACGATGTCGTGAAAGTGTAGATGGCTGAAGTGTTGTCCAGGTCCAAATAAGCTGCGAGTACCTCCGAGCAGAGCGGAGTGACAGATCCATCCGGCTCATTGGGGTTAAATATAGATTTCACACTCTGATGGACACAGAGCTCAGGGGATCGCTCCCTTCCTGTCATCACAGAGCCTGTTATCATACGACCAAACGCAACAGGAAGTAGAGATATGTGGCTGCTTCTGCTTCAGTCCAGAGTTCAGCTCTTAAATATTCAGCACTTTACATGCAAAATATGATTCAGTTTTGGAGTTTTTAAAACTTTGCTGGACCTTCGCCCCATTATATTAATCACAACCACGAACAAACCCCAACTTCAACAACTCCTTTATAAGTGAAGCCATGGGTCTGGATGACATTGTAACCATGATGAAATGACAGGATCTGGACCAGGATCAGCACATCAAAGACCTCACCAGGCCTCCTACACGCCTTTGTTTCACCCAGACTTGATTACTGTACTGTTCTGTTTTCTGGGTTTCTGCTCTGCCATGTGCTAGTACTTAACATCTTAGATGGTTCCAAATGCTGCAGCTAGAGTCTCAACTAAAACAAGAAAATTTGACCATATTACATCAATTCTAGCCTCCCTTCATTGGCTTCTCGTCCATGTTAGATCAGACTTTGAGGCGCTCCTGCTGACATCCTTTAAATCTAAACTTAAAACTCATCTTTTCGCCTTAACCTCCAATTAGTAATTCATGACCTCGTACTGCACGACGGGTCGGCCTCAGTCTCAATGAATTTATCAGGGTTTATAAATTAAAAACCTCGTCTGTCCTGCTAACAACATTACCTGCTACTTACATTAGTTGCAGCTCTACACTGGACGTGATTTAATGACAGGAGGAGCAGCTGTAATTATTACTGAACAATGAGCCTCTGACAGAACAAACATCATTCTGATTATTACATTCTTGGAACTTGTTGACTATAAACCAAATGAAATATTTGGTGATGTGTGTTTGTAGTTCACTCTGCAGAAACCTGCAGCAGCAGAAACTGAAACTCACCCTGCAGATTTAAAAACTGCACGAGTGTAAGCAACATTACGCTCAACAGTTACTGCAGCTAAAATATTAATCAATACATATTTAAGAAGCTCTCTGATGCCAAGTAAGACCTGCAGCCTGGACGTGTAGATGCTCATTCACAAAATAAAGACAGTAGTGATCAGATGAAGACATCCAGTTTTAGGCTTTAAAATTTTAAATCCCTCAGAAATCTGAAGATGATTCTGACTTCATTTATGATTTTGCAGCTTCATACATAAAACTGACCTGACTAATAACCAATGTGAAAAATGTGCATTGATTAAACAAATATACACATAAAAATATATATTATTGACATATTTGACTGAATGTTGAGGCAGGATGTTGGTGAATGTGTGTTTGCCTTGATGATGTACATGTGGGTTCAGGTCTGATCTCTTTTCCTCTTTAATCGTCTCTCTTCCTAAAAACCTTTGAAGATAAAGTCAGCAGTTATTACCACAAAACAATGTCTCACTTCTCTCAAACGACACATGCAGTGAAGCCACCACAAGGCCCTGACCACAAACTTCAGACTGAGCATGTTCATTTAAACCCAATAACAGCAGATACATACCAGTGACATCGCTCTGGCCACCCGCTGACTGACAATATCACCCCAAAAGTCTCCCATAGCTGCTCCGTCCAAAACACGGGCGACTGTGTCAAATCAACTCTCCTCAGATTCCAAGAAGTACGCAGTGGAAACAGAAAACGTCCAAAGCAAAAGCAAGTTAACTTCCTTCTTTAAGTAGAGTGTAAAAGATAAAACCAGCAGCTCTTCTGCCTGCAGCTTGGACACAAACGGTCGTGTGTGGATCTGTGAGACGTCTCAGGTTCAGTAAGTAAATACAGACGCTGAGCTGCCAGCAGCCTCGGCTATGATTCAGGTATTTATAGCCGAGCGTGTTGCTTCACTGAGCGCCTGTCAGAGCGACCGGAGGGCCTGGAAGTCTGCAAACACAGCAAGAAAAAAAACTGAAAACACAGGAGGCGGGGCTTCTGCTGAATGTGTCATCATCCACATAACTGAGCAGGAAAAAGACAAACAGAGCAGGTCAGACTGAACTCCTGAACTGACACAGCCTCAACTATTTTATAAGAAACACCCGCTGCTCCTGGATTCACCCAGTGTTTAAAAGTGTTTAAAAGTGTTTAAAAGTGTTTAAAATTATTTTAAATCAGAGCCATTTCTTAACAAATAGTGTATCCATCCACCCAGCAAGAAATAGTTCCAGTCACTGCACCGACCAGGACTGTTCCTGGACACGCCGTCCTCGGCCAGACGCCCACTGACTGACTTTATTTTAAATTGAACTTAACCCAGTTTATGATCCGTGGTGTCATTACATGATTGAGTCTGTCAAACAGCAGCTTTACATGAACACGGTGTTCCAGGAGTAGCGTGTTGTGTGAGTCTGAACACGTTTAAACCCGCAGCTATCACAGCTATCACAGCTATCACAGCTATCACAGCTATCACAGCCATCACAGCCATCACAGCTATCACAGCCATCACAGCTATCACAGCTATCACAGCTCCTCTGGAGACTCTTAACTCACGATTTATATTTCATATTTGTTTTCCTGTTTTATGTTTTGTCCTTTCAAAGTAAACATTAAAAAACTTTTGAGTCCAAGATTTGACATTTTTTGTTTTTCTTTCTGCTTAATAAAACTTTAAGATTATCTCAGGGATTATTATTATTATATTTAGTATGAACTCAGACTTGCTTGGTGGCCTTTATTCTTGGTAATTAACTGAGGTTAATTAGCTTAATTAATTGTTTTGATTTATTTTTTAAGAAAAAATGTCAATTTAAATGTGAATATTTTCTGGTTTATTTAACTGAATGTTTGTTGTGGACTGCTGATCGGGACAAAAGACATTTGAGGGCTTTGGGAAACATTTTATACACCAAACAACTAATTAATGAATTAGTTGCAGCCTCAGAGTCTGTGTGTCAGGTTGGATGAATGTGACTTGCTAAAGGGCACATCAGCAGTAGCAGCAGAAATAATGAACTGAGTGGTTGAAGCTCTCATATTTCTCTGCAAGTGTAGCTTCAGCTGATTTTTGCTTCTGTAAACTATAGTTTCCATTTTGCAACAACAATCCTTCACGTATCCTGCTCTCCTCGTGTGCCTCGCTGTTTAGCTCACATCTTTTCCAGTCAGCTCAGGACTTCTAATGAGAAACAACATATAAACACATGACCAATGAGGTTTTACATTTACTCTTCTGTGTCAGCACACTGGACCACAAACTCCCCTCTGAGTGACTTTATGACGGATAAAGAAACACAGAACTTGAGGATCATAACAGGAACAAGAAACGAACTTCCTCTCTTATCAAAAGTCTGCTGGAGACAAAACCCTGCGACATGCTGCCGTGCACACTAACTGTACTAACAGGCTGCACCGCAGCAGGACTCAGGGTTTAGTTTTTAATTCAGCTGCAAAAAGAGGAAACAGACATTCAGACCGTTCAGTAGATGTAATGTAATATCTGTAGAGCATGTCTAGTCCAGTTTAGATTGTTTGCACAAATAACCTGACAGAGAAAAAAAAACGTATTTAATGTGTGCAGCTGCAGGAGCAGCATGAGGCGCTTCAACAAACAGACAAACTTCAGACTGACTGAAGCTACAGAACTGAAAGTGAACAAAGTGAAGACTGACGGGGGAAGAACAGCAGGTGTCTGACCTCCTGCAGCACGATCACATCAAAGTTAATATAAATAAAAGGTTTGACGTGTATTTGTCTGTCCTGACCTCCAAAACAAGCTGAGCTCTAACTAACAATTATCTTCATTATCGATTCTTTTGGCTCTTATTTTCTCAATTAATCGATTAATCATTTGGTCTAAAATGAAAAACAGAGCTGCAACAATTAGCTGATTAATTGTTTTAAAGGGAAAGTGCCAAAAATCTCCAGAATGTGTTTAAGATTTGCTGCTTTTCTTTGTTTTACATCTTTATAAACTGAATAAACATTTGACATTTTGACGTCTTCTGACATTTGGACCAGTCAACTAATCGATTGAATCGAGAAAATAATCGACAGATTAATCAATAATGAAAATAATTAGTTGCAGCTCTATAATGGAGAAAATGTCATTTTGACCAGATGATGGCGCTCAATGAAGAGTCAGAGGATCAAAGTTATTACAGTTTATCCTGAAGGAAACATCTGATAGTTGTTGAGATATTTCAGTCTGAACCAAAGTGACGAACCGGCCGACAGCCGTGCTGCTAGCATGACCACCAACATGACCGTCACATGTCAAATAAATGTTTCATAAATAATAAAACAGCCTCCTGAAAGCACAGGTCCTTCTGCTGCTAGTTCAACGGCTCATTTTGACCGAAAGATAAAAATCTGTCCAAAAACACTTATGTAAGAGTGAAAACAATCAAGTCACAAATCATTTTTATTAGTCTGCTCTGAGCAGTGAGAACAGATCAGAGCGGGACAATAAAACCATTGATCTGAGGAGGGAAACAGGAAGCAGTGTGTTCTGGGAAACGAGGCCTGGAGCTGCACAGAGTTTGGCTCAGAGGCACTTCAACAGCGAGGTGAGTTTGAACTTTAAACAGAAACTCAGCTGTTCAACATGATGCTGTGGAGGATTTTATGTACATCTTAATTAAGCAACTCACAATTTTCATGACCTATTATTATTATTATTATTATTCTCTATAAATGTCAGAAAACATTTAATAGAACACGTCGCAATTTCTGGAAATACAAATTGATATATTGAATGTCTTGGTTTTTTTTGTTTGTTTGTTTTTTTAAAAGGAAACCAGTAAATCCTCACATTTGAAAAGTTGGAACGAGGGAACTGTTGGCATTTCTGCTGATCGACCAATCAGTTAATTGACTTATTTCAGCCTGAATCTTGATACAGAATGAAACCACCAAGACTGATGAATGTGAGCCGAGGGACAAATGTCAGTTTTTATTTTAGCATGGCTTTAAAAAAAGCTCCGCTATTATAAGAACACACACACACACACACACACACACACGTCGTCAGAATAAAGTCAGATTGGCTCTCAGGACTCCCCAGAGACCTGGGACACGTCCTCCAGTCTCTGCTGTCGCTCCCTTATTAGGAGAACCACAGAGGAAAAACCACATGAAACCACATCTGGACTGCAGCCGCGTTTACTGAACACACCAGGAACTGTGGGAAAATTCACACTGGACAGCACACACACACACACACACACACACACACACAGAGTGTCTGTTATTGACACAAATCAATAACACACACTGTGAGATTAGCTAATCATTAGCCTTTCAACAGCACTAACAACTGTAGATCCCCCCACTCTCTACCCACTGACACACTTTCTTGGGAAAAGATAATAAAAGAAAGAATATATCAGTAACTAAATAATAAATACTGAGGGAGTCATGATTCTCCAAATCCACAAAACATTACACACACACACACACACACACACACACACACACACACACACACACACACACACGGCTGTTATAGGACAGTTTTGTGTTCTTAATAAAAACATTTCAAACAAAATACTGACCATTTAAAGATTCCTTCATATCAATATAAGACGTGAGAGACAAACTCTACAGTCCCTGTTTTATTTAGTTTATCTGAAGATAATATCAGACTTCAGCTGTTCAAATTAGTCCAAAGTTAGACTTCTTAGTACAAAACGTCCTGTTTGTGTTGAGCTGTAGTGGAGAGATCGGAACATTTTTACTGGAAACTGCAAAAACTACATTAAATATTCAATGTTCAGATTGTTGTAAACAAACATCATACTGACATCTTAAAAAACCTCAGAACTTATCAGACATGTTTGCAGTAAAATTTGAACCTTTACATACAGTTCAGGTTCAGTTTGATCAGTAAAAACTAAACACTTTCAGCCTGACTTCTCCTAAAGTGGCTACAATTATTTTTACTTTTTTAAATTTTGTTCCAGGTTAAATTTGACCTGTATTAATTAAACATTTCAAAAATCGCCATCTAAAAATGTCAATTACATTGATTGAAATGATAGAAACTGTAATGTTTTCCTGCTGTAACACAGCAGCATCAGATAGTGTGAATGTTTGTTCTCCATAACAAATAGTGTAAAACCTGAAGGACACACTGTCTCTGCACTCTGAAAGCTTCATTAAGGATTAATCACCCATTTATTGATGACTGATGAGGTATTTATTAATGAATGAAGAATAGATCTGTGGTTCATATTATGAGGGGAGATTGTACTGTGCAGGTTAAATGGGTCCAAATCTGAGACAATACAGACTCTAAAGTTAATGTAACGTCGTCTAGAGGCAGCAGAGTTCATAATATAAAGGAACAAACACTTTGTGCAGGAAATGTATCTGATAACAGATAACAGATAATAGATTAGAGAGGTGGGTAGAAAAACATCAATTTTCATATTATGTTGTGCAACAAAAAGTGCTTTTGTTGCAGAACAAAACAAAGCCTGTGTCAATCCAAGCAGTAAAACTGTGCTACAGAGCAGTGAAATATGACCTGATTGTGTGTCTTTGTTTGAGGAAATAAAGTTTCTCTCTCAGCGTTTGTAAAACTGGAAACAGCCAAGAAAGAAATAAAAAGGAAAAATCCCCCCAAAGCAGCTGCTGATGATGTATGTTTGTATGTTTCATAACAACAGGCTCCCACCCTTTTGTAGGAGGTGCTGAAAAGCATGCTGGGTAGTGTAGGAAATGCAGGGTTTCTGCAGATTCAGCAAGTTGAGTGTAAAACTTTTTAAGACCCCATATTCACCATCAGCCAAAGTATGAAAGACTGGAAAACCAGTGAGGATATGAACTATAATTATTATTATTATTATATCACATCTCTGAGTACTTCCCAGCAGCATATAACAATAATGCTGCTGGGAAATGATGAGACCTGGACTCATTATAAGAGGCCGAAAATGGATAACTGCATTAACCAGGAGCTGCAATGATGAGTTGATTAATTGATTTATCAATCAAAAGAAAATTAATCAGCAACTATTTTGATGATCGGTTAATTGTTTGAATCATTTTTTGCAGGCTGCTGCAGCACAATCAGCTGTTTGACTGTAGTTTACAGATGAAGAACGTCTGACAGCCGCAAACATACAAAACAACTTAAAGCTAATGTTACTGTCCACAGAAAGAGACGATATTCACCTTTAAACACCTTTAGACACCCTGAGATCACTGACTGTTCATTACAACTTCCATCAACATTCAGACATCATCTCTCTGATGTGTTATTTACTGCGTCCAGCTGTTCACACAGTCCAGCTGTTGTCATCAGCAGCGTCTTTGTGTTTCTGTTGTCAGGGCGACCACAGGAGGGTAACAGTGTTTTATACTGGCTGCATCTGATAGCAGTGGTGTGTCAGGTCATGAGATACAGCAGGCAAACAGTCTCCACATGACACTGTGACACACACACACACACACACACACACACACACACACACACACACACACACACACACACACACACACACACACACACACACACACACACACACACACACACACACACACACACACACACACACACACACACACACACACACACACACACACACACACACACACACACACACACACACACACACACACACACACACACACACACACACACACACACACACACACACACACACTTTGTAGGCCTGACAGAAATAAATGAAATGCTCCTGTTCCGAGTCTCTGCTCAGGTTTTCCTTTGTCACTTTTCTCTGTTTGTCTGCAACAACTGTGATAACCGATCAGTCATTTAAGTCATTTTACAAGAAAAAAAAAACATTTGATGGTTCCAGGTTCTTAAAATTGAGAAATTGATTTACATTATAGAAAATTTAATATTTTGAGGTTTTGGACAGTTGATGGTCTAGTCTGGTGTTATTCTGCGTTTTTCTTATTGAATCTATAACTCAAACAAAGTCTCAGCCCTTCTGGGAAACTGTGATACATTTTCTGACTTTATATACTGACCATTAATAAAAAAAATGTACTGACGGTTTAATCAACAGGTAAAATAATCATGAGCTGCAGCTCAACTTCCTGCACAGTTTCTTCTTCTCCTGTTTCCCTGCAGACTTGGTTCCATCCTGACAGGATCCAGTCTAACAGCCCACCAGAGAGCGTGGAGCCGCTGGAGGACCAGACTGCTGACATCATCACGAGTCACCTGGGACGCCTCGACAACACAAACCTGTACGCACCACAGCTGTGTGTGTGTGTGTGTGTGTGTGTGTGTGTGTGTTTAGTCTGCATGATAGAAAACTACTGTTGCTGTGCAGTCGCCATGTTTCACCACCTTTTTAATGAGGAGCAGCTAAAATACAACACAAATAGTTTGACACAAACTCAACACGCCTGTTTTAAATGTTTTTCTGATGTGATGCACATACATGTTACCATAGTTACTGGGCTGCAACTAACAATTATTTTCATCATCTGGTGATAATTGTTTGGTCTATAAAGTCGGTTTTGTTTATTATCTTTGCAGAGTTTCCTTCTGTGTTTGTGTTGCAACGATTAGTCGATTAGTGGCCAACTATTAAATTAATCGCCAAGTATTTTGATAATTGATCAATCTTTGAGTGAATTTTTAAGCAAAAAAAAAAAAAAAAAGTCCAAATTCTCTGATTCCAGCTTCTTAAATGTGAATATTTTTTGGTTTCTTTAGTCTCTATGAAAGTAAACTGAATATCTTTTGACATTTGAGGACGTGATGTTGGGTTTTGGGAAACACTGATCGTCATGTTTCACCATTTTCTGACATTTGATGGACCCAACAACTAATCCATTAATCTGTTGATTACTTGATTAGTCTCTAAAATGTCATAAATATCCGTTATATTTTTTTACAGTTAGTTCAGAGTTTGTGTCGGAGCCGGCAGCAGCAGGTGGACAGTCGGCCACTATTAGATGCCTTCGAAGTGTTTCCACAAACCAGCAGTCAGTGTCACACTTTGATTACAAGCAAACAAAACATACAAATCAAGAACAAACAAAGCCTGTGGTGACGTCTTCAAATGTCTAAAGCCCAAAGATGTTTGTTTACTTTCACATAAGTCAAAGAAAAGCAGCAAATCTGAACACTGAGAGCTGCCATCCTCTACTCAGCCAGTTTGAACCTCTGAGCTCCAGGAGGCGCTATAGAGTCTCTCTGGCAACTAAAAATGTATTTTAAAAGTCTTCATCACCTTCATCCTGAGTGCCATCAGTGCCAATCAGAGATTTAAGCCACAGACATGACATGTTTTAATGTGTAATAATAGTTTGTTACACTGACTCCTGGTAAGAATCATGTGTGCGTCTTCATGTTTTGTTGAGCTGAAGACAATTTTCCACCCTGATGGACAATAAAGATGTTTTCTTTTCTATCAGCAGATGAATTTAAAATCACATATCTGTTGTCACACAGACTGCAGTTCATCTGTTTCACTTTCAGACCACAAAACAAACCTCCTGGAAGCAGACTGAGGCTGCAAAGTGTGTTTGCTCTGCAGAGTTTGATTGACAGCTTTCACAGCGGCCTAAACAAGCCGACGTGACAACAAACCGCACAATACGAACGACGACAGAAGTTTGATATGAACCAGAGAAAAAGAGCAGAGGAGCTACAGGAAACATACTGGACCCCATCATCCAGTCACTGAAGAGATAACTAGATGCTTCAGGGTCTGTCTGGTTCACTCTGCAGTATTTAACCACAGCAGCACGTAATGTTGGGAACAAAGAAACTGTTGTGTGTTTAAAAGTTGGGAAAAGTTGAGACAAACAGCTGAATCAGTCACATTCAGGTGGAGACATGAGAGGAAAAAGTCACCACACAGGCAGCGAGCAGCACGTCGTGTTGATGGACATTAATATATTTTTAGCCACGTTAGCAGCACGCCTCTGTGGATGGAAACGTTGGTCTGTTGGTACAGACTGAAATATCTCAACTACTGGATTTTATAAAAAAGTGGTAGATTTCACTTTTATATAAATATATTGTGTTTTATTTCATCGTTTTGATATTCATGTCACTGCTGAACACTTCATACTTTGTTTTAACATTTCTACTAATTTCTCATTCTTTAAAGACAAATATCTGCAACAGATTTATTCATTATTAATCTG